>CM066324.1:138970000-139570000 GCA_033807775.1 Saussurea involucrata | reverse complement strand
CTTCTTGAAACAAGAAAGCGGTCCAGTTTGCTAAGTTTTGATCCGTTGGAGTTTGACCATGTGAAACGACGACCGTTAGACGGGAGGTCCACCAAGTCCAAGTTGGTGATAAAGTCATTGAAATGTCGGGAGGCCGCGTGATCAAAAAAGGAACCAATTTTTTCTGAGGGGTCTCGTACCGAATTGAAGTCCCCCATGACTATCACTATCCCCTGCCATCTCGAGATCATTTGCAAAATCGAAGTCCACAACAGCCTCTTCTTAGATGCTTCTTGGGGAGCATACACGTTAATAATGCAGCAAGGCTCAGACTTAGGATTCCAGATGCCGAAAAAAGCCACAAACCCCTCTGCACTTAGGATTTTTTGTTTAGAGAAAAACTTTCTATCCCAAACTGATAAGAGACCACCGGCGATACCATTCGCATTTAGGAAAGCATAATCAAAGTCGAAGTCTCCCCATAAACTTTTGATTTGGAACAAAGAAAGTGATGAGGCTTTGGTTTCTTGAAGAGCCATAAAGTTTACGTTATTTAACCTACATAACCCGTTAATCCATCGGATTTTTTCGGCTTTCCCCACTCCCCTACAATTTAAAGAAAGGATGTTCGTTGATTAACCGTGATCACCCCTTGCCCGGAAATATTATTTTCCATCTCCTGTAGCACACAGTCCAGATTAAAGCCCAAACAATCTCCTACCTCGATTGTCTTCTGTAGTTCTGAATCTGGGTCTAAGGTGTGTGGGAGGTTCAATTTTAGGTCCTTACTTGAGTTTCCGAGAAGTTGATTCCCAACTAAAATACTTCTCCACGATTTGGTCCATTATAGTATCCTACCGAAGGGGAATACGATTAAAAATGCAACTATTTCTAAAGTACCATAAAATATAACACCCAATAAAAAACACCGCTTCCAGGGTTGTCTTAACTACGCCGTGTTTATTATATATATATATATATATATTTTTTTAAATTTGGAAATATTTATACATATAATAAATAAGTAACTAGCATGCCACGTGTCGACTTCTGGTGAGCCGACTTCAGTATTTTTCCGCCTAAACATGTATCTGGACGCAATTTACATTATAAGTTCAACTAGCACACCCACATTCACTCCTCCTTAAATCTCTTCTTAATTCAATTTTTTTAAATTATACGTTACATTTACTACCCTTATAATTAGGTATGTAGTTTACTTTTAATCTCTTACTTTTTCATTTTTCCATTTTAGACTCTTACCATATAAACATAAATATTGTATATGAACTAAAATGCATTAAAATACATTTCTTTTTTTTACAAATTACACCATTGTAATCGTCTCTTCAATACCTTCAAAATGAGCCAAATATTGAATATTTTTGGATTTAATCATATTATTAAATATCATGAACATGTACTAATTAATTTGTTTTATATCCCTTACATTATTCATTTTCATTTTACACCCTTATAATATTAAAAATATAATCATAGTTTAACTAAAACATATTAATAAATGCATTTTTTTACAAATTATATTATTACAATATTCTCGTCAATAATTTTAAAATAAGTTTATTATTGAATATTTTTTTAACTTAATAATATTGTGAAATATCATAAATACATATCAAGATTTTTCAAGAATGACGTACCGAGATTTTTTTTAAACTTTTACATTTTACGCTCTTATCTATATTTATCTATTATACTTCTTTAAAAATAATTTCAGTTGCGATTATTCTTGAATTTTTAAGAAGTACAAATTTCAATACATCATGTACGAGTTTAAAAGTTTTAAAACCCTCAACGTTCAACATGATAATTAAAAATAAAATTATTTTTTATTTTTAAATTACACTTTATATCATTATAATTAGTTATTTAATTTACTTTATATCCATTCTCCTTTCATTTTTCATTCTTATCTTATCAACATTCATAAACTAAAATACATTAAACAAATATGTTTTTTTTATAAATTATACCATTATAACCGTTCATCAAAACCTTCAAAATGAGCACAAATGTTATGGGTTTGAAGACCACACTATCGAACGAATATTTTTCATTTTTTTGACCAATTAACCATATTGACCTTTAATTTTATACATTTAATATGCGATTTAAAAGCGAATAAATATGAACATGAAACAAACTTATTTTTTCGAAATCTCGGTTTTAGATTCGAGATACTTCGTGCCGCATCGCGCACGGGTACATATCTAGTATATATATATATATATATATTAAAATTTTAAGCTGAATTAATATAGGTGCAGCAATTCCTAGGTGGTTCAAGACAGTAAAGATGAAAAGCAGATAAGGATTGAAGAAGAAGAGAAGAAGAATTTGTAGATACAAAATATGTAGTGGAAACCAAGTTTGTTGTATATGGAAAAGAAAGTAGTAAAGAACAATATAGTATGGAAGTAAGTAACTTTAAGGATATCATGTGGCTCTTAACTTTGAGGACGAAGACATCATGAGAATGCATATTTAAAGTGGTGCTGAGGGGACCTGTATAGCTCTTTCTTTCTACTAAATAAAGCTTCCTTCAATTCAATTCAATTCTTGGGGGTGGAGAGATCGAGAGATTCTTCACTTCCATTTATTTCTTTCTTTCTTTCTTTCTTTTCTCTCTTTCTATCTAATTCTGAGCTTTTGTAGAATACAAGATTGTCCAGCTGCCATGCATGCATGCATGCATGTGCTATCTATACATATATATATATATATATATATATATCCCATACTTAATTTTAATATTTACCAGTATATGTCAATTCAAATGATGTAATTAAATTAATCTTGGACTTAATTAATTGGATTTGATTTTGTGAATACATACATGTAATTAATGCCGCATGCATGGTCATTCAACCTTCTTTATTCTGTATCAACATGTACTTGGGCGGAGCCTAACATGCAGCAAATATAATTAAAAGAAGAAGATAGATCGATATGATGCAGGTGGAGCAACTGCTGTATATATATAGTAATTAAGCTAGCTATAGGTACCCTAATTAACTAGGTAAGTAATTAAGGTTAAAATATCTGAAGCATCTAAACTCTAAAAGAAGGATGGGATGGGATGGATGCCTCAAACCCGTTGGAATAAATGCTTTCTTCTTTCACAATCAAAAGAAGATTCTCATTCTTCTTCTCTTCTTCTTCTTTTTCTTCTTATTAACATCATTATTATTTTCTCTTTGTTTTATAATCGTTTTCTAGATCCAAATTAAACGTACGTATCCTATTTCATATCAAATTTTAAATACCAACCAGTTCATTCATAAACCTATATATAATAAGACTCAAGCACAGCGTGCGCGTGGAAAATCAGACATTTCTAATGGAGCTAAATACTTCAAAGACTATATATATATATATATATATATATATATATATATATATATATAGGGTCAGGTTTAGGGGAAAACATCAAAATTACGGAAAACTGAAGAACACCCTAGTAGTTCTAATAAGTAATTTGTAACATGCACAAGTGCATAATGCATTTGTGCATAAAAACAAAAAAAAAACATAATTTACATGTATGCACAGATGCATACAGTCCAAATGGAGGGTCACCAGGGTGTTCTTCAGTTTTTCGTTTTTTTAGATTTTTCTATATATATATATATATATATATATATGTGTGTGTGTGTGTGTGTGTGTGTGTGTGTGTGTGTGTGTGTGTGCCCGCGTACGTGTGTGCGTATGTGTGTGTGTGTGTGTGCGTGTATATATAGCCGATTAGCCGTATAGGGTTGGGTTCCAGTTAGAATTGTGAAAAATATAGTAATTAAACGTTCGATGAGAAATAGACACACATTACAATGAGATATACCGAGATGCACCGGATCAATTCCCTTCTAAGGCACAATTCATGGGAGGGCATTTATTTAAAAGTGATCAACAGTTCAGGGTCCACTTCTTACGCTTCTCATGTTAACCTCAACTTTGTTAGGTTTAAAAGTGATCAACAGCAAGTCCTTTATAGTGTTGTGGCGCCTTCGTATGTGTCGGGACTTTCCATTGTAAATCTGATTCTTCGCTCTTGTGAGAGCGGCCATACTATCACAATGGATACCAATAGCAGTCACCGGTTTTGGCCACAACGGAATACCCTCGAGGAAGCTTTTTAGCCATTCGGCTTCTTCAGCGGCTTTGTCTAATGCGACAAATTCTGCTTCCATAGTTGATCTGGTATTCACAGTTTGTTTGGAAGATTTCCAAGATATCGCTGCTCCACCAAGTGTGAATACCTATCCACTTGTGGACTTACTCTCCGAATGGTTGGAAATCCAATTAGCATCACAATACCCTTCTAGAACGGGAGGGTATTTTGTATAATGTAACCCATAACCCATTGTGTATTTCAAATATCGAAGCACCCTTACTAGTGCATACCAATGGTCTTTTCCCGGGTTATGTGAGTACTGACTAAGTCTACTCACACAATACGCTATATTCGGTCGTGGACAGTTCATGATATACATCAAGCTTCCAAGAACTTGAGTGTATTCCAACTTAGCAACACTATCTCCTAGATTCTTCTTCAATTGTCTTGAAGGATCGAATGGAGTCACAACCGGTTTGTCATCATAATGACCAAACTTTCGCAACACCTTCTCAACATAGTGAGATTGGGTAAGGATGTAACCATTTGGATCCTTTTTAATCTTTATACCAAGGATAACATCAACAACTCCCATATCTTTCATATCAAATGCGGAGTTTAACATCTTCTTGGTTTGGTTTATTACATCCAAGTTTGATCCCATGATGAGCATATCATCAACATACAAACATAAGCATCTTTGTATTGTTTCACATCAACACACTTATCACATTCATTTATGTGATAACCATTTGACAACATAGTGTTATCAAACTTCTCATGCCACTGCTTTGGCGCTTGTTTAAGTCCATAAAGAGACTTAATCAACTTACAGACTTTGTTCTCTTGGCCTTTTACAACAAAACCTTCCGGTTGTTTCATATATATCTCTTCTTCTAATTCACCATTCAAGAACACGGTTTTCACATCCATTTGATGTATCTCTAAGTTATGTATAGCCGCTATCGCAATCAACGTCCGTATAGACGCGATCCTAGTAACCGATGAATAGGTGTCGAAGAAGTCTTAACCTTCCTTTTGTCGGTACCCCTTGGCAACTAGTTGAGCTTTGTACTTCTCTATAGTGCCATCGGGTCTCAATTTCCGCTTGAAGATCTATTTATGACCAATTACCTTGTGACCCGGTGGTATATCTACCAATCTTCATGTGTTATTTTGAACAATGGAGTCTATCTCACCTTGAATAGCCTCTTTCCAATAAGGTGCCTCCGATGAATCCATGGCGGCTTTATAGGATTGAGGTTCTTCATCGACAACAAATGTCATGAAGTCGGGTCTAAAGTCTTTAGCAATCTTTCCCCTTTTACTTCTTCTAGGCTCTAGGTTTTCTTCTTGAGCCTTTGATGTACCTTCTTCATTTGGTTTCTCAACACTATCGGTGTTCTCTACTTCACATACTCTCTTCCTTGGATTAGAGATTTCTTTCCCTTTATCCTTGTAAGGAAATATGTGTTCAAAGAATTCAGCCTCAATTGATTCCATAATTGTGTTGTTGTGGATATCTTCATTGTTTGACTTATAGACCAAAAATCTATAAGCAGCACTATTACTTGCCGGACCAAGATATACACAATCAATGGTCTTCGGTCCAAGTTTTGTCCTTTTGGGTAAAGGTACTTGAACCTTTGCAAGGCAACCCCACATTTTCATCATTTTGTAGGAAGGAAGTTTTCCTTTCCATAGTTCATAAGGTGATTTGTCGCTCTTTTTATGAGGAATTCTATTAAGTATCATATTTGCAGTTAAGCAGGCTTCACCCCACAAACTATGTGGTGCTCCCGAAGTAATAAACATTGAATTGATCATGTTTTTCAATGTTCTATTTTTCCTTTCGGCTACTCCATTTTGTTGTGGAGTATAGGGAGTCGTGGTTTGGTGAACTATGCCATGATGAGAACAAAATTCTGCAAAGTCCTTAGACTCATATTCTCCTCCTCTATCGGATCTCAGAATTTGTATTCTTTTATCAAGTTGGTTTTCAACTTCAGCCTTGTATGTCTTAAACATATTCAAAGCTTCATCTTTGGTATGTATTAGGTATACATAACAATATTTACTGCAATCATCAATAAATGATACATAATAGTTCTTTCCTCCACGTGTGGGTGTGGCTTTGTAATCACATAAATCGTTGTGGATAAGTCCAAGTACTTGGTTAGACTTTTCAACAGATTTGTGTGGATGGCTTGAATATTTAGATTCAACACATACCTCACATTTTGTCTTGTTATCCATGGAACACTTGGGTAATAACCCAAGTTTTGTCATCCTTTGTAAGGATCGGAAGTTTACATGTCCTAGACGGGAATGCCATAAGGAAGAAGAGTCAAGCATGTACATAGAAGCAGAGCTAGAGCCTGCGGTTTTATTGCTATTTACAACATTTACAATATTTACATCATCATTGTTCATCACACTAAGTTTGAAGAGCCCCTCATTTAGGTAGCCCTTTCCAACATACATCCCACCCTTAGTAATCACAAATTTATCAGATTCAAACACCATCTTGAATCCTTTGTTACTAAGTGTGGGTCCAGAAATCACGTTCTTTGTAATAGCCGGTACATGCAAGACATTGGTGAGCACAAGTTCCTTTCCAGATGTAAGCTTGAGAATCACCTTCCCCTTCCCTTCAACTTTTGCGGTCGTGGCATTACCCATATACATGGGTTCTTCATCATCAACTTTTTGGTATGTAGCAAACATGTTCTTGGAGTTACAAATATGTTTGGTGGCACCGGTATCAACCCACCAATCGGTCACGTTTGTAACCATAAAAGCCTCAATTACTCCAACGAATTGATTTGGAGCATTGACCACGTTGGCTTGATGTGGGTTTCCACCGGCACCTCCTCCTCCGGCGCCTCCTCCTCCGGGACCACCATGGTTTCTCCTATGGCGGCAATCCTTTGCTCGATGCCCCGGCTTTCCGCATACCCAGCAACTCATCACACGCTTCTTGAAAGGCCTTCGTTGTACGGATAGTAGGTTTGAAGCATTGAGATTATGCTTGAAACCCGTCGCCTTTCCCTTTCCTTTTTGGAACTTAGACTTTGATGAGTTTCTGGTAACCATGTTTGCATTTGGTTCTAACGAGATTGCATCCGCCTTCTCGTTCATTCGGTTGTCCTCCTCCACCCGCAATTTGAGTATCAATTGCTCAAAACTCATATCCTCGGACAAATGTTTAAGATAGAGTTTAAATTTTTCCAGGATGGAGGTAACTTATCAATTATTGAACCAATAACAAAATTAGAGTTGATTCCCATGCCTTCGACTTCCAATTCATGGACCAAGATTTGCATTTCTTCTACTTGTTTCACGACCGATTTGGAATCCGTCATCTTATAGTTTAGGAATTTGCCCACGATAAATCGTTTGGAACAAGCGACTTCCGTCTTGTACTTTGATTCCAACGACTCCCAAATTTCTTTTGCCGTGGTGAAGGATGAATATATGTCATAAAGACCATCGTCCAAACCATTAAGAATAAAATTCTGACAATTATATTCGTTGGCGTTCCAAATATCCAAGGATCGTTGGAACATAGCCAATTCAATTTGGGATGGGGCGTTTTCTCCTTCTCCAACCGGCGGTGTCGATGCTTGATCGGTAAGCACGTTAGACACTTTCAAAGTTGTCAAGTAGAAGAGCATCTTTTGTTGCCATCTTCTAAAATCGGAACCCTTAAATTTTTCGGGTTTCTCCATACTCGATTTCAACAAAGAAGAGTTTTCCATCGTCAATGGAATTTATGTCTAAGATTGTTAGACCTTAGATACACGAATTGAAATTCGTAACACACAATATTGAATCAAATGGAAATACTGAATTATTTATATGTATATATATATTCGAAATTTACATATCAATGAAAATACATAATCAAAAGTTCAAGATAAAATACTAACTCGACTTTCTTGATCACGAAGTTGAAGAAGAACGTTTGTTTGGATTGAGGCCTGCAAAGCAGTGTCCTTAGACAGAAATTCGTCCCTCGTACCGTATCGATTGGACGTCTATCTAGAGGATACAACAACCCGTTCAAGAATCGAACTCTCGAACCCGACGAATCAAACTATGCTTCCATGATAAAGAACAATGAAGAACTTTGAGAGAATTTAAGAGAATGTGTGTTTTTCGTCTCTCATAATCTGTTACATATGCTTCCTATTTATACTAGATCAACCGGTGCCAATGAACCATTGTAACTGTTCGGTAATGGCGGTTGGAGGATGAAAAGTCACACATTTTCATATGAAAAGTCACACCTTTTCATCTTTTCCCTATTTACATATCTAGTACTTGAGGTATGATTGAGATTATCCCAACAAACTTCTCACATGATTCTTTGTCTCTATAATATATATACATGAATTGTTGATCACTTTTAATCAAATGTCCTCACATGAATTGCGGGTTAGAAAGAAATTGATCTGGTCCATGTTATCTCGGTGCATTTCATCGTAACGTGTTTCTCATCCAACTGTTGATAATCATTTTTCACGCTTCTCACGTTAACCTCAACTTCTCACCGGAACCCAACTGTGTGTGTGTGTATATATATATATATATATATAAACAACAATAATTTATTGCAAACACTTTTAGCAAGACGCTAAGAGAGGAACGGGGTACAACAGAAAGAGGAACAGAAGAAATAGCTAGTTACATTCCAAAAGAGGGTTTTTACACCACCCGAACCAGTTTATCTTTTTGAAGGAGCATCGGTTCAAAATCCAAATAAACGACAAAGCTTGTACCGCCTTCATTTGATACATCGCATGAACGTTATGTGCATCAACATCTGCTGCAGAAATTTGACGAAATCAGGCAAATTCATTTAGAGAATCAATAAGAATCCAAATACAATGGGTTAAATGAATGTTTAGATGAGGGTTGTACGAGGTTGTAACCTTTTACTGAGTTGCAAAATAACTATGGCATATATATAGGTATAGATATATACATATATATAGGGTTGGTAGGGTTCCGGTGAGAAGTGCCAAATTTGGTGAGGAGCTTGAGAAGTGGTTATCAACTGTTGGATGAGAAATGGACAAACTTTAGTATGAGAGGCACTAGATCAATTCTCTTTTAAGCCGCAATTCATGGAAGAGAATTTGATTAAAATGATCAATGGTTTAAAAAAAACCACACTTCTTCTCACCAACAATGACACTTCTCACCAAAAATGACACTTCTCACATGATCTCATACCTATATATATATATATATATATATATATATATATATATATATATATATATATAGGGGTGGTATCGGGTACAAACCAACTAGTTTGTACAAACCCGTACAAACTCAATCTACCTTCATGAATTTGCAATTTTTTTAATTTGGCTTCATGAATCTATATTTTGGCTTCATGAATATAAAATTTGGCTTCATGAATATATAATTTGGCTCCATAACTTCTTTTTTATTTATTTATAAGGGTATTTTAGGGCTCCATCGGAAAATATAGATTCATGAAGCCAAATTATATATTCATGAAGCCAAATTTTATATTCATGAAGCCAAAATATAGATTCATGAAGCCAAATTAAAAAAATTGCAAATTCATGAAGGTAGATTGAGTTTGTACGGGTTTGTACAAACTAGTTGGTTTGTATTTGATACCCAGTCTATATATATATATATATGGGTATATATATATATATGGGTATATATATAGGGTCAGGTTCAGAGGAAAACTTCAAAAAAACGAAGAACTAAGGAATACCCTGACAGCTCTACATTTGGACGGTATGCAAATGTGAATACAAGTAATTTGTAATATGCACAAGTGCATAATGCACCAGTGTATAAAAACTAAAAAACAACTTAATTTACTTGTATGCACAAGTGCATATCGTCTAGATGAAGGACTACTGAAGTGTTCCTCAATTTTCCATTTTTTAAGGTTTTCCCTTGAACCTCCTTCTCTCTCTCTCTCTCTCTCTATATATATATATATATATATATATATATATATGTAGGTGGTTTAGTTTTCAACCCAGTAAAATGTTACAACCCCGTGCAAGCCTCATCTAACTCATTCATTATGTAGACACTGAATTGATTATTGAATTGCATCAATGATTATTGTTTTCATGCGATAATCTTACATGCAATGCATAATATTTCATTAAATGTCAGGGAATGCATATTATTTCATGAAATTATCACATTCATCCGATACATCGCATGAACCGTTATATGCATCGACATATTTTCCCCAAATCGACGAAATTGGGTAATTTATTTAGAGAATCAATGAGAATCCAAATGCAATGGACTGTTTAGATGAAGGCTGCACGAGTTGTAACATTTTATTGTTTTGCAAAATAACTTGGTTGGTTTGGAAAATGGGTCATTTTCATATTTAATATATATCATTTTAGAAATTGTGATTTAAATTGCATTATTTGAGTTTAACGACTTATATAATTATGATGAAAACTTTTGAACTTAGTAGGCGTTTGTTAGGACATAAAATGTCCTAATTATAAGATAGTTTTGTAAAGGGGTATTAATAGTAATATGGGCTTGGGTTATGTTATAAGGGCTTGGGCTTAACTATGTAACAAGGGGGAATTTATAGATAAGTGTGTGTAATTAGGGTTTGGTAAGAGTCATTGCAATGTAGCCTCCAAGGTGTGTGTGTGTGTGTGTAAACTAGAGAGAGATCTATTCTCTCTCTAGGTAGTTCTTCATCAATAATACACCATTTTCCATTATATCTCTTCTTGTTACAATCTCCATCATTATATGAATCGTTGCCTTGTTCAAATGGGATCACATCGTTAGCCTAACCTTTTTATTTGTCAGCATGTGCATCAGGTTCTAGTTGGGGAATGGTTCTAGCGGTTCCGTGAAGGGTTGAGTGCTAGTTAGATGCATGAGAAGAATGTAACTATTGGGTGAAACCTTCCGCACTCTGGGAATAGCAATATTATGCATTGGTCTAGTAACACCCGACCTTTAATTAGTCTTTGGTTAAATTTAGAATTTAATGTGAGGTATTTTCAAGTATTTATTTGTAGAAAATGATTTTATCATTTATTCGATGTATTATTGAAACTTTTAAATTAGCTTTACTTTTCAAAAATTGAGGGTGTTACATCATACATTTGAAAACATTCAAAAATCAGCCACCATGTCGTTGGAGAAAGCTGTTGCGGATCGGAGCCACCATGTCGTCGAAGAATAAATCTTCATCTGGAACAAAATCATTCATACAATCGTCGAGTGACGTAAAATCGACAAATACATCGTTAACAAAAGTCTGTTATCCATAGAAGCAAGAATAAATTCATCATCCATCAATGCATAATCATATAATAATGTTAATTTGTTGATTATGAATGAGAATATTCTATATAAAAATAGATAATCATATTAAATTAAAAAAAATATCAAAAACCAAATCAACACCTTAAAAATTAGATTATCTAACCCTAAATATTAAAAGATATTTAAATTTAAAATAATTACTTCGCGGTCGGTTGTTTGCCAGGGATGTACTGGGCCGAAGGCCCAGGAACCCTTTCCAAAAAAAAACCCTAAATATTAAAAGATATTTAAATTTAAAATAATTAAAATATATTGCAAAACTACCATTTCTTTAATATTTTAATAAATTTAAATCCATAAATTTCTCAACCGTCGATCAAAAGAAAGAACGGTCTAGATTGATTTACATAGTTCATAGAATAAATTGGGGTTATAAAAGAAAACCATATATATATTTATATATATGCCACGTTTTTTTACAACCCGATAAAATGTTACAACTCGTGCAACCTTCATCTAAATCGTCCATTGTATTTAGATTCTCATTGATTTTCTAAATGAATTTACCTGATTTTGTCGAACTTCTGCAAAAAATGTCGATGACATAACGGTTTATGCGATGTACCGGATGTGGTACTTTGATGAAACAGTATGCATTACATGACATTTAATGTAATACTAAATATTGTAAGTAAGATTATTGTATGAAACCAGTAATCATTGATGCACTCCAGTAATCAATCCAATGTCTATACAATGAATGGGCTAAATAAATGGTTTAGGTGAGGGCCACACGGGGTTGTAACCTTTTACTGGGTTATCAACCGTTGGATGAGAAATGAACGCATATTAGGATGAGTTGTACAAAAATAAGATGCACCGAAATGCACTAGATCAATTCCCTTCTAATCAAGGCGCAAATCATGGGAGGGCATTTGATTAAAAGTAATCAACGGTTCAGATACACTTCTCAAGCTTCTCAAGTTAACCTCAACTTCTCACACGATTCTTCGCGTATATATATATATATATATATATATATATATATATATATATGTGTGTGTGTGTGTGTGTGTGTGTGTGTGTGTGTGAGAAGAATAGTTAAGTTGAGAAGGTAAGAAGAGATCTGGAGCCTGATCACTTTTAATCTCAAACTCACCAATGAATCACGATTGATACGAGAATTAATTCGGTGCATTTCATCCTAATGTGTATCCAAGATGAATATTCCTTCTCAACATAACTTTCATTCTCATCGAAACTCAATCTTATGTATGTATATACTTGGTAATATTTATGTCTTAAAAACTTTTTTTAGGTGTGGGGGAAATTAGAGAAAGATAAAATAACCAATCTATTTCCTCATAAATTTATATGTAGTTAGACGAATACGAAAATCCAAAAAAAAGGTATAAGATCTCATCTCATCTTGATCGAGTTAAAATAATGTCAATGATTATGTAAGTTTTCATCAATGATCTTGTGAATAATGCTTTAGACCTTGTTAGCTCAAAAACGGATTTCGTGCAGGATAACTCAATAATGACTGAAGGAGAAAAAAAAACGAGCCATTGGAGCATCTCCAATGGAAGATTTATACACATGGTGGACCGATTCATAAAATTTTACCATTGGAAGAAAGTTGTACATGTCAATATGGAAGGAAAAAGGTTATTGATTCTTCATAAATTAATATAGGTGAGTTCAAATCCAACTAATAATTAGAATTTAATGGATAATTTAATGGATTATGATTGAGGAAATTAGTTTATAAAATCAATAAAAAAATATTACAAATCTATGTGACGGAGAAAAAAAATACAACCGAGTCATGAACCTCTAAACAAGTTAATGACCATAGATGCTTGTAAGATCGTTTGAGAATAAAATTTTGTAACACCTCAGATTTCATTCGGTAAGTAACCTAAATGCTAACATCATTCTATCTCATTTGAAAACCTTGATGAAGCTAGACATCAATTTTGTGTGAAAATATTTATTACCTGCTTTCTTAAACTGATAATTGGCGTTAGCTTGAGTCAGAACTAAAATTTAGGAAATGTGAGAAATGGGGCATTTCGGACGTCCGCAAGGTTTAAGGGTCGGACGTCCGTGGCTAGTGGACGTCCGCGGAGCATCCGCGGAAGCAACAGAAGATTTCTGGGAGAGGTCGGGCCAAGGGAAGGCCGGACGTCCGCGTGGTCACTCAGCGGACGTCCGCGACCGGTCTGACAAATTTTCACACTTATCTCCTTTTTCCATCTCTCTCTCTCACTCACTTTACCCAAAAACTCTCCCAACTCGTTTTCTCCCACCCAAGGTGCGATTTCCACCCTAAATGCATCCTCTCTCTTCATTCAATCCCTCCCAAGATTTAAGTAACATTTATTGTTCATCTTGGGTCTAATAAGAGCACTTATTGAAGATTCCTCCAAGAGATTTGTCACCTACCACTCCAAGTCTCACTTGCACTTCCTCCAAAGCTAGAGTTTCATCCATTTTCTAGGTTTTGGTCTAAAAACCTAGATAGTGAGTGTTCTAACCTCCCTTACACTAGATCCATTGTTATTTACTTGTTATCTTGTTTATTTCATCGTTTTGTTGAAAACCCTAATTTTGGGACGTGTGAGTAGTTGGCTTAATGAGGATGTTCTTGGGTTATAGAAGTATTGTTGAACTCTATGTGTCAACACTATTATGTGTGGTTTTGGTAAGTTGGAGGTTTCATGCATAAATGCTACAAGTTACTTTATTTGTTTCTAAGCATGTCTTAATGATTAAGCTAATTGGCAATGTGGCCCATGGAGTATATATGACTTACATGATTTATGCATATCCGTATATATGGTACATGTGTTACTAAGTGGTGAATTATGCACCATGATTTAGAAGCTCTTACATTGATTGGGCTTATGGATGTTATTAATGGTTATATTGGGCTTTGAACGAATCAAGTTAAGTGTTCACTAGGAGGTGTGATCCCAGAACAAGTAATCAAACAATATTAACAACAAAGGGAGACATCTCTATATTCATGAAGATCAAAGTAAACCACAATATGATGAAATCCAAAGCAAATGCTTGTGTATGTGTGTGTGGCTACTATGTGTGTTATGAGAGGCTTAACCCTAACAAGGGAATAAGCAAACATTATATAGTAAAGATAAGTATGGAGCACTTGACAGTTTTGGTCCCTCTACTTGGTATCTACTTGGTACAACAAATATAACACTAACAATCTCCCCCTTTGTACCAATGTAGAACCATAAGCTTTAGATGTCCACGGGATCCACATGTGCTTTTCGAATTCCAAAAGTTAGCTCGAATCTTCTCAGCGCGTTCCTGTAATCTTTTCGATAATTGATAGCATCCAGTGCTTCTTTTATCAGCTCTTTCTCCTTGTCAGTCAGCTTCAAATCTCTGTTAGCATCCAATCGCATTCTGCTTTCAAGGTGGATCTGAATCATCTTGAAGGTGTCGTCGCTGAACTTGTTTGCTTCAATGATTCTCATGAATTTCTTCTTTGAGTTTGTATCAAAGTAAACAACTCCAAGCTCTGGTTTCTTCATAACAGTGTAAGCAGGGATTCCTTGAATATCTGGCAGATTCCGGTTCGGTGCTCTTATGTTGACTCGATCTTGACATGCTTCCAAGGCCATTTGGAAATCCTTAAGATAAGAAAATTTCAGGATATTCTTTATGAACCTTTTCAAACTTTGATAAGCATCCGACCAATCACTCTTCTTCTCAGGAGCACGAGACAGGATTTCATACAAGTTGCATACGTCTTCAAGCTTTAAACTCTTGAAGTCTGCTTCTGAAAAGACGTGAACGGAGCCATCTGATCTCTGAATTGTGAACTGTGGGAACCAGACTTTGGAGAGCTTGTGAGACTCTATCATTAGCACTTTCATGACCGGTTTGTCTGATCTTACCATATTCGTATTTAGACATTCATTTTTCATGACGTATAGAAATTCAGTTTTATGCAGTGGTGGCCAGTCTTCAATTCCGTACACTTTCTCCCAGCTGATCTTCTGAATGTCTCTAACAAACATGTCTCTCTGTAAGCTTTCCTGGTAGGGAGTCTGAATTCTGACACGTTGACCTATAGCCACATACCTTGGCTCGTCATTGATTATTTCTTGAAGATGTCTTAATTCAGCTTCTAGTGTCGGATCTCTAATTCTGCCATCGGCTGGTAGTCAAATAACTGGAGCAATTTGTTGGATTACTGGAGCTGAAGGAGCGGAAGTATTTGCACTTTGGCCAGGTTGCGTCTGAGGTTGAGCTGTAGTTGTAGGAGCTTCATTGTCGGAATCAGGATCAGCCATAACGGTTCCTGTTATGTCAAATGCATCTTCGATTTCCTGTTTGATTCGGAAGGTTGTTTGCTCGGGTTCTTCGTCTGAATCAATGTGAATTATCTCAATAAGCATGTCATCGGCGAATCGCTCATCTATCATTCTATTGTCACTAGCCGAAGGCTTTTCAACCCTAGCTATGACATCATCTAGAACGTTCACATCTTCGTCCTGAACCATCTCAGTATCTGTTGCACCTGTACCCGTATTACCCTCTGTACCTGTACCAGTTGTTTTCTCTGTTGCGTTTTCCACTACATTTCCAGCAGAAGTACCTGTACTGGTTCCAACATCCCCTGATCTCCTCTCCCCCTCAGGGTGATCAGAATCATCCTGATCATCATGTCTTGGTTTCTGGGAGGTTTCAGCTTGAACACCACATGCTTCTTCAACTACAGTTACCCGTGTGGCTAGAGATTGATATCCAGCAAGTAGGGCTTTGGTCATATCTGAGAACGAGTCGGTTAGCTTCTGAATTTGTGTATCTGTGGATGTTGAAGCTTGAGGTTGGGTTTGCTGGCATAGTAAACTGATAAGGTCTACCTCTTCAGCCGTATTAGAGTCGGATTTGGCTAGTAGACGGGCTAGCAGCTCTGATTTGAGCTGGTCTTCAGGTATGAGATGTAGTGGTATTGATGGTGGAGTTTGTGTATGTGATTCGGCTCGAGATGGTTGAGATGGTTGAGTAGATGACGTTCCAGCAACGCCTTTGTCTTTCACAGCTCTACCCACTTCATGAGATAACTTTCTCATCTCTTCTTTCATTTCAGCAACATGAGCTTTATACGAGTTGCTCAAAGATTTAACATCTAATTCCAGTAGCTTCACCGACACAAAGTTATGTCAGGATCGATTCTTAACAAGAATTAAACTTCTTAGAAACAGAATTTAGAGAATCTTGCGGAATAGAACTCTAAATCAATTAAAGAACAATCAATAGAAATTCAATAAACTGTATATATATCAAACAGTTATTACTCACAAGTTTTACACCAAACCTCAATCTTGTTGAACAGGCTCAACAAGACGATTTCTACTTCTCTAGAAATAGGATCTATGATCTTGAGGTTAATTCACTCTTGAATGAATATCAAATTCTATTTCACTCGTATAAACTATTCATATTTTTTAATAGCTATCTATCATTACTATTTATACAAAAGTAATTACAAGATAACTATCAAAAGTAAATTGATCTTCTGAATCTTCGTTAAACATATCTTGATCAATTCCTTATTTGTCTCCAAAAGCATCGCATCCCAAACTTATCAACTCAGCAGTATTAATGATGATTTGGCTCAGCAGCATTAACAACCTTCAGCAGTATTAACCTTCACAGTCTTCAAGCAGTAGTAACTCAGCTCAGCAGTACTAACCATGTCTAGCAGTAGTAAAATGGTCTAGCAGCACTAACTTCGTCTAGCAGTACTAACTTCATCTAGCAGCAGTAACCTTGCCCAGCAGTAGTAACGAAGAACTGGCAGTAGTAATGTAGACTTAGCAGTACTAACCATACTTAGCATATCTTCAGTTCCCAACAAGTTATGTGGAGGAGGACCAACCAACGACTGTACCTGTTCAGCTTGTAATGGACTAACACCCAGACCACTTAGGTTACTGGTTGACATAGCAGTCGAAGAGACTGTATGGCCTATGTTCAATGCTGGCATAGGGTTAACATTGATAGGTCTTCCGCCCGGTCCTCGTGAAGCACCAACGAATGGCGGCGACACTCTGGACGTTCCGGTTGGGGCACGAAAGCCCTCAACTTGGTGTTGGACCGTCATCGGTGTCCTAGGAAAAGGTAAGTGTCCAAGTGGTCCTAGACTCTGTGTGCTCTGAAAGAAAGGCGGTGGTCGGGGCAGAAGCCTACCTGTTTCAATACCATCAAACACCGAATGTGCTGCCGATAGAGTTTGTGCTAAATCCCCTGTGCTGAATGAAACACCGGCCTGTTGAGAGACCGATGAGTGGCTTGGTGGGGGTGTGCACTGCATGGCTGGGTTCGCCATGTCTGATTCAATGCGCAACGGCGACGAACGCTCGTTGGCAGATGATTCGGTTACCCGGATGCGATCGGTTTGGGGAGAGTCGGTAGTTAAAACTTTGTTCGACTCTATCACATTTTCACTCATATTTTTTCTCCCTGGATCCTCACCACTAACTACATTTTCTACTTCTGCTTCTTCTTCGTTTCTATTGGATGGACCTTCGGCGGTTGTAGCAGTGTCTTGGAGTTCGACGTTCCGAGTGGAATCAGTATCATAACTCTCAAACCGTTGCCTTTTTCCCATATGTCTCGGAATTAAATGGGCCATATGATCGTGATCTGATACATCATCATCATCATCGTAGTCAACAAGAGGAAAGAAAGGGTCTTCCTCTTCATCTCTATCAGCTCCAAGGGGTAACAGATAAGCTGCATCAATATCGGCAGATGATGCAGCAGAAGCCGCAGTTGTAACTGGTGGAAGTCGAGTTCTAGGTGGTCGTTGAGCAGGGCGCGAAGAGGATGCATGACCAGCAGTCTGTGTACTTCTCCAAACTCTCTTTCTTACATTTCTTCTCACCTCTCGTTGTTCAAGAACCCCTTGTTCCTAAACCCCCTCGACATTTGGACCCTCACCTCCTAATGGGTTTGCATCTTGGGCAGGTCCAGCCGGATCTGGCTGGTCCACTAATGCATTCTCTATCCTATACTGCCTAACTAACCAGGACTCCTGGTCAGCAAAGGCAAGGACGTCTTCCCGAATGACGGCGATGTGAGCAAAGGGGTCGTGATTTGGCATTACTAGGTGGTGCATCCACTGACTCGGGCCTCGTAGATGATCTTTTCTTCTCGGTATTTCCCGTTGGTCTTCCATGGCCTGATGGATCATAATCTGAAAGAATCTCTGAAAGGGCACGAAGTTTCGATCTTTCTTTGGACGGGCCTTGTCCGCGACTAGGTCGATCATTTAATTCCAAATAATGATGGCGTAGTCTATGTGGCGGTTAAAAGTGAATGCATGAAACATCCGAAGTATTGGCAGGTTCGTCTTGTCTATGCTTGTATGCTTCGATGTCATGCAGCGATTAAGGATAGAACATAAGGTATACCAAATCGGTGGTAGATGCTTGCGTCGAAATTGGGATGAGCCGGTTAGAACTGGAATCTCCGGATCTTGATATCCGAGACTGCGGATATCTTCGAAAAGTTGAACATCAGGAGCCGGATCTTCGAAGTTCTCGAAGTATGGGAGGTTGAGCACACGACGTATTCCGCGTAGGGTGATTCTTGTGTCAAAATGATCTATTCTTGTTGTGAACCGAGGTGGTCGAGCTGTAGGATGGAACTGAAGTGTATGCCAAAATTGTTGCAGATAGATGGCAGGCACTAGTTTAACTCTAGTAAGTGCAGTGCATATAGGGTGGCCGCGGATGATTTCTATGATAATGCGGTGATCGAAAGGACTCTCCAGGTCCAGATGATGATTGTTGTCACGAAATTCAAGAAATAAGGCTCTCGGCATGATTTCTTCATCCAGGTCACGGGCATTAACGGACGGATGAGACGATCTTTGCGAATGGATGATGGTATTGTCATCCGAAACATTTCCATCGTGTTGGTCAGCCATCTGCATCACCTTACAGTTTAGAACAGATCGAAAAATGGAATTTTATTGAAAAAAAATTGGAAAAAAATTTGCTCAAGTGTTGAGATTGTCGCAACCAACACTAGGTCTTATCGCAATTAACTTCCTATCGCAAGTAAGGTATTGTGACACAAGGTTATCGCAAGCAACTGGTTGCGATAAGATGTTGTCGCAACACAAGGTTGCGATACTTATGAACACCAAACCATTGCGACACTTATGAATTTATGAAGGTGTGTGCATTGCGAGACTTTTGAAGGTTTGAAGGTCTATTGATTGTGATACTTAAGAATATCGAGTAAAACCCTAAGTCATCAACCCAGATTTGCGATTTTCGCACATTTAAAGTTTAAACTTACACTAACATGCTCGCAATCACTTCGTGAGTAAACCCTAAGCAATTAAAAATCCTAACAAACAACACATTTAAGGATTTAAAGCATAACACTTAAAACCCTTAAAACCCTAAACTTCAAAAATTGACTGTAAGTCAAGATTTATCGGATGAAATCGAACAAAAATTTGGAATCCATACCTTTGTGATGATCCGAACCTAATGCACGGAATGGATTCGTGAATAAATCAGTCGAAGATCGAAAGTCGCAGTAGCAGATTGCGAGTGAGAATGGGGGTTTGAGGTTGAGATAATTTTGAAAAGTCAAACACCCCCTTTTTATACGATTTGAAATTCGGTGACACGTGTCATCACGTGGTTGGTCCACGTGTCCTTATCGCAATGAACAAGTTGCGATATGTATTTGCAAGCCTATCGCAACAGATGGTTGCTATAGCAACTGTTCATCGAACATTATCGCAAAGCACTATTGCGATAGCAATTCCTATCGCACAGAAGATTGCGATAGTCACTGTTCATGTGTCCTTATCGCAATAGAAGGTTGCGAAAGGTACTATTCATCGCAATAGTTGGTTGCGATAAATCTGATACTTGGACATTTTTCAGATCAAATTTTGACAGATTTTATCACATTGGAAGATGTCCAACTTCCAATTGATTAGGCACTCAAGGTTTTCGAAATATTTTCACTCCCCCTCAAATGATGCACGTATATTTTGAAATTTTGATTTTCATCATTTAAGAGTTTGTGGAAAATACAAATTAGAAAACTTACCTCGTGATCTTCAAGTAGTAAGCGCATGGAATGAACACTTACAAGCTTTGTCGGATATGCACACTCCCCCTCTTCTTGTGCATACTTTTTATTCTTTACTCCCCCTGAGACTATGAATACACCTTATGCAGACACAAATATCATAACACGAATGTAAAGTGACAATAGAATAAACAATGAAAGACAACAAATACATGAAAATAAAATATCTTATATTGAGAATAGAATGTGATGGAAATTTAAATGTATCAATCTAGATAATAATAACTAGATTGAAATACATATATTTCCATCCATTAAATGATCAATATAGAATATTAGACTTTCATGTTCAACATGCCTAGCTTGGATACTAAGAAATTAAATCGTTTTTCATCCAAGGCTTTTGTAAAGAGATCGGCAAGTTGATACTCAGTTGTGACAAAGTATAATTCAATTGTACCTTTTTCGACATGATATTTAATGAAATGATACCTTATGTCAATGTGTTTGGTCTTTGTATGTTGGACCGGGTTAGCTGATATGGCAATTGCACTCTTACTGTCACAGTAGATGGGGATCTTCTCGTATTTGAAGCTGTAGTCCATTAGTTGAGTCTTCATCCACAGAACTTGTGAACAACAACTGGCTGCGGCAACATATTCTGCCTCCGCAGTTGATGTTGAGACACAGTTCTGTTTCCTCGAAGACCAACTAACCAATTTGTCCCCTAAAAACTGAACATGACCAGATGTGCTCTTCCGGTCTAGCATACTACCTCCATGATCTGCATCTGAGTATGCAGTTAGCTCGAATCCTGTCCCCTTTGGGTACCATAGTCCAAGTTACGGTGTCCCCTTCAGATATCGAAAGATCCTTTTGACAGCACTACGATGTGATTCTTTCGGTTGTGCCTGAAATCTTGCACATAGACAAGTGAAAAACATTATATCTGGACGACTCACAGTAAGGTACATCAATGAGCCTATCATCCCTCTGTAGTTCTTAACATCTACATCCACACCATGTGGATCAGGACCAATCTTAGATCCATGAGCCATAGGTGTACCAATTGAGGTACAGTTTTCCATCTTGAATTTCTTCAAGATGTCAAACACATACTTTGATTGGTTGATGAAGATACATGTTGAGAACTGCTTGACTTGTAATCTGAGAAAGAAATTAATCTCTCCCATCATACTCATCTGGAATCTAGTCTTCATAATGCCCGAAAACCAATTACATAAACCAGGGTCAGTCGAACCAAAAATAATATCATCAACGTAAATTTGTACCAGAAGAATCTCACCATGTTCACGTAGAGTAAAGAGAGTTGTGTCGATTTTACCTTTCGAAAAGCCTTTACCGAGTAGGAAGGTAGATAAAACTTCGTACCAGGCACGAGGGGCTTGCTTGAGGCCATAGAGAGCTTTGTCAAGAATGTAGACATGATCTGGTTTATCCTTGTCCACAAATCCCTCTGGTCGAGAAACGTATACCTCTTCTTTCAAGACGCCGTTCAAGAACGCAGTCTTCACGTCCATTTGATAAACGGTGAAGTTTATGTAAGCGGCATATGATAGAAACATCCGGATTGCCTCTAAGCGAGCTACCGGTGCATACGTCTCATCGTAGTCAATTCCCTCTTGTTTCATGTACCCTTTTGCTACAAGGCGTGCTTTGTTTCGCACAACAATCCCGTCTTGATCTTTCTTATTCTTCAGGACCCACTTGGTACCAATTATTGTTTTACCCTTGGGTCTTGGAACTAACCTCCAAACATTCAACGCTTCAAAGGAGTTTAACTCATCTTGCATTGCAATTATCCAATTCGGATCTTCTAAGGCTTGTTGAACTGATGTAGGCTCAACTTGACTTAGAAAGAGCGCGTAAAGGACTTCATTAGCCGTTGCAGATCTTGTCTTGACAGGTTCGGAGACGTCACCAATGACTTGTTCAATGGGGTGACTCTGAGTCCATTTTGTGGAGTGTGGGAGGAGAGATATAGCATCTTCATTGGGATCCACTAATGTGGGATCTTTATCAAAGTTCAACTCTATTGTCAAGATGGGTTCCGAACTTTTGGCTGGTTCATTGACAGAAGTGTCAACAGGAACTGCCTCCGGTTCTGCTTCAGAAGATGACTCTGGTATGTTAGCAGACTCATCATCATTGACGTTAGAAGTTGTACCTGACGAAGAAGCATCATTCGTAGATTCACGTTGTGTTGCTTGTGGAGATGCCATATGCATGTTACTTGAAGATGTTGCATAAGTTGTTGCACCAGTTGTGGGAGTAGTCATTACCGGTGAAGGACCTGACATTGTAGCTTGAGCTGGTGGTGTTGCAACTTGACTCCTGTTATTGATAGATGATAAAGGTTTGTCATTACCAAAATAATCATCATAAAAGTGTTCAAACAATAAATCAAGATCATTAGAATTAGAGTTAGAAGTTGAAGCTTGATTCTTGTTTGACGTCCTAGTCACCATTGGACGAATTTGCCCGGATGCTAGGATTCCAGATATTACGGGTTCTGTACTGTTTTGCACAGAAGTCATTTCTTCAGTTTCGTCGAATCTGACGTTTACGCTTTCCTTCACAGTTCTGGAAGACTTGAAATAGATTCTGTACGCTTTGCACGTGAGCGAGTATCCGATAAAAACGCCCTCGATTCCCTTAGGACTGAATTTATTCAAGTTGTCCTTATCGTTCAGCATAACGCACCTGCATCCAAAAACACGAAAGTAGTGTATTACAGGTTTTCTATTGTTAATCAGTTCATCTGGGGTTTTGCCAAACCGTCGATGGATGATTGAACGGTTTTGTGTATATCATGCCGTCGATACAGCTTCGGCCCACAGAAACAGAGGTAGATCAGCACTTGACAGCATCGTTCTGGCGGCTTCAACAAGTGTGCGGTTACGTCTTTCAACGACCCCGTTCTGCTGAGGTGTTCTTGCCGCAGAATATTGATGAGATATTCCTAATGACGTAAAGAAGTCATCAAGAGTCTTGTTTTTGAACTCTGTCCCATTGTCTGAACTGTTTGTTGACGATTCACTTGAAGCTGTTTGATTAGAGAGATGATCAAGTCGGGGGTTTCATCTTTTGATCGCAGAAACTTGACCCAAGTATATCTCGAATAATCATCAACAATGACTAACACATATCGCTTGGCACTGATGCTCTGAGTCTTCATCGGACCACAGAGATCCATATGAAGGATTTCCAATGCTTTCTTTGTGCTTGGCTCAGGTTTTGGCAGGTGAGGAGCTCGCTTTATCTTCCCCTTCTCACAAGTTGTACAGAAGTTGTCTTTCTCATATTGCAGAACTGGTAGACCTATAACTAAATCACCCATCGTTAGCTTTTGTATATAACGGAAGTTGAGGTGAGATAGTCGTCTGTGCCATAACCAACTTTTCTCAAATGATGCCTTAGACATCAGACACACGTCATTCTTTGGCTTAATCTTTGATAGGTCAATGGTGTAAAGATTTGACTTTCGTGAACCAACTAGAAGTTCATTCCCTTCTTCAGTTAGGATTGCACACCGGATTTTCTTAAAGTGGACTTCTAGATCTTTGTCATAGAATTGACCTATACTAAACAGGTTATGCCCTAAGCCTTCAACATAATTAACTTTGGTGATTCTGACGTTGTCGGTTACTATATCTCCATAACCCAAGATTGGAGAGTACTGATCATTTCCAAATTTAACTCTCCCTCCATCTTTTTCCACAAAGTTGCTCAACAGTTCCTTTCTACCCGTCATGTGCTTTGAGCAACCGGAATCCAAATACCACACATGACGGAGCTGTAAAAAAGGAATTTAAACAGTTTTAGGTACCCATTGCCAATTGGGTCCTTTCGGGTTAGAAGTATTAACAGATTTTGTTTTGGCATGTTGCTTTGAAGTACTGTGGTTATAATATCTATTTGTGTAAAAGCGATTGGAACCATAGAAATTATAACCAAACCAAGAAGAATAATCAGACTTGCAGATAAAATCATCTACACCACATGAAGAACAAAAATTTGATCATGTGCTAAATTAATCAGTTGTTGCATTGAAGAAATCTTGTAAGGAATAACAAGTTTTTGTTTGTTGGAAGCAACGCGATTACTAACATTAGAAACAAAAGTGTTTTTCTTGGAATTAAAAGCGACAGTAGATGATTTTCTCTGGGCCACATCATGTGTGGACGCCTTTATTCTCCACTCTAAGCGCGAGTTGTTACTTATATGACGATCTGAAATGGCATCAAAATAAGAATCGTAAGCATAGGAATTCTGAGCTCGAGAAGATTTAGAGTTGCACTTATTTTTCTTCTTTTTCTTATTCTTTTTCTCAACGTTTTTAGAAGATTCCCCTTCGAAGAAATTCTTCTCGGGTTCCTCTTCCATTATCAAAAATGCAGAGTGATCCGGAAGTTTAGCACCAAAATCAAATTTAACATCTTTTTGTTGTGCTTTCTTGCCCTTCCCATCACAAGAAATGTCAATAACACAATCGATCTTAATGTCATCGGAAGAGGTGTTATGAAAGAAATCACAAGAGTTTTCATTAACGGGTTGTTCCTCTATCTCAATGGGACCAAAATCATCAAAGTCATCCACAATCATGCTACTGTTAGGATTATCGCCCATGAAGGCTTTGCATGAGGAAGCATCTGAAATAGAGGAAGATTTACTTGCAACCTCTGTCATAGCTTCAGTGGATAAAGTTGACAATTTTCCCATAAGTCTTGAGATTTCATTTTGAAAGTACTCTTTATTAGTCTCAAGATCATTTCTCTCTTTGATCAAAATGTTTTCTAAATCAGATATTTTCTTTGAAAATATAACATTTTCAGATTCAAAAGATTTTCTTTCGAACTTAAACCTCTCTCTTTCTTTCTCAATATTTTCTTTTTCAAGAAATAACATTTTCTGAAAAAACAGAGACTTGTTTTGAAAGATTCAAGCATCTAAATTCAAGAGATTTCTTTTCTTCAAAGCTTTTTGTTGACGAATCAGAGACTACTCTTTCAGACTTATCATTTTGGCTATTTGTCAAAACAGTTAACATAACTTCTTTTTCAATATCAAAAACAAGTTGATCATCATTTCTGATTTCCTCAATTTTGCTTTTAATATTTAACTCAAGGTCGACAAGCTTTTGTTCGAGTACCAAAGGAGGATAATAAGTTTTTCCTTCAAAAACAGGTTTTACAGTATCCTTTGGTTTCTCAACGTAGCTTTGAAAATAGTCATTAGACAAGGTTTGTTTCCAATCCCATTTCAGTGCCTTCCTATTTTCATTTTCGTAAACAAAGGGAAGTTGCATTGTCACTGTCGTTTTTCTTTTAACCACTTCCTCGACTCCTTGTTCTTCCTCTTTAAGCCAGTTGATTCTGTATTTCTCAGGTTTCAAGGACAGAAGGTCAAGCCATTCAAACTTGTACAGACATGGTGCCTTGTTCATGTTCAAAGCATTTTGCAAGTAATGAGGATTGTCGTATCCCAATCCCCATTTTGAATTGTAATATCTGAAATTCTTTGGCGTTTTTAGAAAAATGGTTTGTTCAGTCTGACCAAGTTTGTATACCTTTGCTTCAAGATCACTTGCTTTTTCGGTCAAGTTGTTGTTTATGTCTTTATAAGATTGCAACAATTTTTCAAGCTCAACTTTCCTGTTTTCAGAAATTCTTACCTTTTCTTCCATATCGTCCATTCTATTCCGGAAATAAGTCCGAGATTTTTCGATCTCAACTCATTCCTTTCTCAACTCGTCGTTTAGCTTGTTATGGTCAGTGATTATCTTTTTCTGAGATTCTATTGTTTTATGTGCATTGTTAAGTTTCTCAGTTAAATCATTCTGTTTTATTGTGAGGACTTTAAACTGATTAGCATATTGATTAACGGTGCAGGAATCTACCTCATTTGTCTCAGGCGCCGCATCAGCATCTGAATCCTCACCTTCTTTGCTCATTAAGCACATCTTTACTAGAGCAGATGTTTCCTTCTCTCCTTCATCATCTGTTTGATCCATCCAGTACTCTTCTTCTACCAGCAATGCTATTCCAGATTCCTGCTGCTCTGCCAAAAACGCCTTCTTCTTGTAATAGTCGGAGTTCCTCACTTTCGGTTTCCAGCATTCTTTGGAGAAATGTCCGGACCTACCACAGTTATAGCATTTCTGCTCTTCCTCTTTTCTCTCTCCAAACTTCTTCACCTCTGGCCTTTTACTTTCTTCCTTTTGGTCATCAAAAGGTTTCTTTGACTCATACCGATTCTTGTGCTCAAAGTTGTTAGAACCGGATGTGTAACGTTGATTATTTGATCCAGGAGTTTTTACAAATTTTCTCTGGAAGGTCCTTGATAGAAGCATCATTGCCTGCTTCACACTTTCTGCCTCATCCAGGTCATCCTGGTTTATCTCATAATCTTCTTGCTGAATGCTCTTGCCTTTGTCAGCATACTTTCTCGACATTAGGGCGATCGGTTCACTCTCAAATTCATCCTCCTCTTCTCTCGGCATGGTCTTCTTTTCCTTCATACCTTTCTTCTCCTTCTTCATCAACTTCTTCTTCTTTCGATCGACATCATCTTCATCTTGATTTAAGGTTTCAAACATCTGCTGGAGCGGAAGAGAATCCAGTTTCGAGTTATGTTTCATTCTATGAGCATACTTCTTCCATTCAGGTTGAAGTACTCTCAAGAATATCACATTGGTTTCGATGATGTTTTTCTTGATCTTATACCTGTTGAGTTCGTTTAAGATGGTTGTGAAACAATCGTATGCATCGTCTAGACTTTCACCATCTTTCTGCCTGAAGTTCTCATATTTGTTGATGACGTTAGAAACTCTCATTTGAGTTTCCACCTCTGAACCTTCGTACAGCTTGATTAGTTCATCGAACATCCCTTTCCCGATATCACTTAAACTGTCAACCTTCTGATAGATGTTATTGGTTAAGGCTTGCATAACCAATGACCTAGCCATTTTATCTGCTTTGTGTCTTAACAGTTCATCACCAGTGTAATCTTTAGGATCAAGCGTTGTAATTGTATTATCTAGCTCTGTTCGCTGAACAATACCTTGAACCCCATTCATTAAGGAATCATGAATGAAAGCACCGTTTTCTTGACGTTCTACATAGTCAAGAAATCTGTCTTTCCAAATTTTAAAGTCTTTTGGGAAAAGAACTGGAGGTTTATCTTTTGAACCGATTGTCAAAATATCTTTGGCAGTCATTTTAGATTACTTGTCGTTGATCTTTTTATATCTTACTGTTCGGATTAGAAAATAACAATTACACAAACTTTTGTTCAAACACTCTTTCTCGTCTCAGCCCACTGTTATCGCAGTCCACTAAAAGTCGCAACCAAAAGAAGTCGCAACACACTATCTGTCGCAAGGCAAACTTAGTCCTGTCGCAACTGAAAGTTGCGATAGAAACTGTTCAAACGTTCCGGTTTGCGATTCAGAAGCTTTGTCGCAAGTGACTATTGCGATAGAAATCCTTGTCGCAAGTGACTATTGCGATACCAACCCTTAGTCGCAAGTGACTCTTGCGATAGTTATGAAGATCTTGCGATAGTTATGAAACTATGTGGGTTGCGATAGTTATGAGATTCAAGATGTTCTTGAGTCGAATCTGCAAAACTGATCGGTTTTGGCTGAAATTTGGTACGCAGGTTCGTGACAGTATTCTGGGCAACTTTAATACTTGGAGTTTTGTTCAAAAACCAATGGAGAGTGGATTTTCGAAGCAAAACAGGGTGTAAAAAGCAAAAATATATAAGTCCGAAAAAGTGAGAAAATGCACAAACTGGGCTATAAACCTAGTGATTTTGCGGAATAAAACAATAAGGTATTATCCACTAACACCCCTTGATCGATTCCAAACCAGTAGAAGAACTCTAATGGCCAAAATCAACCAAAAAGATGAAGAACTTGAAGAACACTCAACTTTGCACAAAAACTCTTATAATCCTAATCTGAACAATGTGATATACGGCTCTGATACCAATTGTGATCCCAGAACAAGTAATCAAACAATATTAACAACAAAGGGAACCATCTCTATATTCATGAAGATCAAAGTAAACCACAATATGAAAATCCAAAGCAAATGCTTATGTATGTGTGTGTGGCTACTATGTGTGTTATGAGAGGCTTAACCCTAACAAGGGAATAAGCAAACATTATATAGTAAAGATAAGTATGGAGCACTTAACAGTTTTGGTCCCTCTACTTGGTATCTACTTGGTACAACAAATATAACACTAACAGGAGGACATAGTCTTGGGCACCACCTTTCGGGTATGTGCCTAGACCCTCGCCACTATGGGGCAATGCCTTCGTTGTATCCCCGGTGTGTCGGGCCTTTGGTGTCGCTTTTATGCGGATAACACTAATGTATCTCGACTCTTTGGGTGTAACTTCTTGGAGTTATGGGTCTCCCCCATTGACTTCAAATACAATTGTGGAAAACTCTATGATGAATCTTACTCAATTATATTATCACCATTATGTGCTTTAATTGGAATTGCTCACCAAGCCTTGTCTTGACACTTGTTTGAATGTTGACTTGGATCTCAGGTTTTAGTGGTGCCGTTTCCAAGAAAGAGTAGATGGAGCGAGTGATCCGTGGGGATACTTTTGGTCGCTAACCATAGAAGACTTATACGAATAGATGTGACAACCCCTTTTGTAATCTTACCTCCTTTTTGGAACTAGATTAGTTGGTTGTTGTAATCTATCTTTTATGAACAATTGTAACTTTGCCAATATACTTGATATTCCCCTTTTTGGGATGACTCATTTATATTATACCGCTCTTTCGTATTATGAAAGTTTTTGTTTACCCCTATTTTTAGGGTGTTACAAATTTATTGTGAGAAAGTAAGAAGGGAGTTGGACCTTTGATCCCTTTTAATCTCACCCCACTCCATGAATCGCACTTGATACGAGAATTGATCCGGTACATCTTAGTTCATCTCATCCTATTGTGCATCCAAGAATATAGATCCATTCTTACCCTTCTCATTACAGCTTTCATTCTCACCAGAACGCAACTCTCTCTCTCTCTCTCTCTCCCTCTATATATATATATATATATATATATATATATATATATATATATGGTTCGAAGAGAACAATGCCAAAATAAGATAACACAAAATTGGCCAAATTAGATGTGATTTTACACTGAAATATATGTAATTACATCGTAATGTCAGTCACAACCTAGGTCGTGGGTCAAGTCGCCCACACACCTTTGCATTGATTGTGTTCCGTAATTGAATATGCTTTGTCGTTCTTGTGTCTTCTTATTTTGACCTTGTTTTTGTTTAAACTTCCATACACACACACACGCACACACACACACACACACACACACACACATATATATATATATATATATATAGTCGGGTTCAAACGAGAATAGTGACCAAATAAGAAAATGCGATAATGGTCAAATTACATGTGATTCACGTGACTTTGGCCATGGTTCGAGGTCGCGAGCCAAGTTACCTGCTCATCCTTGCGTTGAACGTTTTCTATAATAGCATGTGATTTCAGTATAAATTCACATATGATTTGATCGTTTTCGTGTTTTCTTATTTTTTTTATTCCGTACTCGTTTGATCCTCACTTTCCCCCCCATCTCTCGCTATATATATATATATATATATATATATATATATATATATATGTGTGTGTGTGTGTGTGTGTGTGTGTGTGTGTGTGTGTGTGTGTGTGTGTGTGTGTGTGTGTTGGGTCATCAAAGATTTGAAGATGACCTCCTGATCTCTTTACAATCTTTGAAAAAACATCTTTTATACTTAGAGAAATTTTAGGGTCTTTGTAATAGCTTAGTCATGTTTTCAAAGTTCGGTGAAGTCAAAGATCAGCTAAAATCAAGAAGAAGTAAATCTACCAATACGGATTGAAGATGAACTTCTCAACCCAAACTAAGTTATCTCACCGATTTTCTCCATGACAAATCGGTGAGATCATTAAAATAGGAGAATCCTCCCTTATCTCCTTACTAAGAAGATTCTCACCAAAAGAGGTAATATTTGCTATCTCACCGATTTTCTCCATGACAAATCGGTGGGATCTTCAAAATAGGAGGATCCTCCCTTGTCTCCTTGCTAAGAAGATTCTCACTTATTTTGTTCATGACAAATCGGTGGGATCCTCAAAATAGGAGGATCCTCCCTTGTATCTTTGCTAAGAAGATTTTTATCAAAGAAAAAATATTTGGTATGGGGAGAAAAGGTTCATTTGTCCTTTTTCTCATTCTTAGATATTGTCACCATCAAAGCTTTTTAGCACCATGAAAAATAGGAAAATACACTTCAACTTTTGAGAGTCAAACTTGACCTTCAAATGACAAAGTGACAAGTGTTCCATGCATTAAATGCTCATGGTACTATTTAAAGATGAAGACTTGTCCATGCAGACAACAACTCTTGAAGATTTCTCTGTGCTCAAGACATTCTGCTCTTCTCCTCCATTGAACTTTATAGCTTTCAATCTTTGTGTTTTAGAAGTTTTTTGTTTTCAGTATTACTTTGTGAAGATTGTTAGAATATATTTCATCTGTTCTTTCCGCAACAATCTAACTGTTTCTATGTGTAATTCTTGATTTTATAAATCAATAAAAGAATTAATTAAAGTGAAAAATTTAGATATTGTATTCAACCCTCCCCTTCTACAATACATGTTCTTGTTTTTATTAGCCATCTGGGACTAACAATATATATATATATATATATATATAAAAGACAAATCAAATACAAACCATGAAAATATGACAAATACATAAACTAAATATTTGTTAGACTAGATAGATGTTGGAGATTGGTTTAAATATGTTTTGTAATTTTTTAGTTTGTATTTGATTGGGGATATATATGTGCGTGTAGAATATGATATATACACATGATAAATTTGTGGGGTGTATTATTTACTCTACATGGGAATTTATGTAAGTAGATCTAGTGGGTATTTAACTAGACAAAAGCAAATGCATCATAAAGAAAAAAGAAAAAAGAAAAACGAAAGCTAAGGTTTAACTTTAGTTCGTTAATATTAATAATATTTAATATCGTATGTTTGTGTTATAAATCAAATTAAGCGACTTGTAGGAGGATTGTTAGCTTGAGTTTGAAGCATCTTTAATGTGTGCGTGTGTGCTTTATATATGGAATTTATTCTCATCTTCACCGTGAATATATTCCCATTCGATGCTCAACTTTTTATTTTATTGGTCCTGTTGGACCGTACATACCCACTTATGTATGGATGGACACTTGATCAATTTATTGTATACCTTTTTAACCTAAACTAATCATCTACAACAATGTTTTACCATACGTTTATTTTTACTCATGTTTCCTCAAATTTCTAAATTAATTGATCATATATATATATATATATATATATATATAAGTCAAAAGATTTAACCATTAGTTTTTTTACTTTATTCTTTTTTATTTTAACTGAGTTTCTTTTAACATAAAATGATGTATTTGTGTAATGTTCATTATAAATATTCATGTACGCTCATTTTAGTAATATTTATAATGAACATATATATTTTCAATATAGTATTCATTATGAATTTTTATCTATGTTCACATGTATGTAACAACTCTCCAATATTTATATATCTGAATGATATTCATTATTAATATACGATTTTATACTATAATATTCATCATGCATATACAATAGTTCCAACCCTACATATATACTTTGGTTTGTTTATTGGGTTTCGATGTGTGTCAAGTGGTCTCAATGTGTTATCCATCAGTCTCGATACAAGATGAATGTGGTAGGTTATGCCTTATGGTTATACACACACAAACACACATTAAACCAATTGATGAGTTATCAATCGGTCTCGAATGGTTCTCGATTGGTCTCGGTAAAAAAATAAAAGTGGGTTATGATTTTACACACAAATACACAAATCAATTGATATGATGGGTTCTCGATCGGTTTTGAGAGGTTCTCAATGTGTCTCAAAAGTTGTTCATGATATCATTTGATCCTCCTTCTCTTTCTCTCTCTCTCTCTCTCCCTATATATATATATATATATATATATATATATATATATGAAGTGGCGGAGCCACATTGTAACTAGAGGGGGAATTGGCTCCCCCTCACTCACATGTTATCTATTTTTTAAGTTAAAAAACTAACTTTTTATTATTTGTTACTTGTAAACGTTTAATTGTTTTAGCATTAGCTCCCCCTTGACAATTAGCACTATATTGATTAACCCAAATGTGTTTTTAAGTTATATGATAATGGTTGTTAATTTGTTAAATGAACTAATCTTCATTTGTTCTTGAAATCCAACAAAATTTATATTTATTTATACTCGATGATTCCCCTAACTATAAATCCTGGCTCCGTCTTTGTATATATGTGTGTGTGTAATGGGGTTGGGGTTGTGGGGGGGGGGGGGGGGGGGGGTTCAAAGAAGAAGAGACTCATTTTACAAAAATACAAGAACACCCTTTTTACTATAGCCCATCATATGCATGTGATACTGACGAATGACTTTTGGCATGACCTAGATTGCCCACATAACAGTACTAGGTCCTCTCACATGTATTATCACATATGATAAGATTTTTCTTACATTTCCGTAAAATGAATACATGTGTTTTTGTTTGAACCGCAACCTATAATATATCTACACACATTATTTATTGATTTATATATAACATAGTATAAGATTTTGTTGAAACCTTTAAGATAAAGATCAATATTTAACATGTTATGTAATTTATTTTTAAATCATATTAATAATCAAAAACCATTTTAAATGGTTAGATCAGATGGGAAATTAAGGTTTTTATGCTAAATGTGCCTCCCTAGTTCAAAATCTAACCCATTTCTTTTAAAGAAGTATATTTATTCATTCTATTACAACAATACTTTTCTCATTCAAAATTTTTTTTGCTATATAACCACCAGCTTCCACACATTTTGACCAATCTCAGGTGTTCTGGAGAACAATTATGAAAATCCCCAGTATCTAGCTTATATGCATTTCATTATCACTCGTTATGTTTTCTATTATTTTTTCATCTTTACTCTCTCAAAGATTTCTCTCACCTTCCAAAAAGACGACAGCCACCCAGAAAAGTAATATTTATTTAAGAAATCTCCAAAATATTGGACATTATAGGTAAGTTTTACGTACGTTATGATGACACTCGATAGGTGATTTGTTAATTATCGTTGCCTTTGAGTTTTGCATCGATAGGAATCGGTTTGAATGTTCCGAAAAGTAGTTCGTAAAGCTCGGAGGAAGCCGTTTGACTATGAACTTTACCTTTTCAACTCCAGATTATGTACTCTATTTTGTTGCATACAAGTTCAAATGTCGAAGTAGTTTTTCTTTCTTCTTATAAGATGTTTGAAATAGTTCATCGATATTGATAGAGAATGGTATAATATACTTGTTATTAATTAACATTTTGGTTGAAGAGCTTGAAATTGACAAACTGAATATGATAAGTTCCTTAATCGATCCTTACGCAATGGATGGTGTAACACCCCATATTTTTATTCTTCTTGCAAGGTTAGAGTAAATGAAGTTTTTGGGGCTAAGGTAAGAAATATTCAACTTGGGGACTTGTTTGCAAAATCTGAAATTTGTGAATTGGTATAAAAAGGGATAAAACCCTAGATTATTTCCATTTTGTGGTTCATACGTATTGGGGATGGCTAGAGGAGGAGTTGGAGGATCTTGAAGCTTCTTGAAGAGAGAGCTTGGATTTGGAAGCTGAATGTGAGGTTAATCTTCATCTTCTCCAAGGTAAACTTCCCCTCTCATGTTTTTCTTCTATTGAAAGGATTAATGAGAAGAGTGTGGTATAAGATTTTCTAATGTTTTAATGTTTTGAGGGTGAATGCTCCAAATGAGATTGCTATGTTTGAGTTTTGAATGATTTACAAGCTTTTCTTAGAGAATCATCCATCATTTCAATGGTAGAGTTGAGTTTTGTCAAGAATATGAGTTTGGGGTTTAAGGGATGAATCATTGGATGAAATTGGTGGGTTTTATGTTGTTTAAAGTGTTGGTTATTGATCATCAATGTTTTTGGTACCTTAAATATCAATTTGGGGATGAGTTGGGGTTGAGAAAGGGTGCAATTTCGGACTGAATTCGTTGTGCGGATATGGAAGTCTCGAACAGGGACTTGCGCGGTTTCCCACGCAGTTTGTAAGCCGCGGGGAAAGTCGCGTAAGTCGCTGTTGTGTGTGGGTGCCCTTCGTTTCGCTTCGGGTTTCGGGTCTAGAATCGAGGCACCGTTTGGGGGTTTGTTTTAGGGGCTTAGTAGCGATGTTTTGGGATGTAATTAGGTGGTTTAATACCATTCTTATGACGTCCAATTCAGGTGTTCGGTTTGAGCTAAAGTGTGTTTCGGAGCGTGTGTCGATGTGCGAATGCTAAGGTGAGTTCCCTTAACCCCTTTTTGGTGCAAATGAAATGTTTTGCTAAGGATTTCGTATCTGAATTTGGTTTGAGCATGATTAAACGTTTTGGGTAAGGTTTCTTAACCGATTATGTTTACAAGCATGATGACATGATTAAACGATTTGGAAAGGTTTTATTGTGCATGACATAGAAATGTTTACAATTGCATACAAGTTGTTTATACGTACAGTTATGCGTGAATGTTGATTACATGCTTGTTTGGTTATTGCTATGGGTGGAGTCGGGTTGCACAGTGGGGGACTTCTCGAGTTGTCGTGCCTGGCTTTGTAAGGTGTCGAGTTGTCGTGCCTGGCTTTGTAAGGTGTCGAGTTGCCGTGTCTGGCTTTGTAAGGTGTCGAGTTGCCGTGCCTGGCTTTGTAAGGTGTCGAGTTGCCGTGCCTGGCTTTGTAAGGTGTTAAATAGTCTATGCCACTGTGTACACCCTTGTTGAGTATATGTTGATGTGTTACTGTTTTGAAATGAAACGTTTTTCTTAAATGGCTTGTGGATACGTTTAGAGGGAATTCACTAGACCTCATGGTCTAACCCTCGCTTTTCAAAAACTAAAACCATTTTCAGGTGATAGTCGTGTTTGGGATTCCACCTGGCGATGATGGAAGTGTGTGGCGTTGTAGAAGAGCTAGAGCCTAGCGAAGACTTGTAGATTTCGTCGGGCTTCCTGTAGCATCTCAGTTGTGGGTGTGTTATTCGCTGCAAACTTAGAGTTTAAGTAGCATTAATTGTATACTTTGGGACCAATTTTGGTTGTATTGTTACAAGTTTTATTTTAGTGAAATTGGGTTGTTACAAATGGTATCAGAGCCATAGTTTAAGGGATTTAGGTGACCGGATGGGCCTAAACTTAAACTGTGGGGTAGAGTGAGACACAACTGAGATATAGGAAGCCATTAAGAAAGACCTTAATCATAGAATATCTTGACAATGGTAGTGAGAACACTCATGTAAGGTAAATTCAAATAGCATCTGGCCAATGCTATTATGGACCTACAGGTGCATGGGTGTAATCAATCACTATTGTCGGGATGAGTGGTGAGTGTGGCAGTATGTAGAAGGTTCTAACCTTGTGTTTGTTAGCAAAGAGTTGATGTGTCATGAAAGAGATCCCTTGTGATGGGATGTTTGCAACTTCTAGAGGAAGTGTTGTCTGGAATGTTAATGAGTTGTCTAGATGTAAACTCTCTAGGATAGGAAGTGAGAATTATGTTAGCATCTTGAAACCTTTAATTCAAGATCAAGTTAGGGAATCTAGTCTTGGATTCCTTAGTCAAGCGGTTTAGTGGCAAGGTTAATGATTGCTGAAGAGCAGTGTTGTTTTGTGGTATGAATGTAAGAGTGGTCGATCAGTGGACTGTGAAGCACTTGTACTTCAAGTTGTAGCATAAGTAAGGAAGCGGTTGTTGGTTATAGTATGGTACCAGTGAAAAGTTAAAGTGAGTGCAACGGTGGACTTAGTTAGAGTGAATAGCCTTCCTTTGCATATTGAATTCCATGCATTTTGTTGTTAAACGTATTATACGAGATTCTTTCATGTTAAAAAGCATGTACGTGCATGATATGTTTTCTTGTTTTGGGAAATGAGTGACGCGTGCGAGCGTGTTTTCTTTAAAGTAAAAGACAAACTTGTTTTCATTATACGATAAAGCTTTGAACTTAGTGATTTACGAATTATTTCACGTTTTTCTTGTGGAGAGAATCTTCGTTACGAAAATATTGAAAACATTTTATTGCGAGGTTTGTTTTACAAACAAAATGAGTACTGACTCGTTATTTTCATGTAAACGAGTATTGGAGTTGACAGGCCCACCTTGGGTAAGTGATATCGTTCGGAAACTCTCCGGTCGTATGAGGAAGGGTCTCATTGGAGACAACCGTAGTGTCGGCACCGATTTGGATGGACAAGATTACGAATTATCGTAAGAGTAACTGTGAGCGATCCTTGCGGTCGTTGTGTTTTACTATTCATCTTGAGTAATGTTGTTTCATGCATACTCAAACTCGTTTTATAATTTTGCATCTATTTCTTAAAAGTGTGCAAAATGATTTCAATCGTTGTGTCATTGTGCATGAAGGCTATGAACTCGCTAGGTCGGGAAGGGTATCACGATTGAGGTCAAGGAAAGGCTTTGGGAGTTGAATTGTTAGTTGAATAAGATGTGGTCAAGTTATGACCTTAGTGTTTCCGTTAGAGTAAGTGGGTGAATACCGGGAGTCTTGGGCAGTGAATTCGGAATGTTGGTATGAGTGTAGTTTGAACTATTGTCGGGTTATGTGAGAATAGTTTTAATCGCGGTAAAGTTGAAATGGTCAAAGTGTTTCTGTTGGTGGAATAGTAATCAGTAGCGTTACGTTACTTAATGTAATGTTTTCGGTTTTGAGATGGAATACTGAGTTGGTTTAGTAATTAGATCTCGCGCTAAGAAAGATCGTGTGTTTGTTTTCTCTCAAGTGGGAACGGTGGGGTATAAGTTGGTTATGATGCGTTGAATGAAGTGGGTTCTGTTAGGAATCCTAGATTGTCAGGGAGGAATGGAATTATCATCACGTAGTCCCTTGGTATAGAAGGTTACGACTGTTTAACATGTCTCAAATTAGGGGTGATGTCAGGAGATTAAAACGTGAGAGTGAACCCGTTGGGTGTGAACGAGTGAGGTCGTTCGAGAATGTGTTAATGATATGGTATAGGAACACCTTGTGAGGGCACTGGGGGAAAACGGAAGACCACCAATGTGGATGTGAGGTCCATTGAGGTCTTGATGAGTCGCTTGTGCGTAAGGTGTCTAGCACAGCGGAGATAGATTGCGAGGAGTTAACGAGGAACGAGGACTTGTTCGGGGAGTTAGGAGAAATAGCTTCTTTCGAGAATCCTTGTCTGTCGTGAGGCGACTGGACAATTGCATGTCGATTGTCGATGGCGAATCAATGATCGTTTTGTTGGATAGTCGTCGGGAGGTTGGTATTGGAGAAGTAACCATAGTGTGGTTATCTTGTTGAGTTTTCTTACAAAGATGTAAGAAGTTGTTTGGAGAAAGGTAGGTATCCGACGTGACGTTCGACCACCTTGTGTGAGTGTACAAAAGTAAGAGATCGTGATTGCTTAAGTGATTTTCTTATGGGGTATGATGACCCATATAAGAACGAAAGGTTAGGGTAATCGAAGCGGGTGTGCCTTGAGTAGTTGACCTTGTCATGTGGTTCGTTTAAACCCGGGAAGGGCAAAGTCGAGCAACGTTTTGGCTTCGTTTGAAATTGCGTTATGGGCGGCATGAAAGAAGTAACATCTTCTGCGTATGTAAAGGCATCATGTCAGCTTGTTGCAATGTGGTCGCGGGGCGACGGTGTTTGAGAGTTAGGAACTCTTGGTAGTTCTTGGTGCTAAGTACTTCATGAGGACTTGGCTAAAGGTTATGATTGATGAATTTAGAGAAACCATTCTTTTGGACTGTAGCGGTGTGTGTTGGGCGTTCTGTGTAAGCACGAGAGAAAATGATGACGGTATGACAGATCAAGTATAGACAGGATTGCAGTAAGAAGATGTCGTGGGACACTGGAAAGGCGGGCTATGATTAAAGAACGATTATTTGAAGAGCATGAGGAAAGGAATCTTTGTGGATGCCATGGTTAAAGAGTTGAGAGAGCTAATTTCATGCGACCAATCTAAAACTGGCTCGTGTTAGCGAACCATTCTTTTAAAGCATCTTTAGTGTATCAAGCTAGAAAGGAAACAAGTGGTCGGATGTAGTGCCCTGGTTGAGAGACCTTTGGATTAGATTTGGTATTGTCGGAAGAATGTTTCACGTGAGCGTGTCGTTCAGTATACGATTAGTTGGAATAGTTTGAGTGAACTTGGTCACTCCTCCTTGTGGGAGGGCAAGCGAATTTTGGTGGTAGTTCCTAGTTAGTGGAACCGTTCGGTGGAATTGGGCGAAGGATATAATTGTGTATAGAATAGAATTATGGCTTAGCGATTGTTGGGAATTTGGACCGTTGATTTGTAACTGTTGAGGCACGTGTGATCGGTGTGACTTTGAGGAAACGCAATTGTGCCAGGCGAACGCTATTTTGGTAGGAGGGCGTTCTTCCTTGGATATGAATGTTATGTGGTGGTGAGAATGCGGTAACGATATGCGAGTGATAGTGTGTAATGTTGACGAAGGGAGTGATTAGTCTCTATTTAGAGATTCGGGTTATTGCGGTGTTAACTCGAGTAGAGTCGTTTTCTATTAAAGAGAGTATTTTGGATGAGTAGTATGTTTGAACGAAGAGATTGCAAGTGTGTGGTTGGGCGTGCTACAGACCCGAGAGTGTAGTTGTTGTCCTAGGAGCGATGTCAAGAATACTGTATGTTGTCGATGCTGATCAGGAGTGGATGGATAGGTGAATGGAACTAAGATGACTGGATTAGAAGGTTTGAGAATTGTCAATCTCAAGTCGGGAGAACAGTTGGATGGGGAAATATTCCCATGGTTTGGAGTAGTGTGTTTCAATAGGAGATTGAATTGGACTACATTGTAATGGAGTAGTGGCAGTTTTCGAAAGAACTGGGAATTATTGATTGATTTAGAGGCACTCGGTAAAAATTTGGAGTGCTTTTGGTATGTCTTAACCCTTGTTTAGGGAATGTTGGTTGGGAAGAAGTTTGGTGTAGCTTCGCAGACAGTGTGAGTAATTGGGTCCGGATGGTTGAGAATTTGAAAGACAAAGAAGTTAGTCTTGTAGAGATGTAGTTGTAACTTCCTAAGAAATTTTGGGGCAAAATAGGTATTGGGAGTCGGAAGTTAACTCTTCTGCAGCATGAGCCTGGCAATGGAATTCCGAGGACGGAATTCTAATAAGGGGGAGGTGATGTAACACCCCATATTTTTATTCTTCTTGCAAGGTTAGAGTAAATGAAGTTTTTGGGGCTAAGGTAAGAAATATTCAACTTGGGGACTTGTTTGCAAAATCTGAAATTTGTGAATTGGTATAAAAAGGGATAAAACCCTAGATTATTTCCATTTTGTGGTTCATACGTATTGGGGATGGCTAGAGGAGGAGTTGGAGGATCTTGAAGCTTCTTGAAGAGAGAGCTTGGATTTGGAAGCTGGATGTGAGGTTAATCTTCATCTTCTCCAAGGTAAACTTCCCCTCTCATGTTTTTCTTCTATTGAAAGGATTAATGAGAAGAGTGTGGTATAAGATTTTCTAATGTTTTAATGTTTTGAGGGTGAATGCTCCAAAGGAGATTGCTATGTTTGAGTTTTGAATGATTTACAAGCTTTTCTTAGAGAATCATCCATCATTTCAATGGTAGAGTTGAGTTTTGTCAAGAATATGAGTTTGGGGTTTAAGGGATGAATCATTGGATGAAATTGGTGGGTTTTATGTTGTTTAAAGTGTTGGTTATTGATCATCAATGTTTTTGGTACCTTAAATATCAATTTGGGGATGAGTTGGGGTTGAGAAAGGGTGCAATTTCGGACTGAATTCGTTGTGCGGATATGGAAGTCTCGAACAGGGACTTGCGCGGTTTCCCACGCAGTTTGTAAGCCGCGGGGAAAGTCGCGTAAGTCGCTGTTGTGTGTGGGTGCCCTTCGTTTCGCTTCGGGTTTCGGGTCTAGAATCGAGGCACCGTTTGGGGGTTTGTTTTAGGGGCTTAGTAGCGATGTTTTGGGATGTAATTAGGTGGTTTAATACCATTCTTATGACGTCCAATTCAGGTGTTCGGTTTGAGCTAAAGTGTGTTTCGGAGCGTGTGTCGATGTGCGAATGCTAAGGTGAGTTCCCTTAACCCCTTTTTGGTGCAAATGAAATGTTTTGCTAAGGATTTCGTATCTGAATTTGGTTTGAGCATGATTAAACGTTTTGGGTAAGGTTTCTTAACCGATTATGTTTACAAGCATGATGACATGATTAAACGATTTGGAAAGGTTTTATTGTGCATGACATAGAAATGTTTACAATTGCATACAAGTTGTTTATACGTACAGTTATGCGTGAATGTTGATTACATGCTTGTTTGGTTATTGCTATGTGTGGAGTCGGGTTGCACAGTGGGGGACTTCTCGAGTTGCCGTGCCTGGCTTTGTAAGGTGTCGAGTTGTCGTGCCTGGCTTTGTAAGGTGTCGAGTTGCCGTGCCTGGCTTTGTAAGGTGTTAAATAGTCTATGCCACTGTGTACACCCTTGTTGAGTATATGTTGATGTGTTACTGTTTTGAAATGAAACGTTTTTCTTAAATGGCTTGTGGATACGTTTAGAGGGAATTCACTAGACCTCATGGTCTAACCCTCGCTTTTCAAAAACTAAAACTATTTTCAGGTGATAGTCGTGTTTGGGATTCCATCTGGCGATGATGGAAGTGTGTGGCGTTGTAGAAGAGCTAGAGCCTAGCGAAGACTTGTAGATTTCGCCGGGCTTCCTGTAGCATCTCAGTTGTGGGTGTGTTATTCGCTGCAAACTTAGAGTTTAAGTAGCATTAATTGTATACTTTGAGACCAATTTTGGTTGTATTGTTACAAGTTTTATTTTAGTGAAATTGGGTTGTTACATATGGATAACCATTTAGACTTGGTGCAAATGTAAAAAAGAGATCTCCATATCACAATATTTATGAAATAAATATTGATTACTTGCATGCATGTGTTTCTCGGCCAACATAACATTAGCTAGGCCTTCATTTAATTTTGGACTATGGACCGATTATGCCTTTATTTTGGGCTATGGACCAAGCTAGCCAACTATAACTAACACGGGCTTGCGTCGACACTATATATTTGGTTGCTTGAACTGGACCCAAAAGGATTGCTATGCTCCTTGGGAAAGGTCGAAAGGAAGCATAAACATTTATATATATATATATATATATATATATATATATTCTAAAGGGATATTATGTTATCATATCTGCCTGCCATGTTATAAATTGAATATCTACCCCTATTGTAATTAAAGATCGATCCCAAGTTTATATCAGCCATTATTCAATCGACCTTAAGGTACTAGCTTGGTTGTATGGATATGTAAGAAACAATACATTGTACAAGTTATATATATATATATATATATATAGGGTCAGGTGCATGAGAAAATCTAAAAAAAACGGAAAATTGAGAAACACTCTGGTGACCCTTTATCTAGACGGTATGCACTTGTGCATACAAGTAATTTGTAATATGCACACGTGCACATGCACAAATGCATAATGTACATGTGCATAAAAACAAAAAAAACAACTTAATTTTACTTGTAGTGCATATGGTCCAAATGAAGGACTACCAAGGTGTTTATTTCCATTTTTTGAGGTTTCCCTTGAACCTCTCTCTCTCTTTCTCTTTATAGAGAGTCAGGTTTAAACGGGAATAATACATATGCAAAAGAACATGAGAATGGCCGAATCACAAGCGATTTACAATAGCATCACGTACAAAATCACATATGATTCACGCGACTTGTCCCACGACCTGAAGTCGCAACCAAAGTCATCTGTGTGTCTCTTTTTGCCCATTAATGAAAAATCACGTGATTGTGGTTTTTTTTGCCCATTAATGAAAAATCAGGTGATATATATATATATATATATATATATATATATATATATATATATATATATATATATATATATATATATATATATATATATATATATATATATATAGAGAGAGAGAGAGAGAGAGAGGTGGATTTTTTGTTAACCATATATTTAGTGTTAACTTTGTGAACTTCTTGGACCAATAAGATTCATTCTTTAGTCATGTTTACTTCAAATATTATAATCAATGAAGAATGGTAAATACTAAATAGGTAATTTTTAAGTGTAAGTTACTTTATGGTATATAGGATGTTACAAAAAAAATTGCATCTTTTAAGGATCATAATTGTTTCACCATTCTTAATATTCTTGAATGATTATGTTAAAACTAATTTGAAGAGTAGGTAATGAAAGTGAACACAATACCATTCAACTATTGATTCCGAAAATTCCTTCATTTTCGGTGTTCTGAATGATATGGAGGGTTGTAGCGCGATAGATACTTACTCATCGAAATCACCATTGATGGTCGAAGATATTGAATCCCATGACATTAACCTTGATTATTTTTCAAATGAAAATGGAAGTAATCGGTCATTTGGAGTTGGTTTTCAACAATACAGTGAAGAGGCATGTAATGATAAAGTTTGATTATGATTTCACTTTTGTGTTATTTTACTATAAACTTAGTTTCTTTCTTATGTTCATAACCATGTATATGAGAAATGGTTAATCGTTGCTAGTGATGGTAACATGTTCACATATGAACAAAGAAACGTTATGATTTTACATAAAACCTTATTAGCTAGTGTTCTTTATTAGGTTTAAGGACAACATGAGCACCATCAATAATTAGAGTATTAGGTATAATAGGCCTTCCTTACATTGACAGTGTTAACTAGATTATAAGGCTAACTTTGTATCAAAAAGAAAATTTAATTTTTGAAAGTGTGTGTTTTTTTGTCAATTAATCATCATCATAAATGTTGGAGTAAATTACGGATTTGGTCCATGTGGTTTACACTTTCTATCAATGGTGGTCCCAAAATCAAAATAAATACATGAATGAGACTCATGGTTTGCATTTCCGCAAGCTTATGGTCCCTCCCTTTAACAAAATCAAAAGATTTTGTTAACCCAGTTAAGTCTAGGGGGTATTTTAGTCTTTTAAACATTATTCTTGTTGTTATCCTATTTTGTGTGTATATAACACACACACACACACACACACACATCTACCTATATAAATATACTTGCATATATAAACATATGGGATGAGGTCGTCGGTAAGCTCTTATCCGACCACCACCGGAAAAGGAGGGAGGAAGGGGGTCGTCATTCAAACCCACCATTTCCCATCACTAATCGATATCATCATTCCCCCTGTTTCTTTCCCCAAATCATTGCCAACCATTGCATCGTATTCGTCCTGACCACCATCTCCATACCACAGGAACATCATCTTCTCTTCCCTCCATAAACAAACCCATCTCCACACACAAAACCTTGTAGTGTACTCAAACTTGTTATATGTACAAGAAATACCAAAACATAAACACGAGGGCATAACTATTATAGTTAGAACTTCAAGAACAAATATATACAAATCTATTCAATAAATTTGTGGTATAAAACAATAAAAAATCAATATCTCTACAACCAAAACTCTAAATTAAGTTTGGATCCCTAAAATCAAAATCCTATAACTCCAAATTAAAACCTTAAAGGTCCCTTTGGTTTGCATGAATGAAATGGAGGTGGGGGATTTGGATTTTAAATCCCATTCCAATCCCGTGTTTGGTTTGCAGGATTGTCCGAATTTAAATCCCAATATTTCTTTGAAATCCCTCAAACATGGTATTTTAAAATCCCACAAACATGGTATTTTAAAATCCCACGTAAATGACAAGGATTTCAAGGGATTCTGTGGGATTCGTATATAATAGTGTTTAAAAGCATGATAAAAACATTTGTTTTCTAATAATTAGTTAAATAAAAGGTAATTTAATTATTTTTATAATTTTTTACAAATTTGTAATGATTTTTTATAAATAATGGAATTCAAATCCATTCCAAATCCTGCAAACCAAACACACAAAAGGATTCCAAATCCTCCCCAATCCAAATCCCAATCCTACATGAAATCCGATCCATTCCATTCTTGCAAACCAAAGAGACCCTAAAATTTGAGAAACATGACACACCGATTTTGTTGGTAACCATCTTCAATACTGGAAATCGACGGTGAGGTCTTGAGTCAGGATGAGAAGCTGAGGTGGCGTGGGTTTGTTGCGATGGATAAGATGGGGTGGAGGAGGAGATGAGATGGAGGATGAGGGAATGTGATGGTGGTCAACGCTATTGGAAAGACTCAAGATGGAGGATATCGTAGTGAAGGGAAGATGGTGTACAGAGGAGACCGACGACCACCGATGCAGGGTGGTGGATGGCCGGAGTTGGGAAATGCTTTCTCACCTTCCTCACCCCTTCTCCGGTGGTGGTCGGATAAGGGCTTCATCGACGACCCCCTTCCCATGTGTTTATATATGCAGGTACATGTATATAGGTATATGTGTGTATATACATATAATACAAAATAGGATAAAGACAACTTTTTTTAAAAGACTAAAATACCCTGGACTTAACATAATATTTTTAGATGGAGGAACCAATTTATCTTAATTTTTAGGATCATTGTGGGGGGAAATTAATTAAAATGCCAAAAGTCCAACTTCGAGTTACCAAAATGCCACAAATCTCTCCCATCTTACAAAAATGCCCTAAAAATCCGCGATGGAGCCTGCGATTGCGGGCCCCAGGCCACGTGTCACCAAACTTTGCCCACTTTGCCCGCGTTGGTCCCTCAAGAATGCCCGCGGTCCATATTTCCCCCCTCAAGAATGCCCGTGTTGGCAGTTTTGGTCCCTGTCCGTGTTTGACTTCCTTTGACCCCCGCGATTGCGGGCTGACGTGGCACGAACTTTGGCCAAAAGTGCCCCGCGGAGCCCCTCAACTTTGGCCGCGGTGCACATTTGGCCCCTGCTCGCGATCGCAGCCTGCGATGACCCGCGATGGACCAAATTTTACAGTTTTGGTCCCTGGAAATTTACACTTTTGGTCCCTGTACTTAGACGAATCTTGCATGCTTTTACTGTTTTTTTCCACAATTATTGTACTTTGAAGACCAATTTGTGGTTGAAATTCATTTGCATGTTTGAATCAATGTTAAATCAGTGTTTTTGGAATACCAGTTTGTGGATGAAATGAGAGATTGGTTGTCATCAATGTTGGTTGTTTCATTGATAAATAGATGTAAAATGCAAGCCATAATCCACACACCGATTTCATACTTCTTTCTTGATTTCTTTCTGCAATATTTTGTGTTTGAGATACTACTGAAAAAATGAGTTCATCTGTTGCAAAAGCTAAGCTATATTTCTGTTTTGATGGTGAATGGGAGCAAGATAACAATGAGTGGAATTTTGCTTATAAATCTAAGCATGGTGTAAAATTGCCAGTAAACTATACTTATCAGAAATTTCTTGCATACGCCATGCAAAAATGTGGAATCAACTCTTCTGCTGTTTGCAAGTTAGTGTTTAAAAATGGCGATGGGTCATTTGTGGATTTATCCAACGATGGGGATATCTCTACTTTTCTGCACTTTGTAGTCGAATCAGAAAGGCCCCCGTTACTTTTTGTGTATCCCGGCGTATCCGACGGTGACAACGACGGTGACGACGACGGTGACGACGACGAAGACCTCCAAATAGAGCTGTCTGATTCTCAACAACAACAACCACCAAAACCACACAAAGGGCGTACTGCTGGAGTTGCTGATGACGAAACCCACGTTTTCAGAACGGGTAATTCTGAAATAGACAGATCAGACACCGATAATGATGATCACGAAGAATATACCCCTAGTAGAAAATCATGTAGTCAGATAAATGACTTTTTTTGATATGCCCCCTATTCTTCCAGACTCCCATACCCAGACACAAACCTACGAACCTACACCTTATATTCGCAGTGAAAGGTTAAAAGCAGGTCAGATATTCGATTCGAAGGATCTCTTGGCAAGTCAGATCGGACTCAAGTTCTTGGAAGAGGGTTTCCAAAGTCACGCGCGGAAATCTGACAAAAGCAGATACGTAGTTGAATGTGCCAGAGAAAAGTGTGAGTGGAGGTTGTACGCGATTCACACGGGTCCCAAAGGAGGGGCGATAATGATTAAAAAGTTGCACGACGTACACACTTGTACGAGGACGCAACTTAATCCCCACCACAAACAAGCCGGCAAAAAGACTTTGGGTGCGATGCTGAAAAACAAATTTCTTGATGTTAGCAGGTCATTGTGTCCAAAGGACATCGTCCACGATGTTCACCGGCAGTTCGGCGTCACGATTGATTACCACCAAGCTTGGCGTGCGCGATGCCATGCACTGTTTATGGTGAGAGGCACGTTCGAGGAGTCGTATGAACGACTCCCGACATATTTATATAATTTGCAGCTGCAGAACCCTGGTACTGTCACGCAGCTACGGACCGATTCACGTCGACGGTTTGAGATGTGCTTCGTGGCCCTTGGACCCGCGGTACGTATTTTAACACGTCATATGTTTACACATTATAAACTATAACATTTACAAATGAAAACCACCTATGTTTTTGCAGATTCGCACATTTCTGGCAAATCTACGTCGTGTCCTGATAATAGACGCAACCCATTTAAAGGGTCGTTACTTGGGTATGATGTTCCTGGCGGTTGCCATGGACGGGGATAACTCCATCGTTCCAGTAGCTTTCGGCGTAGGCAAGTCTGAAACCGGGGACGAGTGGACTTGGTTTATGTCCATGTTGAGACAAGCTATCGGAGACCCGCAAGGGTTGGTGTTTATGTCTGACAGGGCTCCTTCCATAAGCGCCGCAATCTCTGCCATGTACCCAAACGCCCCTCACGCCATATGCTGTCGACATTTGGAGATGAACGCCAAATCCAAGGACAAACGTATTACCACCTACAAGGATGTCTATTGGGCGGCATGCAGAGCATATACGGATCGGGAGTTTAACAAGTACATGAATATGCTACGATATAGTGCCGACGAAGCAGCCAAAGTCTTTGACGATGCTGGACCAGAGAGGTGGTCCGCGGCCCATTTTCCTGGACAACAGTATGACATTCTGACCTCGAATAGTGCAGAGTCTGTGAATGCACTCTCCCGTTTTGCGCGTAGATGTCCGATTGTTAATCTTATGGACTACTTTCGGGCCTTTCAACAAGAGTGGTACCAAATTCGACGCCTAAAAAGAGCTGAGATGCAAAATGCACTCACACCAACGGTGGAGAATATCGTTCAGTACAGGGCACGTCGTGCAGCGACATGGCCGGTAAGAGCAATCGGGTATGGGAAGTACGAGGTGCATGATGACTATATTCACGCGATTGTGAATATGGAAGACCACTTTTGTTCGTGTCGCGAATGGGATAAATCTGGGTTACCGTGCGGCCATGCCATCGCTGCAGCAAGATATATGGGTCGTACAGATTGCAGCGACTTGGCTGTACCTTTCTTCACGTCCGAATATTACCGGAAAACATACGTGGAGGTAATAAACCCAACTGGACCCCCTGCAGCATGGGTGTATCCACCCGACCCGCTTCCGCCATGCTATCCACCTTTAATGGATAAGAACAGAGCCGGGAGACCGAGAAAGAACGACCGACGTCCATCACGTGGTGAAAGTTCGATACAACGAAGATGTACTCGGTGCCAATGCGTAGGACACACTCGTGGAGAGTGTCCAAATCCCGCCCTTTCAACCGTGCCAAGGAGACATTCAGTCAGTCACACCCCGGGCCCGTCACAGCTTGAACCATATGGAACAAACACATATGATACTGTTGATCTGAACGCTGATTTGTAATATATATATATATATATATTCATATTATATATATACACACATACATATGCTTCTAAATGAACATTGATAACACATCTAGTTTGTAAATGATATATATATATTCATATTATATATACACACATACATATGCTTTTAAATGAACATTGATAACACAACTAGTTTGTAAATGATATATATATTCATATTATATATACACACACATACATATGCTTCTAAATGAACATTGATAACACAGCTAGTTTGTAAATGATATATATATTCATATTATATATACACACATACATATGCTTTTAAATGAACATTGATAACACAGCTAGTTTGTATTCCATCCAACATGCTCTTCATCTTCAATCTTTCTTACCCTTCTTCAACGGCTTCTGCTTTTGCAACCACGTATGGCCATTGTGTACCACAACCTGGACACACTTTAGCAAATGAGTTGAGGGTTGTCATATATTCTACAAGAGGAGTAGGCCCACGTGGATAGAGTACGGCTACCAAAATCTAGCATCATTAACAAACAAAACCCCATGTTTGTTTATCCGAATGAGGTAACCTCTGACTTGACCTTGCATGATGTATCCAACCTAACCGTGGTTCAGCGGCTTAAAAACTACTTTTCAGAGAAATTAACAACAACAAAAAAATACAAAACAACAACACAGTAAAAAAAAATACAAACAACAACACAGTAAAAAAAAATACAAAACAACTAAAACAACCACCACCTACTTAAAAATTGATTTAGTTTCATCAATCCAAGCTTGTTTCTCGTTTACCTTCGCTTGAATAATTGCGAAGTCTTGCAGAATATGGTGAATTGCTTCTTGTTCTCGACGAACACGAGCCTCCCGAGCTTTTATATCCCCTTTCATCCTTTTGATCTCCCTGTCTTCCTCTTCGATCTTTCTCAAATGGACTGCCTTCCTGTCCATAATTTTTTTCCACTCTTCTGTTAGTTCATCTATCTCCTTTTCCTTTTTTGCTATGGCAACCTCGATTTGAGGTGGCATTTTTTCATGAGTAGACTTAGGGTTTGATGACGATGCCATTTGTGGATGAAATGAGAGAAGAGAAATCAAGAGAGAAAGCAATTCAAAGAAAGAAAGCAAGAGAGAAATCAAGAAAGAAAGCAATAAACAAGTGTGAATTGTGAATTGCATATTACTGATATTTATGGATGAAATCTCAAACATGCAAATGAATTTCAACCACAAATCGGTCTTCAAAGTACAATAATTGTGGAAAAAAACAGGAAAAGCATGCAAGATTCGTCTAAGTACAGGGACCAAAAGTGTAAATTTCCAGGGACCAAAACTGTAAAATTTGGTCCATCGCGGGCAGGGGCCAAATGTGCACCGCGGCCAAAGTTGAGGGGCTCCGCGGGGCACTTTTGGCCAAAGTTCGTGCCACGTCAGCCCGCGATCGCGGGGGTCAAAGGAAGTCAAACGCGGGCAGGGACCAAAACTGCCAACACGGGCATTCTTGAGGGGGGAAATCTGGACCGCGGGCATTCTTGAGGGACCAACGCGGGCAAAGTGGGCAAAGTTTGGTGACACGTGGCCTGGGGCCCGCGATCGCGGACTCCATCGCGGATTTTTGGGGCATTTTTGTAAGATGGGAGAGATTTGTGGCATTTTGGTAAGTGATGGTCAAACTTAAGGTATTTTAATTAATTTCCCCATTGTGGGTAGAAAATATAAACCACATAGACCAAATCGGTAATTTAGTCTAAATGTTACTTATGAAAGTTATTGTAGAATCTAATAAATGGGTATGATGCCAATTGTTAATATCATAGACATTTTATATATAGGGTCGGTTTCAATTGCAAACCCGATATTTCTAACAAACTTTGTAAACTCATCATGACCGTCCATTTTGCTTAGATGATTAGTTATTTCTTTTTATTAATAATTCACGTTTAAGGGTAATTTAGTAATTGTAAATGGAATTTTAAATTAATTTTTTATTCATTAATCTTAATTTTAGAAGCAACGGATTTATAGGGATCATATATGTGTGTGTAGGGATTACTTTAATATCATAGACATTTTATATATATGTCTAGATCAATTTGTATCGTTTATTGGATTTGTCGGGTTTGCAATTGAAACGCATCCTATATATATATATATAGGGTGTGTTTCATTTACAAACCAAGTAATTTGTACAAACTTTGCAAACTACTATATTATAAAACAACAGATATATTTATGGTAATTATTATGATTCATTAATAATGATTGTGATATATATGGAAGATGATAACATTCATTAATTATGATCATGACTTTATATTAAGGAACATAATAAAATCAGATATTGATTAGAGTTGATGACGGCTAAGATTGGTTTGCAGAGTTTATACAATATATTTAGTTTGTAACGGAAACGGACCCTATATATATATATATATATAGGGTAAAAATCAAATACAAACCATGTAAAAAATCAAATACAAACCACAGTCTGCATATGTACAGACTGGTTCTGCATATATGCATTGTCCCATATGAATGTATGTCCATTATATGTATATTCTTGCACGTATTCATATGCATATATGTAGAACTAGTCTGCACATATGCAGACTGTGGTTTGTAAGGGGTGCAACAAATGCAAGGTTTGCATTTTACGGAGTCTCTCTCTCTCTCTCTCTCTCTCTATATATATATATATATATATATATATATATATATATATATATATATATATATATGGAAGGGCTCAATAGAGAAGTCCAAATATTTAGAGAAATAGAGAAGTGATCTTGGTCATTTATTCGGTCAAGATCGGCGGCTTTGACCGAGAAGCAGCGGATAATTACTCGCATGGTCTGCACAAGATAGAGGGGTAGTTTCGTAAAAAATACACGGGCTGAGTTCATATATGAATCTGTGTGATTCACATATGAACTATACGTTCATATATGAACCTTTGTAATTCACATATAAACTCTTTTTAACTAATTCATATATGAATCTTTGTGATTCATATATGAACCTTTGTGATTCATATATGAATCAGTTAATTTGTTCATATGAGAAGTAGTTAAAAAAATTTCATATATAAATCACAAAGATTCATATATGAACACAAAGGTTCATATATGAATTAGTTAAAAAAATTCATATATGAATTAGTTAAAAAAATTCATATATGAATCACAAAGGTTCATATATGAACACAAAGATTCATATATGAATCAATTAATTGGTTCAACTGATTCATATATGAACCTACAGTTAATTAGTTTTATATATGAAACACAAAGGTTCATATATGAATCACAAGATTCATATATGAATTAGTTATAAAGAGTTCATATGTGAATTACAAAGGTTCATATATGAACGTATAGTTCATATGTGAATCACACAGATTCATATATGAACTCAGCCCGTGTTTTTTGTAAAAGTTACGAAATTGCCCTTCTATTTTTGGAACAGCCGCAACTTTTGACCAATTATAACCGATCTTGACCGAATAAATGGCCAAGATCACTTCTCTATTTCTCTAAATATTTGGACTTCTCTATTGAACCTAAGGCTATATATATATATATATATATATATATATATGTGTGGGTCGGGTTGGGTTGGGTTCACGTGAGACCAACCTATTTTTCGTAAGACCGTGAGACCAAGAAATTAACACTAAACCTTCACAGTGATTCATTGTGAAGTAAGAAAAACAACAAACCTTCACAGCAAAAACACTGTGAAAGTTTACCATCACAGTACCTTCACAGTGTTTTGTTGTGAAGATTTAGTGTTAATTTTTTGGTCTCACGGAAATAGTCTGGTCTCACTTGATCTCAAGTCATATATATATATATATATATATATAGGGGTGGTATCGGGTACAAACCAAATGGTTTGTACAAACTGTACAAACTCATATCCACCAATCACGTAACTTCTTTTTTTATCCATAAGGGTATTTTAGGGCTTTTAGCATATTTTTTCATCTCCACGAATCACGTAATTTTTTTTTATATCCATAACTTCTTTTTTTATATCCATAAGGATATTTTAGGGCTCCACCGAAAAATATAGATTCATGAAGCCAAATTTTATATTCATGAAGCCAAAATATAGATTCATGAAGCCAAATTATATAAATTGCAGATTCATAAAGGTAGATTGAGTTTATACGGGTTTGTACAATCCATTTGGTTTGTATTTGATATATATATATATAGGGGTGTAGCCATAGGTTCAATAGAGAAGTTCAAATATTTAGAGAAATAGAGAAGTGATCTTGACCATTCATTCGGTCAAGATCGGTTATAATTGGTCAAAAGTTGCGGCTTTGACCGGTCAAAAGTTGCGGCTTTGACCGGTCAAAAGTTGCGACTGTTCCAAAAATAGAAAGGCAATTTCGTAACTTTTACAAAAAACACGGGTTGAGTTCATATATGAATCTGTGTGATTCACATATGAACTATACGTTCATATATGAACCTTTGTAATTCATATATGAACTCTTTATAACTAATTCATATATGAATCTTGTGATTCATATATGAACCTTTGGGTTTCATATATAAAACTAATTAACTGTAAGTTCATATATAAATCAGTTGAACCAATTAATTGATTCATATATGAATCTTTGTGTTCATATATGAACCTTTGTGATTCATATATGAATTTTTTTAACTAATTCATATATGAACCTTTGTGTTCATATATGAATCTTTGTGATTCATATATGAATTTTTTTTAACTACTTCTCATATGAACAAATTAACTGATTCATATATGAATCACAAAAGTTCATATATGAATCACAAAGGTTCATATATGAATTAGTTAAAAAGAGTTTATATGTGAATTACAAAGGTTCATATATGAATGTATAGTTCATATGTGAATCACACAGATTCATATATGAACTTAGCCCGTGTATTTTTTTACGAAACTACCCCTCTATCTTGTGCAGACCACGTGAGTAATTATCCGCTGCTTCTCGGTCAAAGCCGCCGATGTTGACCGAATAAATTGCCAAGATCACTTCTCTATTTCTCTAAATATTTGGACTTCTCTATTGAACCCTTCCCTAGGGGTGTAATATATATATATATATAGAGAGAGAGAGAGGGAGCTTCAAATGTAAACATTTTTTTATGTAAACAATGTAAACTCTCAATTATGGTAACACTCTATAGGGGCAAAATTGTCCATACAATAATATCTAGCCGGAGCATTATTATGGAAAGAATCTTTTTAGCAAATTTTTAGGAAACTAATTAATTAATTATTTGATTTTAATGAATATCCAATCCATTCCGATTTGAATGTTAACAGTTATATGCTTTTGAAGTTCATCATTCTTAATTTTTTTTGGCTTCATATTCATTCATGTTTGTTTCAAAATTGAAAAAAATACACATTAAAGCTCATATAAACTTTCACATGTGCAAAACCACATTAGTTTCATATGTGCAAAACCTCATATGAAACCATAGTATTTTTTCAACAATTTTCACATTTGAAATTATTTCATATACGAACCAATATATGAAACCTCCCTATTACTTTTCATGCATCATCATATGAATATACATATGAAACAATATATGAAACCAATATATACGAACCAATATATGAAACCAATATATGAAATCTCCCTGGCCAGAAACCCACATCATCATATGAATATACATATGAAACAATAGATGAAACCAATATATGAAACCTCCCTGGCCAGAAACCCATTCCATCTCCAGGTCCCCCAGAGTGTTCTGACTAGGTTTGAAGGTTGAGGAAGAGTTGAGTAATCGAATCTTCTCACTCTTTTGTCGAGCTATGAAATTGAATCACAAGTTATGCACATTACTGGTTCTTATACTATCGGAAAAATTAGGAAATCGGTTCATACCTCTAATCATTCGCGCCATATTTTCATCATCCATTGTATATTTTCAAAATTTTCACCGGATTCCGTCAATAATGGAGCTGGAACCCTAAACCCAATCGATTTGAAATCGGAAGTTTTCAGAAGCGAGATATGCGGATGATTTGATTCAATCGACTCTTTTCTTTTTTCATACTTTTTACTAAAGCCCGAACATACCGAATTCCTGCATTGCCACCGCTTTCATAGTTATTTACAACTATGCCACCGTGTCCATCTACACCACTCATTTTTTAGATGTACGGTCCTGATCAGATTTCATAGTTTACATATAGTATTGGGTTTACATATGAATGAGCCTGTGTGTGTGTGTGCGTGTGTGTGTGTGTGTGTGTGTGTGTGAGAGAGAGAGAGAGAGAGAGAGAGAGAGAGAGAGAGAGAGAGAGAGAGAGAGAGAGAGAGAGAGAGAGAGAGAGAGAGAGAGAGAGAGAGAGAGAGAGAGAGAGAGAGTTGGATACAAATAAGAAAAAAGAATTTACAAGATATCATGAACTATAAAATTCAGCGCAAGTCATTATGATTGGAAAGAGTAGTAGTCATCCATCCATCCTTGTTCGAAGAATCCATCCATCCATCCTTGTTCTTTTTCTTCAAACAAGGTCAAAGAAGAGTAGATAAAAAGTAACCCTTTTTCTTTCCTCCTCCTCTTTCTTTCCCTTTCCCTTTCCCTTTCCCTTGTTGTTTCCTCCGAATTAGTATTATTGTTTTGAGAGTTGTTTCTATTTAGGGAAATCAGCTTCTTCTCATGAGTGTTAATATGAATTCCGCTGCTGATTCCCTTGAATCGTCGTCTGTTCCGAGGAGAAATTCCAAGAGACCCAAGTGTAAATCTTGATTCCATAATAATATCATATATCACAGATGATTGATTAACAATTACTACTATTAACTATTTGTTTTCAATTTCCGTTTTTAGATTCTAGGTTTACGCAGCAGGAACTCCCAGCGTGTAAACCCATTCTTACTCCAAGATGGGTGCGTGCCTGCCTATCTTCTCTTCCCTTTCCCTTTCCCTTTACTAACATTTTCAAAAACTTTCTACTGCAGGTGATTTCAGCATTCTTGCTTGTCACCATCGTTTTCGTACCAATTGGACTTGCATCCCTCTTTGCTTCCCGCGATGTACGTATGCATCAACATCTCCTTAACTCCTTTCATTCTTATAGTTTTTTTTTTAAAAAGGTTTCATTCTTATAGTTAGTAGTTACTACTTGTTAATTTTCCTTGTGTTCAAATCAAACAGGTAGTTGAAATTGTTGATCGTTATGATGCTGACTGCGCACCATCGGGCTCAAGAAGGGACAAGGTCCGATATATACAATCCATTGCCGATAAAACCTGCAATAGAACCCTCACTGTAACACCCACCCTCTTTTCATCACTAGTTTCTTCAAATCTAATCTACTTCCTCCTTTGTGGTAACAATAACATAATCTCTATAAATATGTGATTTAGGTGCCAAAGCATATGAAACGCCCTATTTATGTCTATTATCAGCTTGACAACTTTTATCAGAATCATCGAAGGTACATTACTGCTCTCTGTAATTTAATTTCAGTCACAATCCTTTGCTTTCAAACTCCTATTTGAAGGTTTAGTAGATGTTTATGTAGCATGAATGAAACATTCTCATCACTGATTCTTTGATATTTGCACTTTCCATCCTCAACTTATCTCCCCAACAAGGTTTATTAATGATTCCCTCTTTATTCAAGGCTAAGGCTAAGGCTAAGCATGTGACATTTGCAGGTACGTTAAGAGCCGAAGTGATCAGCAATTGAGGAGCCTAAGTCATGAGAATGACACAAGTTCCTGTAAGCCTGAAGATAATGCAAATGGAATGTCGGTAGTGCCTTGTGGCCTTGTAGCCTGGAGTATGTTCAATGATACCTATAGCTTCTTCACTAATAACAGTCAGCAATTGCCTGTAAACAAGAGCGGCATATCATGGAAAAGCGACAGGGATCATAAGTTTGGCAAAGATGTCTTTCCTAAAAATTTCCAAAATGGAACTCTTATTGGTGGTGCACATCTTACTAAATCCATACCAGTAAGCCCTCCCTCTTAACTATTATTGATTTAAAAGGATTTTAGTGATTTTTGCTACTTTATTTCAACTGAAATTAGGTTCAATTGGCTTGATGATATTACATTACCATATTTCTTCTGGCAATGCTCTGTTGAAAATATTAATCTCTGCCTACTTCCGTAATTGTGAGGAAAACATGTTACTTTTGGTTAGCCATCAATGGTTGGTCTAGAATTAAACAAGATCGTTGAAAAGGCACACATATATGGTTAAATTTGTCTTGTACTTTTACAAGCACGACCCTGAATTAAATAGTGTAGATTTTCTTATCTGAAAATCAATATGAGTAGCTGACAAGAAGTTATCTTTGTGGATTGGCACATTTTTTCTAGTTAAGTCTTCAGGAAGACCTGATGGTATGGATGCGGACTGCAGCTCTTCCAACCTTTAGGAAGTTGTATGGGAGGATAGAGGTGGATCTTCAGGCAGGCGATGTAATAAATGTGATAATGCAGAACAACTACAATACCTACAGTTTCAATGGCAAGAAGAAACTTGTGCTCTCTACCACCAGCTGGCTTGGTGGAAAGAACAACTTCATTGGCATTGCATATCTTGCTGTTGGTGGCTTGTGCTTCTTACTAGCTATGACTTTCACCATTATATATATGGTTAAGCCAAGGTGATTTTTCAGACTCCTGTCTTGTTGACTCTTATTACCATGCTGTTTCTTTTTCTCGTGGAGTCTGCCTGTGTTATTGGTGTTCATTCTGGTTATTTCAAGTATCCTGACTGTTGATAATGTTGAAAAATGGGACTGTACTGGCTCAGGAATAGATAAATAGACAAGTAGCCCATTAAAAGCACACATGAAAATGAAAAGATGGCTAGTTTAGGCCCATTAAAAGCACACTAGAAAATGAAAAGATTAATGAAGTATACTACACTTACTCGATTGACGTGTTGAACAGCACTAATATGTTGTCATCTTCTGCTGCAGGCGTCTTGGAGATCCATCGTATTTGTCTTGGAACCGTAATCCAGGTGGTCATTGATTGATGCAAAAGTCGGTTAAAAAAGGATATACGTTGTGGTGTTGTATGTATTCTAACGTCTGTTTCTTTTGACATTGATTCTTTGAAAATGTAACTTGTGGATAAAGACTTAAGAGGAAGAAAGTAGCAAAAGCTGCTGTATTGTGTTAGAAAATAGTAGGTGGCCTTGTCAAGTTGCAAATGCCATCTTGTGACATGAAGTTCTTACTTCCAACATTTTCTTCATATTAATTATATTATCCTTCCTTCCTTCCCTCTTCTTTACTCCACACTTACAAAACTCATTTGTCAGCCAATAACCTTTGCCATCCTCTTCTGTCTCTGTCAATCAAAACCAAGGTCATCATAACTTGATAAAAAGAGAGCTTTAAGGACCAAAGTCACATGGTTGTTAAATTGAAGAATCTGTCAACCACCATTACCATATATGTTAATGGATTGGAGGGTATAGAAACATCAAAGTTGGTCAAATTAGAGTTAATAAGTTGATATGAACTCCCTTGGTGGTTGGCATGTATGTATGTCCTTTATAGACAATGCTGAATCCATGGGGCTTGTTTTTTTTTTTAAATCCTGCCCAAGGTTTCCCTTACATGACTAAGAAGGTCAAGTTTAAGAAGTTTGCACAGCGTGGGTGGCGTAAGGTTCCAAAAGGTTTTCATGCTTTTCTGTGACACGAGGAGAATATGTCATTCTCATTCCAAACTGAGTCGATTTCCAACAAATACATAATCATAGCGCGACCCCCCCCCCCCCTCCAAAAAAAGAAAAGAAAAAAACAACCCATCTTTCTATTTTGGCTTTTCTCTTGTCTTTGTGTGTGTAAGAAGGTTCTCTTCTTGTGATCCAGAGCGTTAGTGGAAGCTGACCCATGTTCAAACTACTCTCAGCAAAATGTTGGAAAGGTAAGCTCCTTCTGGATAAGATGGGTCAATAGGATGGTCACAGGCTGCGCCTCCCTGGCGTATCACTGTTATCTTCCTACCAGCCATTGACGCAGCACCCTACCACCATCAATAAAAACAGACTTTCTTATCAAACTGTTTCATTTACAGGCACCAAATAATACCCACTCCACTATCAGTAAAAAAAACATAAATGTGATACAAGGGAGTAGGAGACTAGCCTGAAGAACAGGCAAGAACTGGCCACTTTGTGTCATAGCTCCTGAACACGAGCAAGTCATCAGAAACCCACCCCGTTTTGTTAACCGCATGGCCAGTGAATTTAAATTCCTATACATCCCACTTGCACTTTGTAGAACCTGGGGATCAAGTAGCAAACAGCAGAATACCATACCATTATTATATTATATAAGCACTAGATATATGTCAAAACATAAGTCAGGTCTCAAAAACCCTTGTCTCATAAATGCTTATCTCAACTATATCATGCATATAATGCATACCATCAAAAGTAACCGACTGCTATTGTTCACTCCAGTATAGCAAATACTTGACAAACAAATGCATTTACCAGCCCTCAATCAAGGAGGCCGAGACTATATTATTATGTCCGCATCCATAAAGATGCAAGCTACTAAAGATAATGGCCATTTCATTTACTCTTATTAAAGGGTTAGAGAAGAAAGCACTTGTTCTGAAGACCATTAATTCTAAATTCATGGAGTCAGAATTGCAATACCTTCCTTCGAGGTGCTAACTTAGGGGGATCCATAATGACTATGTCCCATACTTCATTTCGAGAAGCAGCATTCTTCATGAAAACAGTTGCATCTTGTCTCAGGAATGATATCCTCCCTGGATCCAGGTTGTTAAGAAGAATATTATGGTTGGCTAGTTCCAAAGCAGGAGCTGACGTATCAACACCTGTGAATCAATCAATGAAAAGCGACTTGGATGAGATGAGAGCATATACCTGCCTGCATTAAATATCAGCTGAAAAAGGAGCTGCCACATGAACAGCAATGGAAACAAAGATATCATCATGCAAAAGCAAAACACACAAGTGGTAGATACCAGTGACATTCAAAGCATGACCACGTGCAGCGTTTAGTGCAAAGCCACCAGTATAGCAGCACATGTCGAGTACTTTTTGACCATCCGAGATGGTCGATATAAATTGACGGTTTTCCCGCTGATCAGCATAGAATCCTGTCTTTTGTCCATCCAACGAGATCATATAGGATATCCCATTCTCCACAACCTGACATGAAGCAACAGAAACTGCTTTTGAAATACTAAAACTCTCGTTTCGTGTTTGCACAGAATTGTTACAACTTACAACGCTAGATATATTTAACACTACCAAACCAAATCAAACTACCTCAGTAATCCCACACAACATATATATATATATATATATTTAAGTGTTTCCACCAATGTGAGCATGAATTAGCTAGCTCATCAAATGTATATTATATGTTTCTAGTACCAGTCTCTTAAGTGGCAAAGGCTAAACCTTACACAATAGGAAAATAAAGGATGAGAATACAGGCTAGGAGAACAAAGACCAGCATAAGTTCAATCAGTGATCATTTAAACTTGTTGGCCAATCAGTATTTTAATGCCTGCCTGTTGCTTAAGAAAATCCATCCATGAAACCTAATTAGACACTAGAAATGCATACTGATAAACAGCTTGTCAGATCAGTTCATGGTTCAAAAAAATTTAGGAGCTGGTTGAAAGATGAAACTTTAAAGAGTATAATATTTTTTACCTTCACCCTTTCAGGAGATTCAGATACCTCTTCTTGATCAAGATCAGCCAAATCTAACCCTTCTTCTTTCAATATCTCGGTTGATGACCTCCAGATTATACTCTTCACCACGTTGAAACCACTAATACACTTCTTAATATGCTGCTTGTACTTCTCAACCCAAGCAGCTGAGGAGGCTATCACAGCTAAATCGCCAAAGACATCAATTATAAGGCCTGATAATCTGTAAAAAAGTGTAATCATTGAAATGATTGCAAAGAGATTATGATGCAGAACAGATAGTAAAATATCAAAGAACGGTTAGGTTTCTCAACTATAAATTTTCAACCAACATACATTGCTGTTTTCCCTTGTGGATTTTCTTTACTTTTTTTGGGGGGGCAGGGGGGTTGGATATTAGAAAATGAAAAATTAAACAATTCAAATCAATACCCTTGCAAGTTGCAATGTTCATTGAACCTCGAGGCATCATATGTGGCATATTGGTTTTGATCTATACATGGTTGATGAACACATAAATAACACAACATACTTGAGAATCGGGGTGTCCTACGGATTGAACCCTTCAACCCATTTGAGTACCTAAAGATTACACACACGTGTTTCCACACTACTCTTCAAGTGTTTATACTTAACACTATTGCAAGCCATGTGTCCTTATCCATTCATGAGCGCATACAAAGCCAAGCCCCAACTTCTTGAAACATGCGTGTGCAAAAACATTTTGTCAAAAACCCATTAAGAAGACAAACTTTAATCTACCCTTTCTTGCATCCACTTATTGAACAAGGTTATATGGTCGGTCCACATACCTTGGGATAACATATCATGTGCTCCAACTCCAATCTCTAAATATAGACCTTCCACATCGAATTCAGCCTCTAACAACGTATTAGAGGGGAATGCGGTGTCCCACCGTTAGAGAGCGGGCCTTAATCCCATCCCTATAACCGACTTATGTCCCTAGCTAAGGAGTCGTTTACCAAACACTTACCCGGTAAGCGCTTACCGGTAAAATTCAACATTATCACTTACTTACCGGGTAAGATTTTTGTCCACCAAAACGGAACCTTATGCAACAATTTACCCGGTAAGCGCTAACCGTTGTAAGAGTCGTCTCCCTCGCTTACCCGGGTAAGACTCTCGGTCCTTCCTTCGCTCTTACCGGGTAAAATTTTTGGTCCTTGCCATATTCATCAAGTAAGGTCATGTGACTTGGTAAGCGCTTACCGCGTTTGGTAAGCCTTTCGTCAAGTGGTCCGCAAGATTTTGTTACAACCGATAACGGATAAGATTTCGTCAAGAGATCGACGGTTATGGGCGGTTTGGAGGTTGACATGTAACTATATAGCAGTTACAACTTATAACGCATAAGATTGCATAACAGTTGCAGCTCTGAGTCAGAAGCACGAAGCTCAGAAGGGCTAAGACTAGAAGAATCGAACTCAGAAACTCCGAGTCCATATGCTCTTGATCCATACTTTGGCAAGTTTTCACTAAGTTTCAGAACTAATTCAAGAAAGTTTCCATCCTTCTGAAATCATCCGGAACGTCCCGAAACACAAAATTTCCTAAGTAAACCTCTTCATAAAATCCGTAGAGTTTTCGGGGCGCGGCCCGAACCCCAGGAGGGCAGCCTTGGGTCCCGCCCCCTTGACTCCTGCCTTATGGCGATCTAAGGTTAGGCAACATTTGTGAGTGTGCACTCCACACCTCCTAACTCACATTATGTTTGCCTTATCACCTAACTCAATCTCAAGCAAATCACAATTACACTAACATGACTTGACACTAAAATCACCAACATCAAGTTTCCTATTCTAAATGTGATTTTGTTTCCATAGCATATTGTTTCCATAACAATACCAATAAACCATGTACACATAACCACCTCATTCCCAAGGGTATAGGACGCTTCAAAATATATGCAGATCAATTGACAAAAAGAAAACATAATACCTATCTCCTTCACTATTTACAAGGCGATATGCATTCGTATGGGCAGAAGGGATCCCCAAGTTCTTACGTAATTTGACCGCTGCATCTATTCTTGTTTCAAGCAGCTTCTCCACGTTCAACGCACAAGAAGGATCTCTGCACCATTCAATCCAAATAGAGGGGAAAAAAATCAACTTTGCACTTTAAGTAACATCATGTTGCCAAAACACTCTTGTAGGATACATACTCTGATACTTCCTCCTCTAGCTGCATGAGCCTAACACAGAACATAGAGAAAGAATTGTACATTCCCCATCCAATTGGCTTTTGTGTCCCGTCAGCCACCAGCACAATGTCACCTGTTTTTGGGGGTGGTCTACCAATGATTCTATCAACTGCGCCACTAAAAACCATTGGGCTTCCATCACGAAAGAGCTGTGTTTTTCCTCTCTTTAGGATAACCTTTGCAACACCTGCAAAACCATCCCACCATTAATCAACAAGGTACACATGTTACTATTTGTTGGTAATTGGTATTACACATATACTTAATAAAACATGCTAAGTCCATATATGAAATGTTAGAAAAAATAAAATAACTCCAGATTTCGAAAGCATCCTATGCTTGCAGACACTACTCATGAGAGCATCCACTTGTTAAGGAAAAGAGTGAAAGATAGAATCATAGTAACAGGAAGTTGGATTTGGAGGGGAAAAAGGGATAAACTTTTTCATGGGTTTAAATGTACATTTTAGAGAATGGATGAAGTAATTTAAACATATGAAGGGCACACACTGCAGGATGTGGTGAATTTAGTTGTTTGAGGCATAACACATAATGGAAGAAGGAATTACTAGTTTTGGTCGCTGGCATGAACACCCAAAAGTTATGTTACACCCATTGTCTCAGTTGTTTGATTTGGTAAAGTATAAGCAACACATAAACAAGCTGAACCAGAATGCTGAAACATGGTGTAGGAGTTGGAAAAGAAGACACCGGCGGCTATTAGGTTGCATTCCCCATAGTAAAATCAGGAAATCACTTATCCCCCAAGTTGTTGTGAAAAAAAGAAATTCAAGCACCCCATCCCAAGTATTATATTCTAGTTCCGGACATGGAAATCTGAAAAGAAACGACACAATTTCCAGGAAGTTCCTCATCTGCATAATAAATACTCTGTATTATAGATAAAGCAGATACATATATACATACATAGAGAGCTGGAGAGAGAGAGAGAGAGATGACCGTTGGGTTGGTTTGAAGCGATATCCTGAAGGGTGGTGGTGGTGGTGGTGGTGGTGGTCGACGTTGGAAGAGCCAGACACCTAGTTAGCCGGCTTGAGAGCAACATTACATTGGTGTTTCAAGTTGGGACTGCTTAATTTCTTCTCTCAAGTCTTTAGGCTTTCCATTTTATTTTCACAAGAAACATTTTAAAGTAACAAATTTGGTCCTTGTACTTTGTAATAACCTCTTTTTTGTATTTCTCTTGTTTCGTGTCGATAATACTTCATTAATTAAACTAGTCGTTTCTGAAACAATATGTATTATTTTCTTAATTTCACTTGGTAATACATTGGTTTAATTTGTTAATTGGGGGTTACTGTTCTTCTTGTTTCATGTGCAAATTAATACCATACTTTGGCTTAATTGTCAGTTGATGATAAAGAATATTGATCGCCTCGTTAGATTCTACTTTATTTTCTTGTCAATCGCCTCTTATTAATGCGTTACAATGGTAAAACCGAACTACATTAATGTGTTTTTATATTTTTATAGGTTCAGAACACTTTGAAGCGAAAAAGATACAAAAGAGGAATTTTTGACAGATTTGCGCGACTATGGAATTTTGACCATATCTCACTCGTCCGAGCTCCGTTTGGGGGAATTCAAGACGTTTCGGAAATCCAAGACACAGACTAACAATCTTCGTGTTTTACGTTTCTGCAAATTCGGAGTGAATCTGGGTCAAATCTGACCTCGAAGTTGGAATCAGTGTGCTGGACAGCAGCTCTTTACTTTTTATTGGGTTCATTAATTGAAAAAAGTCAAATTTTGGGCCTTTGTTTTGGTTGGGCTATAAAAAAAAAGATACTTGTGAAAAAAAGGGATATCTTTTCCTATTTTTTGGGGGCTGAATAAGAGATAAAACGACGCACGGTTGGATTCAGGACATACGATAGAAGGGATCGCACAAACAGGTTGGAGAGACGATTGTGGACAGATTCAAAGGGGTTAACGACAGGTCTCGTTTCTGAGCATCCAATTGCATAAGAAGACATCACGGGCTGCCCATTTTTCTGGATTCAATTGAGGTACGAAAGATTCAACCGAAGGCTCGATTTAGTGCTGTTTTGGCAGCAGCAAACGCATCAAAAACAGAGGTTGCTGCTGCGTTTTTTGGATTGTTCGGCAACTAAATCGAACACCTTGGGCTAGTTTGCTAGTTTGCATTCAACAGGTTCTTCCATTTGACTTTCTTATTCTAGTTTGATTCAAGTTTGTTTTAGTTGGCCAGGGAAGATTGCAATTGGTGAAATTTAAGTGCTTTCTGTTCTTATTTTTGTCACTCTTTTTTAAGGTTTGGTTTAGACGTTTGGTTAATTTACATAATTGAAGTACTGTTAATTTATTTTGCATTTGGACAGCCATATTTTGTTACTGTTAATTTATTTTGCATTTGGACAGCCATATTTTGTTACTCATTAGTTTATTTTGCATTGTGATGTCATTGGTTTTGGCTCTTTTTAATCGGTGAAGTTTTGGTTCATGATTTTTTTGTTTTGCACACCAATTGTTTGAAAAAAGTCTTAGGTGAATTTATATTCTTTTATTTGATGTTCCTTTTATAGGATAAAGTTCCTGTTTCGTTTCCGTAGTTAATAATAGTTATCAAGTTTTGTTTTTCTTCGTTTACTAGTTATTACAACTCTCAAAGTCAAAAATATTTTGAAGTAATGTATTTATGCCCGTAGATTTTCGGTTTTAGTTAGGATGATTTGAGCTTAAAAGATCAAATTGAGTGGCATATCTAAGTGACATATGTGCATTCGGTTTTAACACAAATCGTTAGTCTAACCACTGACTCCCTGAGGAGAACGATACCCGACTTACCCTATTACTAGGTTTGAGTTCGGTTTATAAATTTAATCTTTGTTGTGCGCACGCGTGCAACACATATATTAGTTAGCTGTAGAAAATGAAAGAAGAAATAAGAAGAAGGGAATCAATAAATTAAGTTGTAGTTGCTTCTTAATTGGTTAATTTGTTTACAACCTTTGACATTCTCTTTGCTTTTGCAAAGTTGTAATCAATTTCCCATTTTCGACCCTTTTCTTTTTATACCTCATCATATACAATTAGTCAAAAAGAAAATAAATTTATACCCGTACCATGTTGTGTTAATTAAATTTCATTTTTTGGCACGATTAAAGTATTGACCAATATATATTCTCTTCTTCTGTATATAAATTGTTTGATGTTGTGCAGTGCTTCTATATATCATGTAATGATGTCAATTGTTAATGATTCTAATTAATTAATGATTCATATTTGTAATGCAACCCGACCTTTATGATAATTAATGTTGAGTTGGAAGCTCTTTTGTCAGAATATTTTTACTTTCCTGGATCCCCATTTGCTCAAAAGTAAGGTAAATGTAATGCCTTAGCTTGTTATAATTTGATTCCATGTCTTTCACTTCTTCTTCTTCATCATCATCTTCTGCAAGTGTTGATTCTCCAAGACAATTAACTTGGATGGACAATTGTTGATGAAACTACAGACCTGCAATATTGGCGTCATTGTAACATTTACAATGTTACCTCTCCACGCTCTGCTTATTTATTTTCATTGTAACTTTTGTTTAAATGCACAACAAATCAAGATTTAAAATATAAGCTGTTTCTTAATTTCACCTATATATGGTGTAGACATGGCATGTACTCACCTAGCTAGAGGCTTCAATTAATTTCACCATTTGCGGTCATGGACACACACACACACACATATATATATATATATTACTTTTAATTAGTTAAGTTTGCATTAGTTAACCAAGAAAAATTACAGGATATTGCAGGCATCTAGAATGTTAATTTAATTAATGGTCTAAAAATTAAAGAAGAAAGGGAATTTACTAATGAAAATATTTATGATGGATGATCATGTATGTGTATTGATTAATTAAGCCCATATTGCCAAAAAGGACATACATCCAGCCCCCAGAAGAAGTGAAACATTTGCCCCTAACTGAAGCTTTAAATTGCTTTGCATTCTTGGGTTGGTAAAATCTGCAGCCAGCAGGTCAACGAGTGACATGTAAATTAGTATCCCAGCTGAAGCAGAGTTCAAGATTCCTTCAACTATCAGGGATGTATTGCTGTCTTCTCTGTAAACGTTTGATATTCCAATACCTACTGCAATCCCTATTGGTGTGGTCAGGGAGAAAAATATTGCCATCATAGCAGTTGACACAGATTGAAATTTTGCCTGCAATCATATCATATGCATGCCCAACACTTAAATAAATTTCAGAGCAACCAAATGACAATATTCTATCATTATATACATATTTAAAAATATATGTATATATGGAGATGGAATAGCACCTGAGAGATGCATCCACCAAGTCCCATGCCTTCAAAGAACTGATGAAATGACAAAGCTGCAAGTAGAGACTTTATGGTTGAGATACTTTGAGAAGTCCCCAATGAGAGTCCAATAATGACCGAGTGAATGATGATTCCCAGCTCCAACACCTAATTAATAAAAAGAACACATGGTAATTTCCATGTCATGTCATGGTATTATATATATATATATATATATATAGAGGTCCCTTCTTTTGTTAACCACTCAATTAGTGTTAACCTTGTTAACTAATCTGGACCATTAATCATCAAAATCAATGGCTAAGATTAAAAGCATTTTTAATTCATAATTAAAATAAACACACCCCTGATTTCATTTGCAGCATATATGCATAGGGTTATTATTGTCATTTAACAAATCTGGGTAACTATGGTAACTATCAGATAAGGAAACTATTGACCCAATCGCTAAATTCAAGGAACTGATAAGTTATCTCTACTTGATTCTGATTTCAAACACAATCGATATGAAGAAGCCAGGGGAGAAGATACCAGCGGAGAAGAAGACGAGAAGAAGCCAGCGGAGAAGAAGCCGGCGGAGAAGAAGCCGACGGAGGAAAAGAAAACCGTCGCCGAGAAAATACCGGCGGAGAAGAAGCCAAAGGCCGGTAAGAAACTGCAGAAGGAAGCCGGCGCTGCCGCCTGAGATAAGAAGCACCGCCGTTGTCTTTTCTCTCTCCACCACCGCCGTTGTCTTTTCTTCTTCCTCCTCATGACCATGGGCGGCGCCACCGTCACCGTCGCCGGTGACAGGTGTCACTGTAACTAAAGATGAGTCCACAGTCATGGGATCAAATCTTGTTGAGGGTTCACCTCCTTTTCTATGACTACCCAACAGCCAACCACCGCCACCGTGGTGGTGGTAGTACGGCGGTGGAGAAAGAAAAAGCTGTTGTTGCGGTTGGTGGCTGTTGTTTTGATGATGATCAGAAGCTAAAGAAGAGAATAATAACCTATCTGCATATATGCAATTATATGATGTGCATATATGCAGTTTTAAATGCATATATGCACTTTTTTTTATCTTCATATATACAACTGATGTGCATATATGCAGTATTAATATGTGCATATATGCAAATCTATGATGTGCATATATGCATTTCTATAATATGCATATATGTAGTTTGAAATCGTGCATCTATGCAAAAAAACGGGAAATTTTACACAGATTTATGGTTTACACAGATGTGCATATATGCAAGTTTACATAGATTTATGGTTTACACAGATTTATGGTTGTGCGTGTATGCAATTTTACATATATTTATGGTTTACACACAGCTTTACACAGATTTATAGTTGTGCATATATGCACTTTTTATCTTCATATATTCAACTGATGTGCATATATGCAATTTTATATGCATATATGTAGTTTGAAATCGTGCATCTATGCAAAAAAAACGTGAAAAGAATCTCTGGAACGTATTATGTTTGAAAATAGGTTTTAGATGATTAAGATTATCATTAATAATTACCAAAAATGAAAATGGGTTTTAGAAGATTAAAATTATCATTAATAACTACCAAAAATATCTTGTGCATGAAATTAGGAAAGTAAATAACCCATAAATAATTAAAATTCTGAAATTCCTAAACTACCCTTACCAAACCAGCAACCTATCTTGATTCCTATTGGTCCATAAAAGTTAACATGGTTAACACTAATTAGACGGTTAACAAAAGAACGGGACCCTATATATATATATACATCTATTATGTTATACTAATATATAATTAGTTAAGTTTGTATATATGTATATTACTTGTGATATGATACGGTGCCTGATGAGTTCTGATTCAAGAGATGATATGAGGGAGGTTCCATGAGCATGGCCATCTGTGGCATGTGCATGGAGATGAAGATGAGCAGCATGGTCATCAGTCCCGGACTCTACATGCTGCACCTGTCGTGGCTTTTGCAGCTGCTTGTTGAAGTGCATCTTTCTATAAAAGCTGGTTGCAAAGGTGTCGACTGCAAGGGCTCCGATGGCACAGGTCATGGCAACAAAACCCGCAAAGGGGAATTTACCCCATGGGTTGTGGGGAAGGCAAGGAGAAGTTAGATGTTGAAAGGCATCAGGTAAGATGTGGATAAAACCAGTGGCTAGAATCACCCCAGCAGCAAAGGCCTTGATCATGAAGAAGATGTCATTATCTGGGTTCAGAGCTTCCACTTTCTTACCAAGCTGAGGGATGCTAACACCAACTCCACCAGCAAAAAGGATGGTAAGCATAGCAGCTATTTTGTATTTAAGGGAGTCGTCGTGTCCCATGCTATTGCTGCTGCTGTCAACCTGCTGTAGCTTGCAATGTGGTGCTACCATGGTTGGCAAGAGAGCAAGGAGGAAGAAGCTATAAATCAGGTGTAGGTGAGGGGTCATATTGATCAGTTCACTAGCTATTATACGAGTACGTGCAGTACTGTGTTATATATAGCTTATTACTTTCGAGTGCAAGTGTGTTATAGAAGGTGGATGTTAAGACAAAATGTGTTTTGATTGTGTTTGGTCATGAGCTATATATATGTGTGTCTATATTATATTTTATTCTCCTTCCACCCACTCATACCTCGCCTCCATCTTTCAATTCTCTACGACTTAATATATATGTATGTATATATATATAGTGAGAGAGAGAGAGAGAGAGAGGGAAAGGTAGGAGAATATAAAAGGGATGGTCTTGCCGGAGTGGGAGAGAATCTACGAACAAGAAATTAAAGATGGAGGGACAAGAATGAAAGATGGGAATACAGTTATATAATATAGTAGTAGTCTTAATCTTAATTTTGATAGATATTGTTAGCCAGGATATATATATATATATATAGAGAGAGAGAGAGATGGCATTTCTTTTGTTAACCAACCCATTGGTATTAACCGTGTTAACCAATCACAACCATAGTATTAAGATCAACGATTTTAAGCGGCTAAGAAAAGGATTTGTTTTGAATAATCACTTTTGTATCCCTTGGTATACAAAAGGACCTACTTTTGCAATCATGAATTATGCTTCATTGATCACCACCTGAACAAATTAACAAAAATAAATATGGATACTAATACAAGTTAATGTAAGATGATGATTATCTTAGAAATCAATTAAGGTAAATTAAATCCACCCAAGTTTGTTTCTTCACTTTTCTTTGGCATAGAAATAATGGAAAATTATGTTTATCAAACAAAAAGGGTACCAGATTTGGAAATGCCAGCTTTCTATTTGTTGGTCTAAATATATATAAAAGAAAAAAGGAAAAATCTGAAGAGAATATATATATATGTATGTATGTATGTATGTATGTATGTGCTGTGTGCATGTGTTTGTAGTATTCAAAGGGTAGGGTATCAAATTTGTTCTTTTAGAACGGTTCTTAGTTAACTCTTTGACCCTCTAAAAAGCAAGCCTTTGATTGATCAAGCTAGCGGCTGGAATCATGCATCTTTGAATATATATATATATATATATATATATATATATTATATATATCGAAGAGTTAATTAGATGGTAAAGATGGTTGAGATTATTTTAGAGCTGTGAGATGCCTAATTAATTTTGATGACGTGTAAAGAAGCTAGAGGAGAAGGGAATATATATAGTACGTAGGGATTGAATTGAAATTGAAATTGAAATTGAAATTGAAGATGATGATGATGATGAGCACATTATGTGAACATCCATGGCACCATAACCACCTTTTGAATGGATGTTACCACACTCCCTTGTGCTTATGTCCTCATTTATCTATCTATCTATATACCCTTTTTACTTTGATATTTGTCAAATCAATATCAACAAACTTCAACTATCAATGGGTGGAGTGGAAGTGGAAATGGAAGTGGAGCCTTCAATTCTCTGTACCTACATTTTGCTTTTTACTAATTATACATATAAATTCATTCATCATTCTAAATTAACTTCATTTACATTAATTAGTTTCTAAGGTTAATGTTCTTGGGTGTCTAAATAATGTGCCTACTAGGGACAATCTGGAAAAAAAAAAGTAATGATGTGCCCTCCCTTCTCTGCCCAATCTGCAAGATGGATAGAGAAGCAGTGGGTCATCTGCTATTTGGTTGCCAAATGGCCCGAGATATTTGGATCAAAATTGGTAAATGGTGGGATTTAGATATCCTGCTAATTGGATAGTTGGTTGCCAAATGGGAGATGAATAGTTGGTTGGACTCGGTGAGGCTTCAAAATATGGGACGGGAGTATCTCCGAGCCGTTATGTATACGTCTTTGTGGTTCATTTGGACTCATCGGAATGGGACCATGTTCAGAAGTAATACCCCGAGAAAGGCGGTGTTGTGGGATAATATTGTTATGTATTCGTTCTTTTGGATTTCTAATACAAGTAGTAAGTTAAAGTCTAGCCGAGTGAACTGGTTTCAAAACCCCATTCTTTGCTGGTTTGTTTTGTTTTGTAGATCTTCTAGTATCTTGCTAGTTAATAAAATCTCTGTTGTTCAAAAAGAAAAATTAATTGGGCCTTGTTGTATATGCACATTACAATATCATGTGTGTATGCATTATATGCAGTGGCGGATCCAGAATTTTTTTTTCCTATCGGGGTCCCCTTTAAGGTAGCTTAAATGCACATAAAAATAACAGATATATTTTTAGTCTAAATCCAATGTTTCAAGGGTTTTTTAAAGTTTTTTTTGGTAGATTTTTAAGTTTTTTTTTTGTCAATTTTGAGAAACTTTTTTGGTTTTTTAGTGGATTTTGAGAGTAGTTTTGATTTTTTGGTTGATTTAGAAACATTTTCTTTGTTGATGGGTCCCGAATGAAAAACTACTAGAGGGACATAGGATAAAAAGTTGAAAATTCTATATTTTTAACCTAAAAATTCCAAAAAATGGTGAGGTCCCATCCCCCCTAACCATACTATACTTCCGCCACTGATTATATGTAATTATTACTGAGATAAAAAGAGATTATATTACAAATGAAATATTTTATGAACATACAATTATAGCCTTACATTCGTTCTAATATGAATGGTTATCTGTTTCCATCTAGCTAGATAATATTTTCAACTAATATACCCATCATATGATATGTGCTACTCCTACCCTTTTCACCTAAAACTACATCTAATTAAATTAAACAACTATATATTATATGTTTTAATATAACTAATACTATCATTTTGTAAATTAAAAACATATATGTGAAGACATAATATATATATATATATAGAGAGAGAGAGAGACAGAGAGGTGGGTTCAAATGAGGAGCTTGCCTATTTAAGAGAACGCGAGGAGCATTCCGTTCAATATTGATTTATAATTTGAAATTTACACTTTCAACCCCTATACTTATTTACTAACTTTACTTTATATCTTTTACTTTCCTAATTTTAATTTTACATTTAACACATATAATCGTTTATTAACTAAAATACATTAAAAAAATACTTTTTAATTTTAACAAGTTACACCATTGTACTCGTCTCTTCGATACGTTCGAAATGAGCTCAATATTGAATATTTTTTGATTTATTTATTTTAATATATATCATATATACTACATAAAAATATTTTTAATATTTACAATTCATACCCTTATAGTTTTGATGAGATTTTTGTTAGGAACGCCTATCAAATCATATATGATTAGGAAAAAATAGTAAATCATATGTGATCTATAAGACTGTTATCTGATATCACAAGTTATTAATCATATATGATCTTGTTTTACATTCTGATATCACTTAGTTATTAATCATATGTGATTTTATTTTAGTTGGTAAATCATATGTGATCTATAAGACTGTTATCTGATATCACTAGTTATTAATCATATATGATCTTGTTTTACAATCTGATATCACTTAATTATTAATCATATGTGATTTTGTTTTAGTAAATCATATGTGATCATAGATGATCTTGTTTTACAATCTGATATCACTTAGTTATTAATCATATGTGATTTTGTTTTAGTAAATCATGTGTGATCATATCTTGTTTTACAATATGATATCACTTAGTTATTAATCATATGTGATTTTGTTTTAGTAAATCATATGTGATCATATATGATATTGTTTTACAATCTGATATCACTTAGTTATTAATCATATATGATTTTGTTTTTTAAGTCGCGACTTTGGTTGCGACTTAAAGTGGAGGGAAAAGTCGCGTAATCATATATGATTTTTTACATGAATCATATATGATTTATATACATAGCGGTTGTTTTCTTGTTTTCTTAAATAGTTAGCGTTCTCATATGAACTCACCTCTTGTCAACTAAATATCAATCAAAATTTATATAAAACGACGATTTTAAATAGTTAAAAAAATCTAAGAAATTGTAAATAAAAGGATAATTTTTAGCAAACTATTTTAAAGTTGTTAATTGCGTAAATGCAAAAGAATTTCGATCAACACCAAATTTGATTATATGGATGGATGATTAGAGCGAATAAATTAAATAATGCAAATATTTTTATGTAGTATATATGATATATAATTAAATAATTAAATCAAAAAATATTCAATATTAGGTTCATTTCGAATGTATCGAAGAGACGATTACAATGGTGTAATTTGTTAAAATTAAAACATATTTTTTTAACGTATTTTAGTTAATAAACGATTATATGTGTTAATATGATGAAGGTGTAAAATTAAAATTAAAAAAGTAAAAGGTATAAAGTAAAATTAGTAACTAATTATAGGGGTTGAAAGTGTAAGTTTCAAATTAGAAATCAAATATGGTATGGCGTGAGGCGTGGCGTGGCGGCGAGACCAAGCCTCAAGCCTTAGGAGCCACGGCGTGCCATGGCGTTTATCAAAGGCGTGACTTATGGCGGCAAATCTCTATATCATATATACTATTATATATAAAAACATATGTTTTGTACTATTAATCGATGAGTCAATGACAATAATCAAGTTAAATTAGGTTATATATTAAAAACTAGCAACTAAGACATTAAAAACGTAAAGAAAAAAATCAAATATTGCGTTATAAAAGACCGCACATTAGGCCATGGCGTGCCACAGGCATAACGTGGCGTGAGACACAAGCCTTAAGCCACGGCGTGCCATGGCGGCTGTCGTGGCGAGTCTTTTAGAACAGTGGTTTTGGTACGCTCCTCACGTGAACCTTCCTCTCCATCTATATATATATATATATATATATATAATATGAGTAAAGAGAATATAATGTGCATTCAATTATATGTATATAAATTATTAAGACGAGTTTAATAACAACCTTCGTATTTGCATAATGCTATGTGCAGGGGTGTCCACTTTGTTACATTAGCTCCAAAAATTGAAGTTGGAATATGTAGATTTCCTTGTCTCCTCAAATCACAACTATTTTGGAAACATAATATATATATCTTGATAGTTTTACTATGAAATAAAATATTGAAGCTTATAATTAAATTTGCAAACAAGTATTTAGTGAATAACTTGATTAAAACACACACACACATATACTTGAAAACCAAATTTCGGTTATGAACACGAAGACAAAGGAGAGCACAACGTGTCCAGACTTTTTCGGGCCATGCATGTATTATTTATAATGAATGATATATCATTCAGGCTAAACAATTAATATATTATTCAGAATGAATAATATACGATTCATGATAAATAATACATGGGGCATGAATTCGTGTATTACTCATCCTGAATGTTGTATTATTCAGTAAATTAAGTTGTTTTTTTGTTTTTTATGTACGTGTACATTATGCACATGTGCATATGCACGAGTGCATGTTACAAATTACTTGTATGCATAAGTGCATATCGTCCAGATGAAAAGCTACTAGGGTGTTCCTCAGTTTTTCATTTTTTTAGATCTTCCCTTGAACTTAACCCTTATATATATATATATATATAACAAGTCAAAACATAATTTCTGTAGATGTTTTGAGCTATATGAACTCCACGTCGACCTTGTTTTATCGAACATATATAGAATTTTATGATTAGTTTTCAACTCTCTCGAATTTTCTTCAATCCAAGTTTGAGCCTTCGTCAAGAAGACTCGTTAAGCTATCTAATCGAGTTTGAAATTGGTTCGACGTACTCATTTGCAACCATGTATATTACATACAATTGAACTCTTTTGTGATGTATATAATGTGTTGGTATCAATTTTTATCGTTATAGTTAGTTACAACAAAAACAAGTATTAAATTATAAACTAAAATATCGTGATGACCAAATTTGATCTACTTAAGTTATTGGAATCAACATATCAAATCTGCTTGGGACATTCTTAAACACCTCTCGATCCTATTGCCCCACCATGCATATATATATATATATATATATATATAGCCCTCATCTTTATAATTAAGAGTTTGATTGACTCATGATATTGATTTTCTAACAAATATTATGCTCTAGTACTTCTATTTGATTGGTCAACTTGATGGGTTTTAAATTAATAGCAAGTGGTGTCATAACGAAATTATTTTTATAAAAAAACGAGTAATATTTTTTGAAATCGAATTGATTAATCTTTAATTTAGTTAAACTATATATATATATAGAGAGAGAGGTCATTCAAGGGAGAACTAGGTCAGATCCAATCTTAACCACAAATTATAGGATAAATTAGGAAATCATTAATTTTGGTAAGTTTAATTAAAATTTTAATTAAAGGGTATTCTAGGTATTTTAGAAATATCCTCTCTCCCCTCTCTCCTCTCTCGGGCAAACATTATTCCCATTTTCCGACGAACAGTATAGTGTGATACCCACTTTGATACCCTGTGATATCCACACGTTGTGCATCACTGTGATACACGTTGTGATTCACACAGATGAAATCATGCGCCGATAACCTATACCATCTGAGCCTGCAACTGCTTCAACCATCACTGCCTTTGTATACCATATGGGTCTACAACATCAAACCATTTGATTCGTTGTCTGGAAGCATAACCCACAAAACCATCTGACTTTTTAGGCGTCGTTGAGTTCACCGGGATTTGTGGTGCGTTGTATGGTGAAGGTCTGTACTTAATATATAGTCCGGAGGTCAGACCTCCGTTTCGCTATCAGTACGGTTTCGCCGGTGGTAACGAACGACGGAATAATGGTTCCCCATTGATGGCGGTGGTTTGATTTTGGGTTTGATGGAGATATCACAAATGCTCGGATCATCGTAATTGCTTTGCCATCGGAAGAATCTAACAACCATTTGTTTTGGTGGTGAGGAAGAAGGAAGACGATGAAGGAACCATGTGGGATGCCGGAAGGTTTTGAGGAGAAGATGAAGAAAAATTAGGGTTTGATGTTGAAAGTGGGTTGGATCTCCGTTATAGAAACTGATAATGATGGAATTTATATGCCAGTTGTCAAATTTAAAATGATATTACTAATCTACCCTTTTATTATTAGTTATAAAATAAAATGAATTATCATAATGAGTGACGCATATTGGATCTCACGGTTATCACAAATGATCGAGTTCTCATTTGATTAGACCCCTATATATATATATATATATATATATATATATATATAGAGAGAGAGAGAGAGAGAGAGAGAGGCGGGTTCAAACGAGGAGCGTAACAATTTAAGAAAACGCGAGGAGCACCGCTCATGTACTGAATCACATGTGATTCACGTACAAAATCACATGTGATTCACAACTGATCTGGGGGCTTCCGCCCATGTAGTGGATCACATGTGATTCACAACTAAAATCATATGTGATCCGGGCGACTTGGCCGACTCGCGAACCAGGTCGCCCGCTACCTGATTTTTTCGGCAGTAGTGGATCACATGTGATCCAGTACATGGAAGGCGCTCCTCGCATTCTCGTAAATAGGTACGCTCCTCGTTTGAACTTTCCTCTCTCTCTCTATATATATATATATGTGATTGATAAACACATGCACTTCAAGGAAATCCTTTCGCAACACTCAAACAATATGTATATATATGATTCACCTACAAGGATATACATATACTTGGTCCATAGAGCCCTTATACCTGACCGGTCGGGTCGATTCATAGGGTCGGTCGGGTCGACGGGGATTAGTCGGGTGGCACCCTTAAGTGGAAGCCCGGATACCCCGGGAACGTGTGTGTGTGTGTGTTAACTTGTCGTTCAAAAAAAATATACTTACTGAATTCATGACTTTTGTATATATCCAAATTAAAAATCTTGGTAAATCAGTTAATAAACATTTAACGTTTTAAAAACTTTGTTATCAAAAGACGATTATGTATCAGTTGTTTGTCAACATCACAGAAAAGTAACATAAAGTAATAATGATTTAGGGGGTGTTTGGGAGTGCGTTTGAAAACTGCTTCTCCTTATTGACTTATGACTTATCTCCTTCCCTGAAAAGTCACTTTGGAGTTGCTTCTCAAAAAACTGTTTATTTCCTTCCTGGAAACGTGATAAGGAGTTTTTTTTTTAAATCTAAACACTCACCTCCTTCCTGGAAACGCAATAAGGCGAAAATGAGTTTTCATACGCACTCCCAAACACCCCCTTAGTCTTTGGTTATAATCAAAGAACGCGTAACATTCTTAACTGATATAGTCACCAAGGCATATATATATTCGATTCTTTATTTTCGAATTGAAATGCCGGTCATTATTGGATGCTTTACCTTTTTGTATTTATATTATCATAAATACGTTTACTGATCTAATGAAACAAAAAATAGAATGTATAGATCACATAATACTTTTTTGAGGAAAACTTCTGTATAAGAACCTTATTAGACAACCTAGAGAGGATAAATAAGGTGGTTACCGTTGTTTTTCTTGCTTTTAATATTTTGTAAGCGTTAAATAAAATACAAATTACAAAACAAAAATGCAGAAAATTAAATATCTGAGAATATACAGAAGAGATTTGGAATTGTTAGAATTGGTGAGTTGATCAATTGATAAGTAGATGAAAGAGTCGAGAGGCTGGAATCGGCAGCAGCTTTTCATATATGAGAGAATGAGTACAAAAGAGATTAACCTTATAATGAAAGATAAGCAACCTATTTATACAAGCTAAGTTACAGGTAATTACAGAACAGCCCTTATACTTTACATATATACGATTATAACTCTAACACCCCCCTAAAACTCAAGTAGGGGAAGAATGAGTCAAATTGAGTTTGGAAACGAGATCCCGAAAACGTCCTGGAAGATTAACTTTGGTGAAGATGTCTGCGGTCTGATCAATGGTTGATATTGGAAGAAGTTGAACCGTCTTGTGAAGAACATGTTGACGAGTGAAATGACAGTCAATCTCGATGTGCTTTGTACGCTCATGAAAGACATCATTGTGAGCAATCTGAATAGCACTATTGTTATCACACCACAATGGTGTTGGAGAAAACTGATGAGCACCCATATCATATAGTAACCAGCGTAGCCATACAAGTTCTTGTGTAGTGTCAGCTAAGGCTCGATACTCAGCTTCAGTACTAGACCGAGCTGTCAGAGACTGTTTCTTGTTGCGCCAGGAAATAAGAGAGTCCCCATAGAAGAAACAATATCTGGTGGTCGAACGACGGTCTGTGACGTCTCCATCCCAGTCAGCATCTGAGAATGCACGGAGTTTTAAAGACGATGTGGATGAGAAGTGAAGCCCATGAAACATTGTCCCTTTGAGGTACCGAAGGATACGAAGAACCGCGGCATAGTGCTCGGAGCATGGAGCGGACATGAACTGGCTGACTATATGAACTGCATATGCAAGATCCAGTCGAGTAACAGTCAGGTAGACCAGAGATCCAACTAGTTGACGGTACCGTGTAGGGTCCCGCTGAGGGGTTCCCGGCATTGGGAGCAAGATGCAGATTTTGCTCAATAGGTGTAGATGCAACTTTGTTGTATGTAATCCCAGCTTTGGACAACAGATCTGAAATGTATTTGGCTTGACAGAGATAGATGCCGGAAGAGTCTGACAACACTTCAAGACAAAGAAAGTAATGTAGCGTACCAAGATCCTTCATCTCAAAACATGAGCTGAGAGATTGTTTGAGATGGGTGATACCTGTAGAGTCACTGCCGGTAATGATCATATCATCAACATACAATAGAAGTAAGATAGTACATGTGTCAGTGGTCCGAGTAAACAGGTCAGAATCATAATTACTCGAAGAAAACCCCAATGAAATGACAGTAGTGCTAAATTTTTCAAACCAAGCACGAGGAGCTTGTTTGAGACCATAGAGGGCTTTTCGAAGTCGGCATACATGACCCTGTCGAGAGGTCACACCTGGAGGGAGTCTCATGTAGACTTCCTCTGAGAGATCACCATTTAGAAAGGCATTCTTGACATCCATCTGGTAGAGTGGCCATCTTTTGGTGGCAGCTATGGCGAGAAGACTACGAACCGAGGTGACCGGAGCCACAAGAGCAAACGTTTCCTCGTAATCAATGCCATATTCTTGATTGAAGCCTTTTGCCACAAGACGTGCTTTATATCGATCAATAGACCCATCAGACTTTGTTTTTATTTTGAAGACCCATTTGCAACCAATATGTGACTTGCCCGGTGGGAGAGGTACAAACTCCCATGTATTTGCTTTGTCAAGGGCCTGAAGTTCCTCAGTCATAGCTTGCTGCCAAACAAGGTTAGAAGAAGCTTCCTTGTAGGAAGTAGGTTCATGATTGGACAACAAAGTAGCATAACAGTGATAATCACGAAGGTGAGAAGGAACTTGTCTTACCCTGTCTGAGCGTCGTACTCCATCTTGTGGTTGAGAGGAGCTAGGATCCATAGACTCAGCAGATGGCTCAGAAGTAGTCCTTGGAGGTGGTGCAGATGATTGATCATGATCAGATGGCACAGATGGCACAGGTGAAGGCTCAGGTTGAGACGAGTCGGAAGGAGGTGGAACAAATGGGGAGGTAAGTATGGGATCTAATTGGAGTGAGTCCAATGAGATAGATGTATCTGTGAAGAAATAAGTAAAGGGAGTAGGCGTGTCCTGAAATTTGGACACCATTGAGAAGGGCAGATGTTCCCAGAATGTGACATGACGGGATATACGAAGTCTCTTAGATACTGGATCCCAACAACGATAACCTTTGTGTTCAATGCCATAGCCAAGAAAGCAGCATAATCGAGAACAAGGTTCGAGTTTGGTGTGTTCATGAGATTGCAACTGAACAAAGCAGGCACAACCCCACACTTTGAGGAGTTCATATGCAGGGGAGACTCCATAGAGTACCTCATAAGGGGACTTTTGATTGAGGATGGGAGTCGGGTGTCGATTGATGGTGTAGACAGCCGTGAAGGCAGCTTCACCCCAAAAACGTTCTGACACTTGGCTGAGATTAATAGAGTACGAACGGTATCAAGGATGTGACGATGTTTACGTTCCGCACGACCATTTTGTGGAGAGGTGCCAGGACAGGAGTATTGAGAAAGAGTACCCTGAGATTGAAGAAAAGAGATAAGAGAAGATTCCTTGTATTCCATAGCATTATCTGCTCGAAGAATCTTTATGGGCTTGGAAAACTGGTTAGAATCATACGGGCAAAGTTAATATATATTTGAGGTAGCTCTGAGCGGTGTTTCATGAGGTATATCCATGTAAAACATGTGTGATCATCGATAAAAATGACAAAATATCGAGCACCTCCCATAGATGGGTGCGGTGCTTGTCCCCATACATCAGAATGAATAAGATCAAAAGGAGAAACAAATTTAAATTCATTAATTTGAAAAGGTAAAGCATGATGTTTGCCAAGTTGACAAGATAAACAAGAAACATTTTCAGAAGAAGTGTTTCCTAACAATCCTGAACTAGCTAACACTTTTATTCAAGCTAATGATAAATGTCCTAGGCGCGCATGCCATAGTTCAAAAGAAGGAGTACTGGAAACTGAAGCAACAAAATTTGATAATGGTAAGGGAAGACGGAGGTAGACCACTTCAATCATCCGACCAACTTTACGGCCTACTCCAAGGATATGCTTGGTCTTTGGATCCTGCACAACACAACCAGAATGATGAAACAGAACGATTAGACCGGCTTCCATAAGCTGAGTGATTGAAATCAAGCTTAGAGACAAGTTAGGAATATGCATCACATCGGGTAATTGAATATTGGGGGTAGATACAGTCCCACTGAAGGATACAGGTAAACGAGTATCATCAGCAGTACGGACTGATGAGAACATTCTGGAAGTTTGCTTAGAGACAAACCCGTCAGCCTTAGGTGTCATGTGATTACAACATCCAGAGTCAAATAGCCAAGGGTTACCGGATGCAGAGGTATTGCACTGAGAATTCATACCCATAGAACCTGTCATGAGTTGCTCCATAAGCTCTTGGTTTCGGCGCATGAGTTCCATAAGATCAGGCGATGTGTTGCTGTTATGTTGTGCCGGAAATGCTGGCATAGGGGAATCTTGAGTGATTGAGCCAGCCTCTGATTGAGTTCGGGACTGTTGCCTTTGGTTACCTGAGTTCCTTGGATGTTTTGGACAATCAGACCCATAGTGATGTGGTTGTGTGTTCCCACACCAGCGATATTTTTGAACTGGCCAGTTGAGAAGAAGATGAGAAGTAGAGTGACAGAACGTGCATTCACTATTGTTCCACTTGCCCGCAGATTTAGACTGGTCATTGGTGCACCATTTACCTTTTGATTTTTCTGAGCTGGAAATGTAGAGCACAATATCTTATGGCAGTGGAAAACGCTGTTGAAGGCGAGTTTCTTCACTCAGCAGCTCAGTGATAGCCTCTTCAAGAGTAGGTAATGGATGTCTGTGTAGAAGCGAGGCTCGAACGTTCTCAAAACGATCAGTGAGACCCATTAGAATAGTAACCAAATGCAGTTGGCTAAAATAAGCAGTAAACTTCCGAGCTGTGTCATCAAAGATTTGAGGTGCATCCAAGTTCAAATGATCTCTAAGAGCTTGCATCTCAGAGATGTACGAGTTGATAGACTGACCAGGCAACTGTCTTTTGTTCTGAAAAGTAGTCCACAACTGATATTGATGTGATAGGCTTGTAGAAGTGTACCTTTGTGCAAGAAAATCCCACAGTCCTTTTGCTGTTGTATAGCCGAGGAATTGTTGATTGATCTCAGTAGTTGTAGAAGCATTTATGAATCCGAGGATGCGAGAATTCGCGATATCCCAATCATTCATGCGTTTTGCAAAGTCAACTGCACTTTCCTTTTCGTCTTGAACATGAATTTTAGAAGTACCAGTGACATAGGTATATAGTCCATGAGACTTGAGAAGAATAGACATGTGATGATGCCACAAGATGTAGTTATTCCCATTGAGAACAACTGAGATAGGATTGGAGTGACTGGAATTGAGAGCCATCTGACTGATTAGAGAATTGATCAGAGAACTGGAGCAGAAGACCGAAAGGGAGTTCCAGAATTTTAAGGAAAACGAAAAGTGAGTTCCGAAAATGTTCTCAAACCCTGTTTCGAAACTTTTGAAGGTACCAGAATGTGAGTTCCGGAATCAAGAAATATCCGGAATTGAAGAAAACGGGATGTGAGTTCCGGAATAGACTGTTCCGAAAGAGAGTTCCGGAATTATGTGAAAGATGAAAGATCCGGAATTTTAAGGTTCCAGAATGTAAGACAACAGTACCGGAATGAGGGTTCCGGAAGTGAAAAAATAAAAGTAGTACCGGAATGAGTGTTCCGGAAGTGAAAGAATCAAAAGCAGTACCAGAATTATAGGTTCCGAAAGTGAAGGGAAGCAGTACCTGAATGAGAGTTCCGGTGTTTAGATACCGGAAGTGGGGTAGTTCCGGAAGTGTGCGATTTCCGGAAGTGTTTGAGAACCGGAATGAAAGCGATTCGTCGAACAACGCAAATAGTAAAAAATCGAACAACAAAATCAAGAACAGTAAAGAACCCAGAAATTGAAGAACGGTCAGGAGATTAGATAACACGTACCTAAAGCTCTGATACCATGTTAGAATTGGTGAGTTGATCAATTGATAAGTAGATGAAAGAGTCGAGAGGCTGGAATCGGCTAGGGGGTGAGCATTCGGTCGGGTCGGGGCCCAAAACCCGCCACCCGATCGGGTTTCGGGGGGACTGGGGGAATCCGAACCCCGTCCAAAGTAATTTCGGATATTCGGATGTCGGGGGTGATCGGGGTCGGGTTGTTCGGGTCAGGTAGTTCGGGTGAGAACTTCAAAATGTTGACTTTTTGGAAGTCAAACTTGCATGTATTACCTATCACATGGAGTGGTTTTTGGGCTTTTTTACACACTTGTTCTCCTAAATTGTTGTTAAAGACGATCATGTGATTCCTAAATTGCTAACTATTCATATGTGGTAATTTGAGGGAGAAGTGATGGATTGGATTAGACCATTTTTAATGCCATTTTTGGAGTATTTTACCAGTTCATAGGTTGAGTTTGATTGGGGAACGCATGAACATGCTTTATGTGCTATGATATGCAAATTGCTTTGTTGAGTGTCTATCTTTAGAATTTGGTATTTTCTATGCAAATAAATAGAATCCAACAAACTTTGAAACAGGGTATGGTTGTATTTTAGAGGAGTGACAAGTTATTTACTTATTTTAAATTTAGTAAAAAAATTAATTTTTTAAAAAGTTCGGATATTCGGGTCGGATCGGGTGGGAAAACCCAAACCCAACCCGATCCTATTTTACCCGCTTAAAAATTCGGCTCGGGCATTCGGGTTCGGGGAATTCGGGTGACGGATTTTTTGTTGAAATTTCGGGTCGGGTCGGTCGGGTTATTCGGACCGGTCGGGTTTTGCTAACCCCTAGAATCGGCAGCAGCTTTTCATATATGAGAGAATGAGTACAAAAGAGATTAACCTAATAATGAAAGATAAGCAACCTATTTATACAAGCTAAGTTACAGGTAATTACAGAACAGCCCTTGTACTTTACATATATACGATTATATATAACTCTAACAAGAATGGTTCATTTAACCTTCGCTACTATAAATATGATTTTATATGCGCTTAATTATACACAATTTTTGTCGTTTTTTTATAAAAAAATGTGTATAAAGAACGGATCTGGACCATTTTTATAATATATATATATATATATATATATTGGTTCAAATGAGAACACTAACTATTTAATAAAACATGAGGTCGATGTACAAAATCATACAAGATTCACGTACAAAATCATATACGATTTACGCGACTTTGTCTCGCGACTTAAGTCGCAGCCAAAGTCGCTCGCGTCCAGTTTTTTGCCGTGGATATAAAAATCACATGTGATTTTACACATAATTTGTTGTTCTTGTGTTTTCTTAATTAGATGGTTAATGTTCTCGTGTCAAGTTTCCTTATCTCTATATATAAATAGACATGCATGAAGTCGCAACACCCTCAAAAAAAGATAATTGATGAAGAAGTTGCTTTGCTTCGTTATTAATTAACTTAAAACAAAATTAAAAGAGTGTTGCAGATAAATGTTTGCAAATTACAAAATGATGGATCAGACCTTGGCTTTGTGTTCAGGTCTATGACTGAACTCAAAGTCAATATGAACGAAGGCTCGCTCAACTTGAGGCAACTGTTCAAGCTTTTCTTGTAGCATTTCACCAATATTATGAGCTTGATTCAGCAGCATATCCTGTGGCAATACAATGTCTACCTCCACAAAGTAATGAGAACCAAATGTATATGCTCTCACAGTGTCAATATGCTTTATTTCCTCATGGTGGTTCCATACCAGATATGTCAATTTTGCTAGAAAGTCTGGTGGAGCCGTTCTTCCTATTAATGACCACACGTTCTCAATAACTGTCCGAGCCCATGTGCAAATTGTATAAACTGCTATCTGCATGCATATGCAACAGTACCAATATATAGTTAAAAGACTCGATCTACTACATAACCAAAACATATTAATTAATTACTAGCTATAAATTAAATAATTGTCTATATATATGTCATGTACTCACGATTATAGCCCCGACGGGATCAATCCACCACTCATACCGAACAGCTAAAACAGTCGAAGCTAGTCCAACAGAATTGGTGACAACATCAAATAGATGGTCTTGGGCATACGCCCTCACTATTTCATTTTTAAATCTCCGACAATAGATCATAAGCATAAACTTCACCACCGTCACACTAGCCATGATGCCAATCACCCAATTTTCATTATCACGATTCATGTCAGGATGAGTCTGCAAACAATTCCAAATGTATATTAAACAAAGATCGTCTACAAACAATTCCAAATGTATATTAAACAAAGATCGAACGATCGAGGACTTCATTAAACAACTACTGTTACCTTGCTTTCCAAGCATAAACAATGCTCGGCTTCAGCTAATTAATTAAGGTAGCAAGCAAAAAAACAAAATTCAAATACGAATGCATATATATATATATATATATGCTTAATTAGTTACCAAAGGCTGAAGATGTTTTGAATAAATATATCAAATAATGATTACCAATAATAAGGTGAAAATAAGAAGGATGTTGGGATATAATTAAGTTGTGGTAAGCAAATACTAACAGAAAATTTCAAGTTTGTTGGTAGCCCATACTATACCTTGGCAATAAGTTGTCTGGCAGACTCTAGCAATATCTGGAACCCAAGAGTTGCCATTACTGAAGCAAAAACAATAATGCCCTGAAGACACCATGCATGATATATCATCTCATTGCAAAGAGATCGACTTGTTGTGTATATATATATATTGATCATGAGTCATCAAAGGAGAGGGTAAAATTAAGAAGTTGAGTTGAGTGAGGGTTGATTAATGTAGTAAAAAGGAAATAGTACTTAAGAGGTAGGTAGCTTACAACAGGCTGCATCCTGTTCTTTCCAATTGGATAGTGATACTGATTGGGATTTCTCATGGCATGTGAAGTAAACCATAAAATAAATCCAGATAACAAGTCCAAGAGGGAATCCAAGGTTGAGGCAATGACAGCTAGAGATCTGCTTTCAATAGAAGCGTAAACTTTTGCTATGAAAAGGACCAAGTTAGCCATGTTTGAGACATAGATGGCCATTCTCTCATTCTTAGCCAGATTATTCATTTCATCCTGCAACAATATATATAATTAACCAAAAATAGTATCATCATCACTTAGCTAGTACTCCATTCTGCATGTAAGTATGTATATACATTCTATCAACAAAATTAAGTAATGTATTTATCTCATTCAATTCAACATATATAAAGGGTTCTTCACACCTGACCTATTATATAATTATACTTTTTCTCAAGTCACCCTAGTTCTAAATAACTAGTCATGGAAAACAATTACTCTAGATACATATATGATATATATATATATATATCATCATTAAATCTTAATTAAGTGAGCTTTATAATTAAACATGATATCTTTAATTAGTATCAGCAAATTAATTCAAATACTTGGAGTCTACAAAGATGGACCAAATTTAATGCATGGGTAGGAATAAAGCTCTGCCTAGGAAAAAGCTAAATATTAACTTGACAACTGATTAATTAAAGGGTGCAAAGAATTAATATATATAGAGAGAGAGAAACAATTAAGCAGACGAACCTCTGTTAAGGTTCCTGGTAAACAGCCTGATTCATTAATTATTTCCATCTCATTGAACCCTTCAAGGAGTCGTTTCTGTTTCTTGTAGTACTCTTGAACCTTTCCATGTTTCCCTGATCCAAAACCACTCTCTCACTAAGACAAATTTATTAAATGCAATATATATGTGCAACCAAAACTAAGCTTGTGTATTTAATTGGACTCTTATACGTCTGCTTATCAAGAATTTGAAGTTGATGAACTTATTTTGTTGCATGTCTACTTAATACCAACTTATGAATATATTTAATGTATGTAGTGTGACTGTGTATATATATCATATATATGCACAGAAAAGAAATCTCCCATCCATAACTCCAAATCTATATACTTGCCAAATGAGTCACTGTGTGTATAATTAATAACGTGGATGATTTGAAAAGATATATTGGACAGTTTTTCAAAAAGAATATATAGATAAAAGAAATTAATAAATTTATTCTAGAAAAGAAAATGGTAATAAGAATGAATTAGTGATAGAATGATGATGCACATGTGTGTTAATTAGCATATCAAGTGATATATATATATATATAGAGAGAGAGAGAGAGAGAGAGAGATGAAGTAACAATTATTACTTGGAGTAGGGTGAAAGAGGCGGCGGAGGGTGGAATTAGAATTAGAATTAGATGAAGATGTTTGTGGGAGATGGAAGTGATTGATGTTGAGTCTCCATGAAGAAGGTTGGTGTGGCGGAGGAGATAGGATGTTGGTGCCGCCGTCGTCGTCGTATAAAGCACCACCAACGGTAATATCATCACTACCACCTTCCATCAATCAAATTATCAATTAATTATCTCTCTCTCTCTCTCTCTCTCTCTTGTAAATTCTGATGCAGGATAATATATAGAGAGTGAGCAATGCGAAAAAGATGGAAGTGAAAACTACTTGCATTGCGGATTTGCGGTTAATAAAGTAATTAAAGAGATAATTGGGTGTTTTCTTTTTGCAGATTAAACTAAATTAAATTAAATTAAACTAACCAACTGCTCCACTCATCTCATGCATGCCTAGGCTATATATATACATACAATCCCCACTCCATTATCATGTTGTTATTATTATTATTATTATATATGGAAATATGGAATTCATTATTTTTAATAAATACTATATATCTCTTTGGTCGTCATTTTTTAACTTGTTTTGTTTTGTTTTTATTTGTTAGGCCACCTAATTAATTCTATATATATGAACTAATCTATAATTAATTTCTATCACATAAAACCCGTTTAAACTGGTGAATCGAACATACATTTACTCATCGTATATTGAAAGCATATGTTTTTTGTTAAAGTAGTAGCTTGATCAAGAACCACGTAAACTAATTGCTACATGTAGCTTATGACCGTTAAAGATTTGCATTTCTTGCCATTGTTTATTTTACGTCTACAATATTTTGTTTATTTGATAACTCTTGTTTGTCATTCTGGCAGTTGGACCTTTAAGATATTGTCATGGTATGTCCAAATAAATTTTCTTGCTAACTTTTTTTTGCATGTGTTTGAGCAAACCATCACTACAAAACAAATAATTTTTACCCACAAAATTTACCTTGAAAATTTTATATCAGTGATTACTCAAAAAATACTAATGGTTCGGTAGAGTCCGATGTTTTTCGAGAAAATACTCATGGATCACCCAAATATTCCATGGGTAATCTGTGACTGATTTGCATTACCCACAAAAAAATTACCCACCAACTTTTGTGACGGTTTTGTGACGAATCACCTTTTAACGACAAATTTTCAGGAAAAAGTTTGTAGGCAAAAGTCTTTCGTGTAGTAGTGTTATATACCACATTATATTGATTCTGAAAAAACCACTTATGGTTGTGTTTGGTGCATGGGACAAAACATGACATGACGGGACAAAACTCACTGTTCCATGGTTGGCGTGACATAGGACGGGACAAAAATTCACTGTCCCACGTTTGGCGCAACATGGGACAGAGACAAAGACAAGACTAGGACAAAGTAGACAGGATAGGACAAAAAGGGTTTTTTCCTGTTCCACCAAAATAGGTGGAACATGGGACATAACGAGTCATAAACTAAAAAACTATTGATTTACTCTCATTTGATATATAACCCTAATATGATATTTGTTTTAATGGTCATCACCACTTATCGCTACCGTCGCCACCATTGGTGGCCACCGGCAGCTATCGGCAACCACCGTCAAACAACTCCACCTCTTCCTCCGCAACAACAACCTCCTCCACCACTTCCACAAGCATTGCATGCCCATCACAACCACCACTACCATCATCGACCACCTTTACCTATCACTACTACCCATCGCTGCCACCACCGTCAATGGCCACCAGTAGCCACCGCCACCACCATGGCCCACTTGCACCTTTTCCTCCACTAGAAAAACCTTCTTCACCACCTCCATAACCACCGCCTATCCCTATCACCATTACCATCGTCGACCACCTCCACCTCCACCTGTCGTCTCCATAACCATCAGTGGTCACCGCTAGCCAGTAGCCATAGTCGGGCGAGTTATCCCGTGACTTAAGTCGCATGGAGACCCGCAGTAGTCTCTAGAGTCGTGGTTTCTTCCAGTGGGTAGCGCGAGTTGTCCACGACTTTATTCGTGTGGAAACTCGCGATGGTCTTTGTTGTGGTTTCCTGATTTGGTTTATTTGCTCCTCGAACCTTGTTGCTAGCCGCTCTATATCAAAAGGATAAGAAATTTTCAACATGGGTGTTTGATACTTCCAATGCTTAAGTTTACCTCCCTTTGTATAGAGGTGTGGATGTCGACCCTCTCCTCCCCCAAGCTAAAATTGATGCACATGAAATGTAAAGCTATTATGAACAAGACATCAACATGGTCTCATCATCATTGTACCTCATGGGCAAAACTTTACTATTCCTCTTATGTCATCAACTAGGTAAATTTTTTGAGCCACTCATATGAAATAATCTTCAATAATACAACTTACAAATGACCAACCTAAATTGTAATTTTTCATTTACATGGGATAAACCAAGGTTAATATTAAGCATGCTAGTTGAGGTTGTGTATCTTACAGTTGCAAACTCCAGCAGTTGAGACCAAGTATCCCGAGTAATAGCTTTATTATGTTGTTCCTTAAATGAACAACAACAAATTTAATGTTTAAATCCACATAGCAAGATAAGATTACTATCCTTCATCATTGAGCATATTGGCTTAAAAAAGAAAGAGAAATTGTTTAAGTTGTCCGGCTACCTGTAAGAACTGGCACAATGATCAACTAATGGCCACTGCTTTTCTGTAAACATCAATTGTGTAACACCCTGAAATTTCATTATATTATATTTGATATAAATGGAGTCTATTTGTAAGATAGTAAATTGTGGGCAAATTGTAAAAGTAAACTCCAGGGTTGAATCGGTAAATTTAACCAAAGTTTAAAGGTGATTGATGAAAATTAAACTAGAAGGTGTATTTGATCATTCCTTGAAAGTTGATTACTTAAGAGATGGGTTTGATTTAATTGAGATATTATCTCAAATCCATTTTTCTTGAAGTCGGGTGAGAAAAGCAGAGAGAGGAGAAAGAAAGGAGAAAGAAGAAGAGAGGAACTGGGTTTCATCTGAATTCTTGTGTGGTAAGGGTTTTGTAATTTTCTCCTTAATCTCTTAATCAGTTTGGTAATACCTATTGAAATCACTTGTCAATAGATTGTGAATCAAAGATGAAAGGGTTTGGAGTACTGGGTTAAAAGATTTAACCAGGTGAGTTCATCTTTTTCATTTTAAGCTTTACAATTTAAATCAGATATGGTATATAAAATAGCTGAATGAATTGGTAAATCTGTATGAGATGAAATTGGTTTACAAACTGTATTTTTAGTTGGATTTTTGGGAGTTAATTTGACGTAAATTGTGGGTACTGAATCGTAGTCCCGGTATTAGAAATTCCGGAACTAGGTTGGGTTCCGGAAATGGACTGGTTCCGGAATTGGGTTAAATGGATCCGGAAATTAAGTTGGATCCGGAATCAAAATATCAGAAATGGGCTAGGCGTTCGGATCCGGAATCAAAAATTCCGGAAGTTGGGCCCGGAATGAGGGAAGGCCAGGAATGGATTTTTTTTTGTTGGACCAGATATGGGTACCGGAATTGGACCAAAATTATGGAATCCAGTATTCTTAAACAAACCGAAAGTGGACCAAGACAAGTTGGGCCCGGAATTAAAGAGGCATACCGGAAGTTGGGTGATATGCATTAATTATTTAATGCATATTAAGTCTTTTTCTTTCCATTTTGAGTCATTTTATCGTTAAGATCCCTAAATTTGAGTCATTTTATTTACTTATTTTCCACTTTATTGTTTATTGGAGCTAGAGTAGTGAATGACTTGTTTTGTGACTTGGAATGGATGATTTATACTCATTTTGGCAGATTTTATAGTGCATACCCATGCTGCAGCATCTCTGCAGCATGACATGCCTGGACAGATTACTTTTTGGGACGTGGGGCTGAACTCTTAAAGACAAAATGGCATTTTGGTACTAAAGCAAGCAGCTTCCAGGAATCATAAATCCAGCTGGAGTTAACTTAGTTTAAACCTCTTTTGTTTTGTCAATACTTTTTTGTACTTTGTCTTGATACTTTGGGACCAAGTTAATGTAGTTTTACTATTTTACCCCTCCTCTTCCTTCCTATATAAGGAGGGCTTGGGGTGATGTATTTTAGAAAAGAGGAACTTTGGATCAGATTTAAGAGGGTGACAACTCTTGGTCTTGATTTCTTAGTGAATCAATTTAAGCATTTGAAGTACTTAATTCTTGCAATTTATTTTTCGTCTTTTATTTTTTGCAATTTACATTCCGCCATTTATTTTTCAGTCATTTACATTTATGCAATTTAATTTACGTCATTTATTGCTTTCTTTACTTTCCGTTACGAGTAGCTAAATTTATTAGTTCGGGTGTTAAACGGAAAGGTGGGATTTTAAACCAAAGAAAGGTGGACGTTGTTTCGCAATAACGATGTTCCATTATTTCATTCAAGTTTTATAAAAACCAATGACACTTCTTGACGAATTGATCACTTGCTAAAGTGTTAAAGTGTCGTGGACTTAGAGATAAGCCACTGAATGCACGTCAGTTTGAATGATATGGGAAGTAGACTTGAGAGAGTTACTGATAAAGTGACAGTTATCATTCATGTTTTTCTAAACTGATTTATTCTCGACAAGTGGTCACCAATCTAAGGTGTTAAAGTGTAGTGGACTTAGAGATAAGCCACTTGGAACACACCAACTTGAATGATATGGGAATCGGCTCGAGAGAGCGGTTTTTGATACAAAGAGATTTGGTCGTCCATATATTTTGAGAACTTTATCCCCCACTATAAATAGCTGGAGACTACACAGAGATGTGTCTAGTTGAATCTAAACAGTAGTGGGAATACTGATGTCCGAGAGGAATACTCTCAAAATAGATGGTGGATCTAGTTATGACAAAACTGCATGCTGCAGCATTCCTGCAGCATGGCCTGCTGGAATTTGTGTTTAAGTCCCACCTTAAAGTTTTACACCCGTGCTTGCTTTATTCTCTGTTAACAACATCAAAGTGACAATCCAAACAAAACAAATCAATCTCTTCCAATTCGCCATCTGAAATCATTTCCTTCTTCTACTTTTTATTTAACTTTTTACTCCAATCTCTGTGGGACGATATCTGGTATCTTACCATTTTATTACTTGAAAGACGATATTATATCTCATTGTATACTTTCTTTGAGGTTTAATTAGCACACGTCTATAGGTGTATTCTAAGCATTGTCCGGAACTAGGTTGGGTTCCGGAAATGGACTGGTTCCGAAATTGGGTTAAATGGATTCCGGAACTGGGTAAAATGGATCCGGAAATTAAGTTGGATCCGGAATCAAAATATCAGAAATGGGCTAGGCGTTCGGATCCGTAATCAAAAATTCCGGAAGTTGGGCCCGGAATGAGGGAAGGCCAGGAATGGATTTTTTTTGTTGGACCGGATATGGGTACCGGAATTGGACCAAAATTATGGAATCCGGTATTCTTAAACAAACCGGAAGTGGACCAAGACAAGTTGGGCCCGGAATTAAAGAGGCATACCGAAAGTTGGGTCATACGAATCGGATCTGGAATTAATTCCGGAATGGACCGGATTATTGGATCCGGAACCAATTCCGGTTATGGGTGAGTTCCGATTGTGAATTGAATTCTAGATTGGGCTTGAAACCGGAATGGGCCTTGGGTGTTCGGGATTCGATATTGTTAATTCGGGAGATGGGCTTTGGGCCCAGTAATAAATTGATAAGGTGAGACTTGATTTAATATTAATTTTAGAAATTAAATTAGGATTGATATAGACTTTATTTTTTAAAAACTCCAGTAGTAGTTAAGAAGTCTGATTTTAATCTAGTAACGGAACATTTTACAGATTATAGTTTTCGGAGTGGAAACGGTTGGGTTTAAAGATATGATAGTTTATTTAATAGTCTTATAATTAAGGATATATTACGAGGTATAATGTGATATGTTAATATACATGTACATTATTAAGTATAATGGATCCATAGGCACTAGGAGTATGTGATAACGTGGAATAGACCGGGTTCTTAAAGGTAATTCGAGTTGATTAAATAAATGCGGAATAGACCGGCCATTGAAGGGTAATTCCCATCTTCGTTTTGTGATTAAAAACGTGGAATAGACCAGGCTCTTAATGGTAATTTCCGTTGGCCTATAATGTGGATTGTTAATCCCATTTCGGGAGGCGTTGACCTATAATGTGGATTGTTAATCCCATTTCGAGAGGTGATTATTAACGTGGAAAATACATAAAGTGATTTGTATTTCCCATTGATTCGATAAATGCGGAATTGGTCGGGCTCTAAAGGTAATTCCCATTTGTGTTATAATGTGAATGAACGTGGAATTGATCGAGTTCTTAAGGGTATTCCCGTTGATTGAAATGTGGACTAGACCAGGCTCTTAATGGTAAATCTCATTTGATGTGGAATCGTGGAATAGGCGGGGCACTAACCGTAATTCCTGGTTTTGTTAGAAGGTGAGGGTCGGCCAGACACTTAATGGTAACTCCTATTTCCTCTTCAAGAAATAGACATGGTGCCAATTGTAATTTCTTGATAAGAGCAATGATCTAGAATCTATAAGGGTTCGTAGTAGGCTCTTGATTTTGATGATATGACTTTCTGTATGTTAGTCATAGTCATATAAACGGGTATGTTCCCGTCATTGAGTTGAGCACGTGTACGGTAAGAACGGTGGTGAACAGGTTTGTTTGTATGCTTTGGATATTGATAATGTCGCTTTCCGACATTATTTTGATCCCGAAGTCGTTCTGTTTGTTGTAAGTTCCCGAGTAAAAATAGTAGAATTTAATGGTTTCTATGAGAAAGTACAGGTTTTTATTAATAGTTGATGTTGGAAGAGTTTTGGAGCAATCGGAGCAAGTCTACAACAGTCCAGTGTAAAAAGGTGAAAAATCAGATTTTTGGACCAAACAGTGCCCTGCGCGCCTCTGAGCGCGCCTCCAAACGCCCCCACAAACGCGCACGCTGCGCGCCTCTGAGCGCGCCTCCAAACGCCCCCACAAACGCGCAGACTTATTTTTGTAAAACATTCCAGTGCTCTGCGCGCCTATGAGCGCGCCTCCAAACGGGCCCACAAACGCGCCAAGCCCCTGATACGTTTTTAAAGCCTTTTTCTGCTAGGGTTGAGGGGGGAATCGATCAGTTACGTTTGGAGACTCTCTTGGGGCGATTTTGGGAGATAGAAGACGATTTTTGAAGGCGAGAAGAAGGCTAGAAACATCAAGATACGAGAATCAAAAGGCGAATCGAGTCCATTCATCGGAGGATTAAGCTTTTCAGGGAGTTTTAGATTTCATTTCTTTTAGAACCAACATGTTTACTTTCGTTTTTATTATTTCTTTTCTGAGTTGTGAAACCCCTAATATGAACTAACCCGTTCATGTTGGGGGGTTGGTTTGAATCATGGTTGGATGATTATTTAGCTTTACAGTAGATACGATCGATTTGATTCTTATGGATGAAACATGTGGGATTGCTCTTAATGCTTGTAATAGTCCGATCAACTATTATTTGATTTAACGAATCTTTTAACGTTTGAGAAAAGTTTTGAGGTTTATCTAATCCTTCATGTCTTAGTCGAATTTGAGATAGAAATATGATAATTCGTACTTTGTGGGGTTTTAATCATTGTTTGTTCAATTACCTTTGTTGAGATCGAATGATGATACAAAATGTTGAATGAATGTTGCTATAGCTTGATAGAGTATAGTGATGGATTTTGATTATACCAGTCATCCTGGAGTTATGTCAATTGTGTCAAATCTGTGAGTTAAGTAATTGTTTACCTGAGGAATCCAACCCTCCAACTCTTTCTCTTATTTGAATTAATTAAGTTTAATTTCGTATTCCAATACGCAACAACCCAAATCAATCTGCGATAGTCTAGTTAATAATCTATACAGTCATTGTGGTACTTGACACCTGGTTCCTTTGGTTCGATACTCGTACTTACCGTACGTTATTACTTGATTCGACCCGTACACTTGCGGTAGATTTAGGGGGGGTGAAACCCGCCTATCAAGTTTTTGGCGTCGTTGCCGGGGAACCTGTTTTGTGTGAATATCACTACCAGCTGTAGAAGTTATTACATTAGACACCCTGTTTTTATTTTATTATAATCTGTTTTAAAGGTTCATATATTTTTAGGTTTTGAGATTCTATACTCTCTGTTTCAGGTTACCTCTTGGTTTATGCCAAGAAGAAGACTGTTTCGGGAATTACTACCGATTGACCCGGAAATAGAACGGACCGCCAGAGAGCTAAGAAGACAAGCACGGAACAGAATGGACGACAACAACATCAATGTTGGGGAAGATTGGGGAGAAGGGTTGCCCATGGGTAATGGTCAACCAATTCCAAATGCGAATGCAAATGCGAACAATCAGAACCACAATAACGCCAATCACGGTCCAAACAACGTCAATGACAACGTCAACAATGGTGTCAACAATGGGATCAATCGTAATCTCAATCACAACGCCAATCATGGTATCCATCATAATGTCAATCAACCACCACCACCACAAAGGGTACCCATGAGAAATTTCGCCAATCCAAACATGGGGGCTGCACAACGTGGATACGCACCACCGATAGCTGCAAACAACTTTGAAATCAAACTTGGTACCATCCAATTGGTGCAATCGAACATGTTTGGAGGTGCAGCAACTGAAGACCCTCATGCACATTTGCGCTCATTCGAAAAGATATGCAATACTTTCAAGGTAAATGGGGCGGATCAAGATTCAATCAAGATACGGTTATTCCCATTCTCATTGAGGGACCGAGCCACCACTTGGGAAGAGAATTTACCACCGGGGTCGATTCGAACATGGAACGATATGGTGACAGCTTTTCTCAACAAATTCTTTCCACCAGGGCGAACGGCCCAACTGCTGTCAGATATCACTCATTTTGCCCAATGGGATCAAGAGTCGTTGTACGAGGCATGGGAAAGATACAAAGCGATGCTCAAAAAGTGTCCACATCATGGGTTACAAGAATGGATGATCATCCAAACATTCTATGTGGGATTGAATCCTCAATTTAAGAATGACCTCACAGCTGCTGCAGGTGGAGCCTTAATGAACAAATCCTATGAAGAAGCGGTTGAGTTGATAGAAAATTTGGCAGAACATAGCTATTCCACTCCAAGATCCGCTGTTAGAAAAGTTGCAAGCGTGCAAGAAACAGAAGAGTTGAAGGCTATAAAGGCACAGTTGACTGCGTTGACTAATCAAATGAGAGGAGCGACTATGCAACCGAATGTTCAGAATTCTCAAGACTATCAATCGCCGGAACAAGTCCAGTTTGTTCAGAATCAGAATAATCGGCCGAGGAATGACCCATTCTCTAACACCTATAACGAGGGATGGAAGCGACATCCTAACTTTTCTTGGAGTCAACCTCAACAAGGCCCAGCTAAAGAAACAATGGGACAGCAGCAACAACAGCAGCAGTATGGTAACCATTCTAACTCTTCGAATTCTTTTTCGTCTAACAATGTTTATCGTCCCCCAGGTTACAATCAGAGGAGAAATGAAGAGGGGCAATCATCAGAAAAGAAGCCAGGTTTAGAAGACATGATGATGAAATTCATGTCAAAGATGGAAGGTGCGGTTGAAGGATTGACAAGTACAGTGGGTAATGTGAAGGCGACAACTGACCAAAATACTGCCTCAATCAGAATGCTAGAAAGACAAGTCGGACAAATAGCTGAAGCACTACAATCCCGGACTCAAGGTCAATTCCCTAGTCAGACTGAACGAATACCAAGAGAGGAGTGCAAGGCTATTTATCTGAGAAGTGGAAAGAAGTTGATCATAGACCCTACCCGAGAACCTTTAACTGATGACACTAAAGCTAAAGGTACTGAAATGGGTCCCATCAAGGTAGACGAGGAGATAGAGAGTGAAATGTCAAAGAATAGAGATAAGGGGAAGGAAGCCGGTGAAGAAGGTATGACGAAGGAAAACCCGGAGGATGGAGAAAAGAAGAAGAAGCAACCACCAGTCAACCCGTATGTGCCACCGCTACCATTTCCAAATCGGTTGAAGGCACATAAGGATGAGGAACAACTCAAGAAATTTCTTGACATTTTCAAGAAATTACACATCAATATTCCATTTGCGGAGGCACTGGCAAAAATGCCAAGTTATCTCAAGTTCATGAAAGATATCTTGTCCAAGAAGAGAAAGATCGAGGAGCATGCCACGGTTGCACTTACTGAAGGGTGCAGTGCTATCATTTAGCACAAGCTTCCCCCGAAGCTTAAGGATCCAGGAAGTTTTACTATCCCTGTTCAAATAGAAAAATCTAATTTCAGTAAGTCATTATGTGATCTTGGTGCAAGTGTTAATTTAATGCCTTTATCCATTTTCAGGAAACTTGGCTTGAGGGAAGTGAAGCCAACGAACATGACACTTCAACTTGCAGATAGATCGGTGAAGTACCCTTATGGAATCGTGGAAGACGTTTTGGTAAAGGTTGGAAAATTTTATTTTCCAGTTGATTTTGTAGTTCTAGATGTGGAGGAAGATGTTGAGATACCGTTAATCTTGGGAAGACCATTCTTAGCCACACGCAAGGCTTTGATAGACATGGAAGAAGGGGTAATGACTCTTAGAGTTGGGAATGAGAAAGTAACCTTCCATGTTCTCAAGAGAGTAGAAGATAGAGGTGAACCAAGAACGGGGCAAAATGGATCAGAAAATGGTAAGAATGGGAAAACGCATGTGGAGGAAATCAGGAACAATCGTATGTGTGGGAGAGTCAATTCCGCAAGCGATATCGAGCCAAATTGAGAGCCACACAGTCGTGCCACGACATAAAATACGGCGCTGGGTGGGAGGCAACCCACCATAGGTTAAATCTTAATTTTTATTTTGGTCAGTTTCTTATTTTTGTGTGCTTTCTTTTGTTTTGTGTGTTGTTTTTATGTTTTGTGTGTTTGTGTTTAGTTTTTGACCCCTGATAGCAATTCTGATATGACCAAGAGCAAGGCAGGAGAAGGAAGGGCAGAAATAGGTGAACAGTGATCCGCGTATGCTCCCTGAAAGGTATCTACACAACATCTCTTTGCAAACCTCGGTTTCACCAAGGTTTGGGGTCCCTGTTTTCACTTGAACTTTATTGTTTTATGATTCCTTGTTGTGAAAACAAACCTAATCTAGAGATTAGGTTTGGGGTTGCGTAATTACTGTTAGTTGTACCGATTCGCTATTTCGTGATTCTTTCTTTTATATGTTATTTGGTCCATTGGGGACAATGGTTGTGTCTGGTTTGCGGTGGTTTGTCGATTATATCATTTGTTGATCTCAGTGGATTGAATAATCACCTTGTTTATAGTGAGGAATGGGCGACCAGTTGAGCATGATTTAGTGTGAGAGTTCGAAGACAATAATTTTGGGGGGAGGAGTTAAAAGGGATAATATAGCACGAGGTTGGATCTAGGTGAATGCACACATAGAGACATTAGTGGAGACCACCCGTGAGTTGTTGAGCCACACATTTGCGAACTTCGATTCTGAGAGACTACACACTACTCGATACACCTTTCATTAGTCCTTTGATCGTTGTTGTAGCTGATCTCGCTATAACTTGCATCCATTATCAAAGACATCCATAGGAATAGGAGTGAAGCTTCTGCCTATCTTTGTGAACAAACCATGTGAAAACTCATCATGCTTATTAGTTGCTGCTAATCCCATTGCTTTTCACCACTCAAGGTTCCCAAAAGAAACCCATTGTACCCTCCTAAAAAAACGCGAACCCAATCAATCAGTCATAAAGGGTTTTGCCAAAAAAAAGAGCTAAATAAAACTGAGGGGTCAGTTTAAAGAATTTGAGTGAAGTGTTAGGAAGCCCGAACGAAAGAAAGAAGGGAGGATCACCAAATATCGTCATAAATCCTTTGACGTCCACCCAAAAGCAGCAACCATACCCATTTAAAGATCTGAATTCAGCATGGAGAGTTTGTAAGGAGTGGCGAAGCAACGTTTCTATGACCTAGTCTTGATAATGGATTCCTTCTGAGATCAATTTGGTTACAACTGTGCGTTATTGTTTAATTGTTGTTCATGCAAGCTTTGTGAATTCTTGTACCCAACTTCTGAAAGCATGACAACATGTGTGAAACCTAGGGCTCGAGCGAAGAGAGAGAACCGTGAGGTAGGGTCAAGGCGAAATCCTCTCTATGTGTGTTTAGTCTAGGTACACTTACGTGTGGTGTGGTCCCTGATAGATCCCTTTTCCCAAGGTTTTGCTGTTTAGAATTCCATAGCTAGGTCTGCTCACTGTTCGTCCATCTCATAAATAATTCGTGGTGATTTTTGATTTAACTAGAGATCGCTAATGATATTCTCAACAACACGAAATTGCGATTGTTTGGATTGTGGTTGAATGCTTATTTGTGTCGCTATTTTGCTTGGGGACAAGCAACGCTCGGTTTGGGGATGGTGATAATGTCGTTTTCCGACATTATTTTGATCCCGAAGTCGTTCTGTTTGTTGTAAGTTCCCGAGTAAAAATTGTAGAATTTAATGGTTTCTATGAGAAAGTACAGGTTTTTATTAATAGTTGATGTTGGAAGAGTTTTGGAGCAATCGGAGCAAGTCTACAACAGTCCAGTGTAAAAAGGTGAAAAATCAGATTTTTCGACCAAACAGTGCCCTGCGCGCCTCTGAGCGCGCCTCCAAACGCCCCCACAAACGCGCACGCTGCGCGCCTCTAAGCGCGCCTCCAAACGCCCCCACAAACGCGCAGACTTATTTTTGTAAAACATTCCAGTGCTCTGCGCGCCTATGAGCGCGCCTCCAAACGGGCCCACAAACGCGCCAAGCCCCTGATACGTTTTTAAAGCCTTTTTCTGCTAGGGTTGAGGGGGGAATCGATCAGTTACGTTTGGAGACTCTCTTGGGGCGATTTTGGGAGATAGAAGACGATTTTTGAAGGCGAGAAGAAGGCTAGAAACATCAAGATACGAGAATCAAAAGGCGAATCGAGTCCATTCATCGAAGGATTAAGCTTTTCAGGGAGTTTTAGATTTCATTTCTTTTAGAACCAACATGTTTACTTTCGTTTTTATTATTTCTTTTCTGAGTTGTGAAACCCCTAATATGAACTAACCCGTTCATGTTGGGGGGTTGGTTTGAATCATGGTTGGATGATTATTTAGCTTTACAGTAGATACGATCGATTTGATTCTTATGGATGAAACATGTGGGATTGCTCTTAATGCTTGTAATAGTCCGATCAACTATTATTTGATTTAACGAATCTTTTAACGTTTGAGAAAAGTTTTGAGGTTTATCTAATCCTTCATGTCTTAGTCGAATTTGAGATAGAAATATGATAATTCGTACTTTGTGGGGTTTTAATCATTGTTTGTTCAACTACCTTTGTTGAGATCGAATGATGATACAAAATGTTGAATGAATGTTGCTATAGCTTGATAGAGTATAGTGATGGATTTTGATTATACCAGTCATCCTGGAGTTATGTCAATTGTGTCAAATCTGTGAGTTAAGTAATTGTTTACCTGAGGAATCCAACACTCCAACTCTTTCTCTTATTTGAATTAATTAAGTTTAATTTCGTATTCCAATACGCAACAACCCAAATCAATCTGCGATAGTCTAGTTAATAATCTATACAGTCATTGTGGTACTTGACACCTGGTTCCTTTGGTTCGATACTCGTACTTACCGTACGTTATTACTTGATTCGACCCGTACACTTGCGGTAGATTTAGGGGGGGTGAAACCCGCCTATCAGATATCTGAGTTCAAAGCTGTTAATGTTTTAATTTGAATTTGGATGTTCTCACTAGGCGTAAGCCTAATTGTTCAAATTCAATTTTCTTACCAGGTACAAGCTCAGGGGATTAATAGGATGTGGGATGAGTGCAATTGGGTATTCGACTTTTGGTGATAAACGGAGAAGTTAGCAAATACGAGAAGGCTTTGGATGGATTGCTTGGATAACCCTAGTAATCTAATTATAGTTGACATAATTAGATTAATAGGTTATTTGGAGAATTTGATTGATGTATTTATGAATCCTCGTAGTTAATTCTCTGATTATATAAATAATAGTTTGGACTTTATTATGATATACTTGGTAACTTTTGATGTTCAAACTGACCCTGTTTTTAGGGTGTTACAATATGGTATCAGAGCTGAAGTTTAAGCGAACTAGGTATGATAATGAGATACCTAGACTTAAGCTGTGATGAATTAAGTTATGATTTGTGAGATATGGGTAGAAGTACTAAGACGGAATAGTCTTAGAGTCGACGGAAATACGTGAAATTAGTACTGTAACGATGGTAACGAGGATTCTCATGTATAATATGTTCACAATTCCAATTAGCTACTGTTATTATGAATATATTGTTACACAAGCATGCTTGTTTCTAAATTGTTACAGTGACTAATGAACGGTAAAGTACGTTTCGTGTATCTGGATATGTGTAACCACTTCTTATGGTTATTTCTTTGTGCTATATCAGAACGATGGCGAATACACCACCCAGGTCCCCTAATTCTTCGAAGGATAGGGCAGTATTGGACTGGGGAGAAAAGCAACCTGAAATGGTTGGAACTCATGAGAGTCCGCCGAGGCTACCTTCTATGGGAGGAGCGGACAATCGAGCACATAGAACGAGTACCAGTACTGCCAACCCGGTGACGACTAAGTCTACATTGGAGTCTCGGATGATGGAGAATATGACACGAATGATGAATACAGCAATGGCACAACAAACAGAGATGTTCATGAAAGTGTTGAATGATCGAAGTTATGAGCTACGACGAACGGAGATAGATACCGGTGTCATAAATCCAATTCGTAATCCGGTGATGAATGTTAACAGGAGGGTGGAAAGAATTTGTTCTTATAAAACATTTATGAGTTGTAAACCGCCAGAGTTCACCGGAACAGACAATCCAGTGGCATGTATGAACTGGCTCAGGGAGATAGAACAAGCTTTTCGAGTTTGTGAATGTGACGAAGAATCGAAGGTCAGGTTCGGTTCACAAATGTTACGAGGCAACGCTTTGACATGGTGGAATATTGTTACATCGACTTTGACGGCTCCAGTCTTAGCCGTTATGACGTGGGAGTCTTTTAAGAAAAAGATTCTGAAGGAATATTGCAACGAGAACGAAATGGATAGGATTGAAGAAGAGTTTCGGACTCTTAAGAAGGGTAATTCAACTGTTCGGAAGTACACTGAAGCATTTATGGAAAAGTTGAACTTAGTGGGGCGTGCATGTGGCTCCAACGGAAAAGGAGAAGATTAAAGCTTACCTGAAAGGCTTACCAGCCGATATGATGTCTAGAGTCAGAAGTTCTAAGGCCTTGACTATGAGGGAGACGATTGAGGAAGCAAAGATCATGGAGGAAGTGTACACAAGAGATAAAGCCGAGAAAGTCCAAGTAGGAGAGAATAGAAAAGGGGAAGGTCGATCGGAATCTTCGCATGGGTTGAAGTCCTCTATTGAGCAGACTCATTTTGAGCCCCGTCAGGAGCTGAATTGGTGCCAGAAATGTAAGAGTAAGCACTATGGCCCGTGTAAGACTTGGCTAAAATGTTTTAAGTGCGGTGAGGGTGGTCACACCATAGGGACTTGTCCCATACAAGGACCAACATGTTTTGAATGCAAACATCCCGGTCATTATCGAGTGGATTGTTCGAAGCTCAAGAAAAGTGGAAATCAAGAGAAGAAAACAAATACCTCAAGACCAATAGGCTAAACATTTTTACTTGATGACAAACGAAACTGAGGAATCGGCGGTTGTACTTTTTGATACATTCCTTGTTAGTTCTATACGTATGTATATATTATGTGAGTAGTGCTAACTTTCCTTTTGTATTTCATTATGTTGTAAAAGTTAGCTATACCAAATATGTTTTTGAAGGATGTTATAATAGTTGAATTGATTAAAGAAGATCGAGCCATAGTTGGATAAAGATTTGATGATGACAGTTGCTCCAAGGAGACTTGCAAAGTTTCAAGTTGGGGAGCGAGTAATGTTGAAGGATATGAGTCAGTCTTGTTCTTTTAGACCCTAGACTATGATTGAGTATGTAGGACTTGAATTTAAGAAGATGTGTAGCTTATTTCATATTGGTTATCTTTAAAAAAGAGGAATAGAGATCCTCGATTTTAGTATAGTTTCGATTTCGAGGACGAAATCATTTTCAAGTTGGGGAGATTTGTAACACCCCGAAATTTCATTATATTATATTTGATATAAATGGAGTCTATTTGTAAGATAGTCTAAGTTGTTAGCAAATTGTAAAAGTAAACTCCAGGGTTGAATCGGTAAATTTAACCAAAGTTTAAAGGTGATTGATGAAAATTAAACTAGAGGGTGTATTTGGTCATTCCTTGAAAGTTGATTACTTAAGAGATAGGTTTGATTTAATTGAGATATTATCTCAAATCCATTTTTCTTGAAGTCGGGTGAGAAAAGCAGAGAGAGCGAGAGATAAGAGAAAGAAAGGAGAAAGAAGAAGAGAGGAACTGGGTTTCATCTGAATTCTTGTGTGGTAAGGGTTTTGTAATTTTCTCCTTAATCTCTTAATCAGTTTGGTAATACCTATTGAAATCATTTGTCACTAGGCGTAAGCCTAATTGTTCAAATTCAATTTTCTTACCAGGTACAAGCTTAGGGGATTAATAGATGTGGGACGAGTGCAATTGGGTATTCGACTTTTGGTGATAAACAGAGAAGTTAGCAAATACGAGAAGGCTTTGGATGGATTGCTTGGATAACCCTAGTAATCTAATTATAGTTGACATAATTAGATTAATAGGTTATTTGGAGAATTCGATTGATGTATTTATGAATTCTCGTAGTTAATTCTCTGATTATATAAATAATAGTTTGGACTTTATTATGATATACTTGGTAATTTTTTATGTTCAAACTGGCCTTGTTTTTAGGGTGCTATAAATTGCCACATCCCTATAGCCGTATCTAATGCACGGAGCTCTGACTCCAATATCATACACAAATTGCGCAACTACAAATCAAGATACCTAAAGATAACCAATTTTTATAAGTGAATATATTCTAATTCCATGTAACAAATGCGTCAAGGAGCAGTTCAAATATTTTAGGGATAAAGAGAAAACAACCTACTCACCTTCAATTGCCGAACACAAAGTGACCATGGAAACTCTAACAAATATGACAGATTCTAATCATTAATGATTAATGTATGATAAGGTAACAGGTGTACGAATGTGGCATAAAGGGACACCGACTAAAGCTTAGTACTAATCCCAAGATTCCAAAGTAATGTTTTGGAATTGAAATCAATGTGAGTCTACTGCAAAAGCAAATATGGTGCTAAAATGGTGCAAAAATGGTGCACTGCACTTAAAATTTCCCAAAATTGGTGAAGATAACCACTCCTCAACCAACTCATGGTGTCTGATAAATAAAATATAACTCACATCAACAAATGGACTGTCAAACTCATTCATGAATTATTACGGAATCTACATAATTTGTCTAAAACCCTCAACATGTGACTTGGCACTTTGGTCCGTTGGAGATAACATACCACTTTACCATTTCACTAATTTTGTCGTTCATGTTTCCTGGGGCATAAATTGTTTAGAATTTAGCACATGTTTATATTTTCATTTTAATGGATGATCCTTTAATAGGTCTAATCAATATGAACTTATGATTAGATACGGATACCAGGGTAGCCCACCAAGCCCATGGCCATTGCCCACGATTTGCACTCTAGAACCATCCAGCAGACTTGACCAGGCCAAGATTCGTTCTTCATATCTGAATAGTTGAATAGTCACGTCAAGTCCAGGTCAGTAGAAGCCCCTCACATGTGCTTTTGTCTCTATACCAAAATAGGGAGGCTAAATTCTGCACCACATCAACTACCACTTGTTACGGAGAGGAAACCTTGTTTGTCAAAACTACGTTCCCCATGAAGCACATAAGTTTTCAACTCTCCAAGGATAGGAAATAATGAGTTTTCTAATGGTTTTTGTGCATTTGTCTGTTAAGTATGTTACTTTGGTGTGATTAATTGAAACTTAAGTTGTGTATGCAATATTTGTAGAGCGTGATCCCGGACTTTCAAGTTACGACGCTGAAGGTGTGTGGCCACATCTGATTGATGATTTTGTGGAGTACCTAATTGAGGAAAATGGTGTTCGTGGAGCATATGCTAGCAGTGTGGTGGTTAAAGAAAAAAGAACAAGGGATGATGTGACGCGCGTGCTAATTTATTTTGACAGTTTTGTATAAAAAGGAATACTAAAAAAGAGGTTGTTGAGGAGTGATATTATTCATACTAATACTACGATTGTGTGGCATGACTGTGTTTCATAGATGTAAAAGCAGGCACTTTGATATAAAATTTGGTTAGAGCATAACGAGTTTGGATTATTCGACACCGAGAGTTATGTCTGATGCTTTTCCCCCTCGTGTTGGTTGGATTGCCGATCTCCACCATACAACGTTATTTAACTCAAAACACTTGTTCTGCAATAATCATAAGACTAGTATCCGGTTGATGTTTTCTTTCCCAAAACAAACCTTTTTCAATATGATTGATTTATAAAACTACAAGACATTGAAAACAATATTCCCTTCTTCCTTCCTTGCCAAAAACACACAATAATCTTTCATTTTATAGATATTTCACGACGCCATGACAGATGACCACATTAAAAACTAATTTATAATATTAATGCAAAAATATATATTTTAAAATATGCTTTGTAAAGTTACTTTGGTAAACTAGTATGATATTTTATTTTTACAAGAATACAAGCTAGCTATATCGCCCTTTAATTTATTGTCAGTTTCTTTTTTTGGCACTAATTTTCATGAAGCTGATGAAAATGTTTATTATTGGCATGAAAACTATGACCATATTTCCAATACAGTGAATTACACCGATGGTCCTAAAACAAACTATCTACACTGATGGTCCTTAACTTTTATTTTTCATAACATGGTCCTTCAAGTTAACATCGTTAAAATAGTTACATTAGGGGCAAATCGGTCATTTAAGACTTTATATGATTTTCATTTAATAATTAATTGTTTGTTTCTCTCTCCTTCCTCCACACCACAGGTGGTGTTTGGGATTGCTTATTGCTTTTTCTCACCACAAATAAATTATTTTGAGTGTTTGGATTGAAAAAAAGAAAAGTGTTTATGACTTTCCTCACTATAAATAAGTTGTTTTTAATAAGTTAATCCATTTTAACTTATTTAAAAGTGCTTATAACTTATTTGTTCAAATTACATTTTTACCTTCAATTCCTTTTTATCATGACATAAATTGATAAATACTTTAAAAAAATAAAAAAAATAAGCATATAAGTTGTTTTAAATAAGAAATCCCAAGTGTCCTCTCAACTTTTGGCAACATGTTGGACAACATTTCAAAGGAGTTTGTTGCCGCAATTATCTTTGCTTCATCTTCCCCAAAAAAATTCAATCTTCATCTTCTACATATCATCTATTAAAGTCGTCCGTCATTCCCAAAAATCACTATACATTCGACCTCCACAATAAATCGAGCTTCTCAAGGAAAATGAAAACACCTTCTCGTTGACAGCAATCGAGTATGGCTGGTATTTGAAATCGACGTCTGATTTTCGAGTTTGGCTTTCGATGGCATATATGAGTTCTGGTATGGTTCCACTTCGGCACCCTCCCCGAGAGATGTACGATTTTGATTTCAGCGGACAACTCCAGATTCAACTTTGGCGACTCAAATCAAGATTCAAGACACGAGGTTTTGATCCAAGGTTCATTAGGAGGAGGGCATCAAGATTAAAGTACAGGTTTTTTTACTTCTTTAGTCAAAGAAGTCACAGATCTGTTATAGTTTGCATACACTTTGATTTTTCAATTTAAAGATTTGATTTAGGGTTTGATGTTCATATATTTTGGTTCTTGATGTTGGAAAGATGGAAGTTTGAATCGGGAATGAAATAATGGGCAAATGGACTTATGTGCCCCTCACACATGAACAGACTTAACTGCAGTTACTTAACAGCGCAGTGTTATGAAAATAAATACTTAGGACCATCAATGTAGCTAATGCGTTTGAGTGACTATATCCAAAATTTGAGCAAACCATAGTGACTACCAGTGTAGTTCACTCTTTCTAATAATTAATTAATTAAAATATAAAAAAATCAATAATATAAAACATGATCAAATCATAATTATAAAAAAAACTGACCACCATTAATTAAATGTGTGTTTGATGTAAAATGTTGTTATTTTTTACCTCAACACAAAATAAGGGGTACCATTTCCATTTTTCCATGTTTGGATTGCGGTTAAGTTGTAGGAAAATGAATACCACACGAACTTATTCTCATCAACTATTTCTTCTTCTTCTTTCCATTCTCTTCCTTGGCATTCCCTGTCGTCTTCTTCCTCCCATATATTCATTCACCAGACGCAGGGAGACTCCTATATATCTGGTTGCTACCTTCACTTCCAATCCTATCTGCTTACACAATTAATCATTACCCATATCAGTTTCATATTTGATTTTCCTTTTTAATTTCAAAATTGATCAACCTTTATTATCAGTATCAAACACCTAAGGGTTTCCTTCTCTATTTGGATCACTACTACCCATGCATTCATAGATCTTGGAAGCCTATGATTCATTTAACATGTCATATTTGACATATTCTACCTAAAATACATATATATATATATATAAAGATCATCAACACCATAATACATGATTATTCCATTTCTAAGGGGAAACGTGTCATGTGATCCAAGGGCTAAATGCTATTTGGATTTATGTTTTTTTTTAAGTATATGATATTCATATACGGCAAATGCAACAATTAAACTCACACACCCTCCTCGGTGAGGTTTGAACCCCTGACCTCCTACGAGGACAAAGGGTCACGTGCCGCTAGGCCAAAGGCCCTTTGGTTTGGATTTATGCTTTCACTATATATAGCAATCACTTTCTTGATTCAACTCTGTTTTTTCTTTTTCTTTTTGGGTTATATCAACTTTAACAAATTTCGCTTCTAAATTCATGGAACCTAGAGACAAGTTCTTAATGCATCAGGACAAATTGGAAAGTCAAACATGGCTTAGCAAAGATGGTGTCAAGGCATAAAATTAAAATCTTATCAGTGTGCTTGCTTCCTTGTTGTTCGTTTCTCAAAGCACTCCACTTTCAACATTTTTACCTCACATTTCTGTAGATCAAGTGGTCAGCTAATTAACATTCCAAAAACAGTCTTTTAATTTGCTGATGTCTCTTTATTCCAGTGACCTGCAATGCAAGCATGTTGGCCGGCTTTCTATAAATCTTAATTAAATTAACATATATGTTTCTTCAATTGTGCAGTTAGATACCACTAGAGCATTACCCACATTCTTACGAAGATGGGTGTCAGCTTTAGATATTGGGATGATTGTTTGGATCCCCAGGACATGCAAGAAATGTGGATGGATCCTGATGTGAGTGCTGAATGGATAACTGCTGGGGAGACTGTAGGATCAAAGGTTCACTTGTCACGTGATACTGATGGCCAGCCATATTTAACACAAAATGAGATGAAGGTGAAACAAACTAAATGATTACATATGTTGTTTACAAATTAAGCATTATTAATTAATTGGTCGGATTATTGAGCTTCTGCATATAAAGTGAATTTCCAAACTTGTATATCTACCATCTGCAGTCTTAAAGGAAGTATAAAATTTACACAGTAATATATAAATGACATTTCAATCACGTAAAAATGGTTTTACACCAAATCCTTTCATTGAACACACATACAAGTTTAGTTTAGGTGAACTTTCCACTTCTTCAATTCCTCGACAGGGTTGAATTGAAGTTTCTCAGTTGTTTATTCGTCTCTCATATAGGATGCTTCATTTTCAGGCTGTGGCTGGGATTATTGTTCATAGGCATTTTATATCAGAGATAGATTCGGTACGTTTTCTAGTTTGAGCTATTTAATTATCACTCTAGAAATAAGTGCCAACAAAAAATGCCTCTGCCAATACGCCTACTTCCCCGTATTCAAGTTCCTACAGTGCAACATGTTATCGTTTGAAACTTATCTCTTGTACATGTTTCCTTTCATTTTAATTACGTAACAACATTTTGGCATTAGAGCTATTCTTTGGAATGTGCTTGCTTGAATCCTTTCATTTTTTTGGTCTTCTCAAATGATTATAGATCGCCTTCTCAAATGATTACCCATGAAGCACTACTTGCTTTTGTGTTCTAAAATTAAAGCAAGTTGAAAGAAATCTTTGGTGTGAAAAGTGAAATGTGATTGATCATATTCCCTTTGTTGACCTCCCATTACTGTATTAGTTTTCTTGATCAAGATGTCGAGAAAAACCCATCTTTATGGTCTGTAGATAAATATCTTAATTATTTTTCATCAAGTTTCTAGGGTATGTTTGGTAAATCTCTAGTTATGTGGCTTGGAATTGTGGCAAAAGAAATTTATGATTTGAAGAAACCAAGCTGCAATCCCTACCTCAAATATCATGCTTCTCAACAGTCAACACTACCTGATTGTTTGCATTGAGTTTCCTGACTTATTTCTCAAAAGAATGACCCCTGATGACTTTCTGATGTATTGTTTAAACTCCTGTGTGGCTAGTAAAGTTGGCATTTCGTTTGGTTTTAGTACATTTTTTTTCACCTTGATCTTGTTCCATGACACTGTCTTTGCTTTTTGCTTTTTTTTTTCCTCATCTTCTTCAATACTTTTTCTCATCATCAGTAGCTATTTATGCCTACCATTTGTGGTTGACTAGTCATTTTAGTTTTCAGTGAAGTCTCCACCTAAAAAGAGAAGTGCGCAAAGATGGTTGTCCAACACTGTTTGCCAATTTTTACATACTTGAACTTCAATTTTTGGAGTAAAACTTTATCCTTGTGTTCAACATATCAGTGATTAGATTCCTGATAGTTTGGATACTGTCAGATGGCAGATCAACAACTTATGCAACTAAGGACCAAGTACAAATATAGATTTTTGGTAGTCTTATGACTTTCCCTGCTTTGTATGTTATGCAGGATATGCTTTGTGCTATTGGTCAGCTTGAAAGTGATCGACATCCACTGTCTACATGTTATAACAAAAAAAGTAAAGCCTCGGCAATTGGAATCATGCAAATTTTACCAAAAACTGCTGAGTGGTTAATCAGGTACTAACTAAATCTTGTGATTCTGACCAGACCAAAGGGTTGATTGCTCAACTCCAATCAAGCACTTGTTTTAGACCCCTCTCTCCTCGATCCCTCTAAATCTGGTAGGGCATATAACTGTAAATTCTAATTACTACTTTCCAGTGAGTTGGGTTACAATGAATATGATTTGCATGGCGATTCAGATCTTCTCTACAAGCCTTTCATAAACCTATATCTAGGTGCTGCCTATCTCAAGTGGTTATCATATTATGGAAACAAGTGAGTCCGAAAGTTGCATCACATTTTCATATTCTGCGTAACATGTTTCTTGCCAGCTTCTCTGTTGTCTCTAGCTAGCTTACATCTGGGATTTAAAGAAAAAGTTGAGATCTTGCAGAGATAGAAGTGAAGAGTTCATGGTGAGGTCTTATCATGGGGGTATAAAGAAAGCTACTCATAAATCAACATTGGCATACTGGAAACGGTATCTTACTGTCAAGGAAAGCCTTCCATCCAGGTCGGTCATATAAAGATCCCATTCCTATTCTTATTCTTATTGCTATTCCTATAACTATTGCTTGATAGCCAGTCTCCCTCTAGCTTTTCCATCTAGTACTTGTGTTGACGCACACCATATATATCAAAGATAAAACACATGTGAGACTCATGAAAGAAAACACATAAAAGAGTAACTGGTAGCAGTACCATAATTATATATTAACCAGGACTGCTAACTGAATCACCAGTATGGTCGTATGGAAGTATTTGGAGTGGTTTGAATAGAAAACTTTCAATTCCTCAAGTTAGATCTACAAGAGGAAAGAAATATCATTATGATTTGTTCATTTACAAATGAACTTGATTTGATGTCAATATGTTTTCTGCAGACAACTTTTCAAAGTTGATACCTTGCTTATGCTTAATGATCCTGCTTCTGGTACTGCATCTTCAAACACTCAAGGTACAACCCCTTATTTTGTTTGCATGGACGTATATATATATATATATATATATATATATATATATATATATAGTACTATGGGAAAGGAAATCCCCTGTTCTTTTACCATACTTTGTAAGGTTGGGGATCCCATTACAATTAACATATGTTTGAGCAGTACCTATGAATGCGACATGGGAGTCAAGGGCTTCTCCAGAAGACATGGAGTATATGTGGAATAACCCTGTCGTCAACAAGGAATGGACAAAATCTAGAGAGAAACGGGGGAGGGTGCGGATTTCTCATGATAGCGAGAAGAGGCCATATCTTTCTCGGGTAGAACTCAAGGTAATTAAGCCCAATGAAGTATTATATATATAGGACTTGTGTTTGTTCTGTTGCCTTGGAGATAAATAAATAAATAAAACATTCTTTTTCAGGGAATAATATCGTAGACAAAGTTTTCTTGCACCAGTAATTTATCAACTTACTTTGTATTTACGACTTTTATAGATCATTTTTCAGTCAAACATAGCATTTATGAGTTTATCCAATAAATACATACTGGCTTGTTCATTTAAATCTGTTAGAATTGGAGAATCGATAGATTGATAGAGAGACTCGAGATGGCTGAAGACGGCCGGCTTGCATATATTGAGAGAGTTTACAATAGAGAGTCTAACCTAATAATGAAACCCTAAGAGACTATTTATACAAGGTAAGTTACACATAATTACAGAAAGGACCCTGAACTATACATATTGACATTAATACTCTAACATCCCCCCTCAAACTCAAGTAGGGGAAGAATGAGCCAAGTTGAGTTTGGAAACAAGAGCCCGAAAGCGCCCTGGAAGATGAGCTTTGGTGAAGATATCGGCAGTCTGATAAATGGTTGAGATTGGAAAAAGTTTAACCGTCTTGCGAAGAACATGTTGACGAGTGAAATGACAGTCAATCTCGATGTGCTTTGTACGCTCATGAAATACATCATTGTGAGGAATCTGAATAGTACTAGTGTTGTCACACCACAATGGTGTTGGGGAAAATTGATGAGCACCCATATCAGATAGTAGCCAACGTAGCCATACGAGTTCTTGAGTGGTGTCAGCTAAGGCTCGATATTCCGCTTCAGTGCTGGAGCGAGCTGTCAGTGATTGTTTCTTGCTGCGCCAGGAGATAAGAGAGTCCCCAAGAAAGAAACAATAGCAGGTAGTTGAACGACGATCGGTTATGTCACCATCCCAGTCAGCATCTGAGAAGGTACGAAGCTGTAAGGATGAAGTGGATGAGAAATGAAGCCCATGGAACATTGTCCCTTTGAGGTACCGAAGTATACGAAGAACAGCGGCATAGTGGTCTGAGCACGGGGCAACCATGAATTCGCTAACTATATGAACTGCATAGGCAAGATCTGGTCTAGTAACAGTCAGGTAGACCAGAGATCCAACTAGTTGACGATACCGTGTCGGGGTCTTTCAGCGGGGTTCCGGCATTCGGAGCAAGGTGCAGATTTTGCTCAATGGGTGTAGATGCAACTTTGTTGTCCGTGATCCCAGCTTTGGACAATAGATCTGAAATGTACTTGGCTTGACAGAGATAGATGCCGGAAGAGTCTGATAGAACTTCAAGTCCAAGAAAATAGTGTAGTTTGCCAAGATCTTTCATCTCAAAACATGAGCTGAGAGACTGTTTGAGATGATTGATACCTGTAGTGTCACTGCCGGTGATGATCATGTCATCAACATACAACAGGAGTAAGATAGTACCTGCAGCAGTAGTCCGAGTAAACAGGCCAGAATCATAGTTACTTGGAGAAAATCCCAATGAGATGACGGTGTTGTTAAACTTTTCAAACCAAGCACGAGGGGCTTGTTTGAGGCCATAGAGGGCTTTTCGAAGTCGACATACATGTCCCTGACGGGAGGTCACACCTGGAGGGAGTCTCATGTAGACTTCCTCTTCGAGATCTCCATTCAGAAAGGCATTCTTGACATCCATCTGATAGAGTGGCCATTTCTTGGTGGCAGTTATGGCGAGAAGACTACGAACTGATGTGACACGAGCCACAGGAGCAAACGTTTCCTCGTAGTCAATGCCATATTCTTGATTGAAGCCTTTTGCCACAAGGCGTGTTTTGTATCGATCAATGGATCCATCAGACTTGGTTTTGATTTTGAAGACCCATTTGCAACCAATGGGTGACTTTCCCGGTGGGAGAGGAACAAACTCCCATGTATTGGCTTTGTCAAGTGCCTGAAGTTCCTCTGTCATAGCTTGCTTCCAAACAGGGTTAGAATCGGCTTCCTTGAAGGAAGTTGGTTCATGGGTGGACAGTAAAGTGGCATAACAATGATAATCACGCAGGTGAGAAGGAACTTGCCTTACCCGAGCGGAGCGTCGTGCTTCATCTTGTGGTTGAGAGGAGCTAGGATCCATAGACTCAGCAGATGGCTCAGAAGTAGTACTTGGAGTTGGTGCAGATGATTGGTCGTGATCAGATGGCACAGATGGGGCCGGTGAAGGTTCAGATGGAACATATGAAGGTTCCGGTTGGGAAGAGGCGAAAGGAGGTGGAGCAGATGGCACAGAATAAGACTCAGATGGAGGTGAGTTGGAAGGAGGTGGGGCAGATGGTGAGGTCAGTATGGAATCTAATTGGAGTGAGTCCAAAGAGATAGAGTTATCAGTGAAGAAGGAAGTGGAAGGATTGGGTATGTCTTGAAATTTGGACACTGTTGAGAAGGGAAGATGTTCCCAGAATGTGACATGACGGGATATACGTAGTCTCTTAGAGACTGGATCCCAACAACGATAACCTTTGTGTTCAATACCATAGCCAAGAAAGCAGCATAATCGAGAACGAGGTTCAAGTTTGGTGTGTTCATTAGGTTGCAACTGAACAAAGCAGGCACAACCCCATACTTTTAGGAGTTCATATGCAGGGGAGACCCCATGGAGCACTTCATAGGGAGACTTTTGATTGAGGATGTGAGTCAGATGACGGTTGATGGTGTAGACAGCCGTGAAGGCAGCTTCGCTCCAAAAGCGTTCTGGACACTTGGCTGAGATTAATAGAGTACGAACAGTATCGAGGATGTGGCGATGTTTACGTTCTGCACGTCCATTTTGCGGAGAGGTGCCTGGACAGGAGTACTGAGAAAGAGTACCCTGAGATCGAAGAAAAGAGAGGAGAGAAGATTCTTTGTATTCCATAGCATTATCTGCTCGAAGAATCTTTATAGGCTTGGAAAACTGGGTCAGGATCATACGGGCGAAGGTGATGTAGATTTGAGGTAGTTCGAAGCGATGTTTCATAAGATATATCCATGTAAAGCGTGTGTGATCATCAATAAAGATAACGAAGTATCGATAACCACCCATGGATGGATATGGTGCTGGCCCCCAAACATCAGAGTGAATGAGGTCAAAAGGGGAAGCAGAATTAAATTCATTTAGTTGAAAAGGTAAGGCATGGTGTTTGCCAAGTTGACAGGATAAGCAAGAAACGTTTTCAGAAGAGGTGTTGCCTAACAATCCTGAACTAGCTAACAGTTTTATCCTAGCTAGAGATAAATGTCCTAGGCGTTTATGCCATAATTCAAAGGAAGGGGTACTGGAAACAGAGGCAACATGATTTGAGGATTGTAAGGGGAGACGGAGGTAGACCACTTCAACCATCCGACCAACTTTACGACCTACTCCAAGGATCTGCTTGGTCTTTGGATCCTGCACAACACAACCAGAAGGATGAAACAAAACAATTAGGCCGAATTCCGTAAGTTGAGTGATATAAATCAGACTCAGAGATAAGTTTGGAATATGTAGCACATCAGGTATTTGAATGTTGGTGGTAGATACACTTCCACTGAAAGATACTGGTAAGCGAGTGTTGTCCGCAATATGGACTGATGAGAACATGCTGGATGTTTGCTTAGAGATAAACCCGTCAGCCTTAGGTGTCATGTGGTTACAACAACCAGCCAAGGATTGTCTGGTGCTGAGATATTGCACTGAGAATTCATACCCATAGAACCTGTCATGAGTCGCTCTATTTGGTCTTGGTTTTGTCGCAGGAGTGCCATAAGGTCAGGTGATGAGTTGGTGTTATGCAGTGCCTGAATTGGCGGTGTAGAGGAGTCTGGAGTGATTGATCCAGCAAAGGATTGAGTACGCAGTTGCCTTAGATTACCGGAGTGCCGTTGATTACCTGAGTTCCTTGGATGTTTTAGACAGTCAGACCCATAGTGTCGTGGCTGTGTGATCCCACACCGGCGACATTTTCGAATTGGGCAGTTGAGAAGAAGATGAGAAGTAGAGTGACAAAATGTGCAGTCACTGTATTGAGACTGGCTATTGAGAGCCATTTGAACTTTTTTTTGTTTGGAATTTAGGTCAGATGTCGCAATTAACTGAGGGTTGCGATATGGCACTGTTCACAAGAGGGTTGCGATATCTCAATAGAGGGTTGCGATATGGCACTGTTCACAAGAGGGTTGCGATATCTCAATAGGGTTGCGATATGATTCTGTGGGTTGCGATAGTTATGAGTGTTTGCGTTGCGACAGTTATGAGTGTGTAAAGTGTTCTTGAGTCGAGTTTTCAAAACAGATCGGTTTTGGCTGAAAATTGGTACGCAGGTTCGTGATGCTATTCTGGGCAACTTTAATGCTTGGTGTTTTGTCAAAAAACCAACAGAAAATGGTTTTTCGGAGCACAAACGAGAGCAGCAAAATAAAGAGAAATAAAATGAGAATGCAGATCTGGAAGATGGCTGAGGATACTTACCTACAGCTCTGATACCATGTTAGAATTGGAGAATCAATAGATTGATAGAGAGACTCGAGATGGCTGAAGACGGCCGACTTGCATATATTGAGAGAGAGTTTACAATAGAGAGTCTAACCTAATAATGAAACCCTAAGAGACTATTTATACAAGGTAAGTTACACATAATTACAGAAAGGACCCTGAACTATACATATTGACATTAATATTCTAACAAAATCTAAAAATTGAATTCCTTGGCATTTATGGAAATGATATGTGTATGCAGCCTCGAATGATGAGCACACTAATGTTTTCCATTTTCTACCAGGGAGTTGCAGAAACTGTTGTGTCCAAGCACTTTGGCACGATAGGAATGAAGCCAGTAAGTAGTTAGATTTGATGTAAGATGTCATATTAACCATTCAAGTGCATACTGAAATCAGAAAAAAGTTGAATAATGCATCCAGATCAGAATGTGATATGTCCTGGAATGTGTGTGTATATATAGGATAGGAACCATGTTAATAACACATCTTGAAGGAGAAATGTTTATTTAATACTGTCACAAGCAAGCATGTGTTAATTAACTTGTTTGCCTGAAAATGTCGTACTTATCTCTTTAATATAATATAGTACGTAATTTGTTGTCCTGAGTTGATTGAGTATATATACCTGGACTGGACTGGACAGACGGTTTTATGTGCTCTTGCGGAGATCATTAGCAAGCGTTATGTGAATGGCATAGGGCAACGTACAGGGTTAATGGGCATTGACTATCCTACTGCTTGTTGGATATACAGGTGAGTAGTTGTTTAGTGAGATAGAGCTAGCTAGTAATTAATTAAGTACTAATAGTGTTTAATGAATTGGAATGTAAAATGTGATATTATATGCCACAGGGACTTGGGGTACAGGGCCTACAAAGTAGAGTCTTTCGATGATCTCACAAAACCATTTGTTTCCATGTATTTTGGAGCAGCGTATCTGGTGTGGTTATCGGAATATGAAGGGAGGTGGGTAATTTGTTTGAATAGCTATTAAATATTAAGCTTTTGTGATTGATGTTACATATATATATATATAAACTATATATGAATGAACTAGGAAGCGGAGCATCCTGTTTGTGGTTCAAGCTTATATATCGGGGCCAAAGAATTTGAAGCTTGAAAAGACAAATCCTACGTGGCTCAAGTTCGAGGAGGCATTGGGTCGATATGATGGTCTCATGAAGTAAGTAAGTTTGCATACAAACATGGTGTTTTTTTGTAAGTAATTAGTAATTAATTGATGATGCATGCATGCATGCAGGGAACAAGGAAGTTGCTCCATACTATAAGCCAAGCCATGACAGGTCTCTATTTGTAAAAGCTTCTCAGTTGTAATCTAATGCCAATCATGATGATGATAATGAAGTTCATAATTAATTGCATCTTGGTTTTCAGAGTCTGGTCTTATTTGATTAGAGTGGGTTTTATGTAACTTTACATTTCAAACCTACCAAATATTTTTCCTTCAAAATCTGCAGTTAGTTAATTAATTAAGTAATACCATCTAAAATAGTTTTAAAACATCAACAATATAATCCAGACATACAACAAATAACCATTTATTAATAAATGGTTGGCGGTTCAAAAATATAATCCATTATCGAAAATAGTTACAAAGTCTCTATCAACCTCGACTAGACTACCTATCCATCCATTTCTTTTTCCCAAATCTTTTGAGAGTTTGCCTCTCATATAATAAACATATTTGACATATATATATACCTTCTTCTTCTTCTTCTTCTTATTATTGTAGATGTATGTGAATACAATCTCATTTTCATCTATAACTTTTTAATATTTTATTATAACCGTTTTAGGGGTTGTTTGGTTGGTTTTTCATCAAGTCCTGTATGAATAAAGTTGTTTGTGTGGATTAATCTGTCTGTATAGATTGGAAAGGTTTTTGTTTGGGAGGGTGTTTTCATTGATGGAAGTACCATGTTTTTTAATTGGGAGAGACTGGTTTGGACAAAACTTGGCTTTCTGCATAAAGCTTTCTCCTAAAAGCTTAATAAATAAGTCACTTTCTATATGATTAAGCCACTACCAAACAGTCATGTATAGCTGACTAAATAAGCTATGAGTCTCATTAAGCTGTTAACAAACAGACCCTTAGTCGGGTATATATATATATATATGTATCAATAATTAAATTATTATAAAATTAGATGTTTAATTAAGGGCATACCTAAACTTTGAAATATTAAAAGCTTGTGGATTTGAATGAGGTGTATAATTAATTATTAATTATTTGGATAGGGATGCAATGCAATAATCGTCGACCAATATACTTTAAAAGAATGTGATTTTAATGAAAAGAATTACAAGTTGAGGGACTTTAACCGTAAAATCTCCATTCGTTTGACTTAAATTGATGGGATGATCAACAACACTTGCTTGCTAATTGCTATCGGCTCAGAGTCAGACAGACCTCCAAATAAAATTATTATTTTATTATTACAAAACAAGAAGAAGAAGAAGAAGAAGAAGAAGAAGAAACACACAAACAAAACCTCGAAATTCCTCCTCTCAACAACAAGATTCTGAATCAAACAAAGGACACAGCGACCACCAACACTTCCATTTAATCAAGAAACCGCAACCAAAAACTGATATGCTATAAAGGTATGTCATTTCACTTTCATCCACCGCTCTTCTTTATCTGATATTTTTTAGAATTCGGGTTTTCGCTGGCACGTTCTTAACCCCGCCTGCATAACTCTATATTCTCTACAAAGCTAACCTTTTCAAATTCAAAATACTGGCCACTTTCTTCTCATATTATCTATCGAAAGTATGGAATTTGCTTATTCATCTATGTCATCCTAATTGCTGTGTATATACTTTTACTTTACATCTGTTTTAGCCTCCTTAGTACTAGTAATAGTAATAGTAATAGTAATAGCGATAGTAATAGGTCGAATACTGCTCAATTTCAATTGAGTTGGGTAAAAAAGAAAGAGAAAAAGCAGATGGAAAATGAAGAAAATTCAACAAATCAAGATTTGATATCTTATCATGACAAGGGCCAATGTGGATTAAAATATTACTTACTTAGTTACTTGCTTTAGGGTAGGGGGTGGACCATTGTTATGTTTGGTTCTTTAACTTTTTAGTTGGAAACAAATTAAAACTCCCTATTAATTAACCTTTGTTTTCTTTTATGACTTGTTTGACTAGATTTCCTGATTATTTACTTCTCTAGTAGTTTAAGCTTTACTAAAACCACACGGGTTGTGGCGTAGTGGTTAAGGCCCTCGGGATGTGGTGGAATATCCCATTGGCCCAAGGTTCGAATTCAGGTGTACACAACAATTGTGGCCACTGAGGTTTAATCAGGGTTGATGTCTTACCGTCATAATTTGCCAAGGGATTAGTCTAGGCATAGCCTAGGACACCCTTCCCCCCCCCCCCCCCCCCCCCCCCCAAAAAAGCCAAAAATTTCATAATGACTTGTTTGATCAATTGTTTATTTCCTCTTTGGTTATTCATCCTTATAAGGAGATGAAGTTGGTCACTCCAAACTGAAAACATGATTATCTGGTTTCCATTCAATCACATACTCACGTTTCTGGGTTGAATAAGGTCGAGCTCATCAATGAAGTTAGTAATAGTGACCAAATATAAAAAGAGGGATTGGATGCAGATCATAGAATGAAGGGAGTAAGCTCAAACTCATCAACAGAGTTGTTAATTTATTATATACATCCCTTTCGGCATATCAAAAATAAAGAGAAGTTACCATTTTGTTTATTCTTGATTTTTAATTTATTTGACAGATTACTGTTTTTCTCTTGATGAGTATTCATCTTAATTCTCCATTGAGAGAGCCAACAGAGAAGATTCTGAACCCTAAACCCTAAACCCTGCATCAAGCATTAGATATAGATGGAACTATGGAACGGTGGCAGAAGGGCAACTAGTATAGTATGCATGATTATATTTCAAATTGAGTTGGGTTTAAGCATGTGGATATCAATATTTAGAACCTGATTAGAGCATTTCAGCAGTATCTGCTAGAATGATGGTTGAAATCTTGGCCTTTTCTACTCCCACTGGGATTTCGTTAGGGAACGAAGAGGGTAGTTTATCTGTGATCCATAATCTCAGCTAGTAACCAGACATTAGTACCAATTATATTTCATCACTTCTTATCATGACACTATCATCAACATAAACAAGAAAAATGGGTCATCACCTAACTTCCCATTGTATGTTCTATCGTTCTCAAATCTTGGGTTATTTGCTTAAGCACCCCATCCTCTAGATTACCAAATTAAAAATGAATTTATGACTTCCAGATGTTCTATCCTTGTCTAGTTGGTGCTATGGTTTGTCTATGAGCATAATTTTTCTTTGCTATTTTGTAGGTTTAAGAATGAGTTTGTGCCCATATGGCTTTCATACAACTTTCATGCTATTCTGGAATTAGGTTTGTCACCATTGACGTTACTTCAGATAAGCATTTTGAAGAATGGACCCTTCAAAAGGCCACAACCGTGTCCAATACCATGCCATTCAGTCTGAGAACAGTGAATCAGCATCTTCATCTCAGGGCTTCTTGAATGCCAATATAAGATCTACAGAGATGAAACCTGTATTAAATTATTCCATCCAGACAGGTGAAGAATTCGCTCTTGAATTTATGCGGGATCGGGTGAATCCTAGGATGCCGTTCATTCCAGGGGATCCAAACCTTACTACTACAGGCTACTTGGAACTAAAAGGCATCTTAGGCATCAGTCATACTGGGTCCGAAAGTGGGTCTGATGTTTCCATGCTCAACATTGTAGAAAGAGGTTCAAAGGATCTTGAAAGGAAGAATTCAGGCACAAGCAACTATGGATCATTACCCCAAACCAACAGTAATCGGGCAGGTATCCGTGATTATGCCTCTTCAGATGTTTCTTCATTAAAGATTAAGATCCTATGCAGTTTTGGTGGCAAAATTTTACCTCGTCCAAGTGATGGAAAACTTAGATATGTTGGAGGAGATACACGCATTATCCGTATAAGAAGGGATATTTGTTGGCAAGAATTATTGCAGAAAACAATAGCACTTTACAATGAAACCCGTTCAATCAAGTATCAGCTTCATGGGGAGGATCTTGATGCGTTGGTATCCGTCTCTTCTGATGAGGATTTGCAGAATATGATGGAGGAATGTAATGTAGTTGGGGAAGGAGAAGGCTCAAAGAAGCTTAGGATGTTTCTTTTCTCTTTGAGTGACTTGGACGATGCTCATTTTGGTTTGGCCAACTCTGGTGGTGATTCGGAGATTCAGTTTGTAGTTGCCGTAAATGGTATGGACATGGGATCAAGAAGAGAGTCAAGTTTGCAAGGTCTAGGGAGCTCTTCAGCAAATAATCTCGATGGACAGAATGCTGAAATGAACATTAGTAGAACTACAAATGACTTTGTTGGAGTCAATGTGGCCAGCATCAACGTTTCACCATCAGCGATGGTATCTTCTCAAGTTATGCTTCCAAATTCATACAATGCTTATGAGAACCATATCCAAATGCATCATGGAGAAGCCAAGCCAAAAACCCAGCAACATGTACCTGTCTCTCGCTCTTCATCTGACAAGCCTCCTGTTGAAACTTCTGTCCAAATGATCTCTGATGGGCATGTAACTCAGCAAGGGCAGGCGTCTAATACTATGGATAAACAAGATCAACAGTCGCAGGTGATGCCCAAGGGTGATACTTCTGTTAAGCAAGAGGTTGATCACGGTAATACTACATCTTTAAGAAATGAAGGGTCATCAGCTGCGTTACCAAAGCCTAAAATGAGTGAGGACCAAGAACAGGGATCTTCTCCCCTTGATGCTGCTAGCATGGAAAAAGCTAGTAAATGTAATGATAATGATAATGATTCATATGCATCTAACAATGCCTTGCTTTCTAGTGGCTCAGGGTCTGATCTTATTGATTTGAGCTACCTTGAACCTCCTGTACCCCCTCCAAGGGTTTATCACTCCGAGAGAATTCCACGGGGCCAGGCAGAGTTGAACAGGTTAACAAAGTCTGATGACTCACTTGGTTCTCAGTTCCTTTTTACTCATTCACGTTCTGATGTTGGCCCACAAGATTTCATTTCAGAATCTGTTGAAAAGTTTCACACTGAAAATATAAATGAGCTGCCTCCCATCTCAACAAGAATACTATCGCGTACAAATCCTCAAACCACGGAAGATACACTAGGCAATGGGAACTCGAAACAGGTAAGATGTGAACCTGTGAATGATAACAAAGGTATCAATGACAATCAGATTCTTAAGTCTGCCCATGAAATGAACACTGTGGTGGTCAATGATAAAAATGTCCAGTTTGATAAACCAGCAGAAACTAGATCACAATTCGGCCTCCATGCTGATCCTGCAACTAACCGTCCAGAGCACAGTCGGGGTGAACGGGAGGCTAGTGATTCTACTGGTAACGACGCTCAATCTGCTGCTCCCAATGATTCCCGGGCAGAGCAAGGAGACATAATCATTGATGTCAACGATCGATTTCCCCGGGATTTTCTGTCTGATATATTCACAAGAGCAATGATATCTGAGGATTTGCCCAGTATAGGCGGCCTACCACAAGATGGAGCGGGATTGAGCTTGAACATAGCAAACCATGAACCTCAGCACTGGTCCTTTTTCCAGAAATTGGCAAGGGATGAGTTGCCACAGAAGGACGTTTCTCTTATTGATCAAGATCAACTTGCATTTTCATCTAGACGTCCAAAGGTTGAAGAAGCCTCCATGGTCCATCATATCGCACGATTTCAAGATGGAGTCTCTGGAAGCCAGTTAGATTCCAAAAACACTTTCGTTGAAGATAAAGAAAAAGATACACCTCATGTTACAGGATCTGCTTCCATTTCTTTGCAATCACATTATGATCCATCGCAGGTCAAAGTCAGTGAAAGCATGCAGTTTGCTGATATGGTAGAAGACATGAGGATGGCAGACTCAGAGTATGAGGTAAGCTTACATCAATTGCTAGTCATGTTTTCCTGAAATATGATGGATCTTTGTGATGCTCATTTTGATGCTTGTAGGTTGAGACAGGAAATGCCGGGCTGCCTTCTATTGGTCCTACTCTAGATGATCTTGATATCAGTTCTTTGCAGGTACAGTGACATCTGTCTAACCTTTCAATAATTCATATTGGTATTATAGATAATTCAGTGCTAACTGTCTGCTTTTTCATGCTGATCATTTTGGGCCTTTGTAGAAAAAGGGTAATCCCAGACTACACATTGAATGTTTGCATTGGCTATCCTTCTACTAACTATACCTGAAAGGTCATACAGATTGTTAGATATTGTACATTGTTAGCTTATAATATATAATCCAGGTTTCATTTTCTAGTTTTCTAATAGTATTAGTTTCCTCAGTGAGGTTCCTAATTATGTATATATTCATGTAATCTCTTCTCATTAACATAGCACATAATTTTCTGGAATATTGTTACACTGATTATCTCACATTTGATGCGTTGTCTGAGTTCTATCCATGTTACCTGATTGTGAAATATGCACTTTTGCTGAACCAGGCTCTAAATAATGTTTTTATGATTTCATTCTAGACTAAGGGGGAACCTTGATGGTAACATGGTTCTTTTTATCATGGCTGTTATACATATGTTCATGATATATCATCTACTTGAAGTGTGTAGAAGTGGATACTTTCATCATGAAACTTAATCATTTCAAAGAGTAATCATTTATAAATGCCCATCTCTATTAAGTTATCCACTCAAAATTGAGTTATGTCATTTATAACTATTATATGATATATAAAATCATCAAACAACTTTTAGGGGCAACTTGTCTAGTCGTGTACTATCTGGTCCTAGTCGTACCAAACACTAGATCCAGTCTTGCCCTATTGTCCTGTCCTGTCTAGTCATGTCTGCCTGCCAAATGCTACCTTAAGGTTGGAAATGCCATTTTTTTAATCAAGACTTACAATCTTTTGTCACTTGATTTGTTTTTAGTTATAACCTGACTTCTAAGATTCAAATGCCTTTTTAGTTTTAAAATCAAGGCTTACAGTTAGGGATATTTCTTTTTGGTTACACGCCGATTTCTTAATTTCTTCTTGTTGAAGTTCAAGGTTGAGCCATTTGTTAGATTTATTCACTAGAGGTGATATTTGTTTGTAATGCATATAGAATAGTCTGCTTAGTTTTTAAAAGTTCAGTTTTCGGTACATAATTTCTTGCTTATTTGCATAAACATAATAAAGTTGTTGCATATGACAATACTAAGATTATTCAAATGACACTGATTAAAATACTCCAGCTTTAAGGCTATGATAGATCTATAACAAGACATATTATTTACCAATTCTGTTGCTTGTTGCAGATCATAAGGAATGAAGATCTTGAAGAATTGAGGGAGCTTGGTTCTGGCACATTTGGGACGGTTTACCATGGAAAATGGAGGGGAACAGATGTGGCCATCAAGCGAATAAAGAAGAGTTGCTTTGCAGGTCGCTCATCTGAGCAGGAGAGATTGGTTAGTATCCTTTGTCTTTTCACTAACTGATAGCGACTTGATGAACAAGTTGAGTGGGATAGGATAAAGCCCACTATTTTTCCTTCATTAATTTATGCAGTTTTTGACTTTTTGTAACTTGGTTAGGTTAAGTCTTGTGAGAGTGAGTTTTCATGTGTATGCTGAAGTGTCCCTTTGTCATGTCGACAGACAATAGAATTCTGGCGAGAAGCTGACATTCTCTCAAAGCTTCACCATCCGAACGTTGTGGCATTTTATGGTGTAGTACAAGATGGACCTGGGGGGACATTAGCTACTGTCACAGAGTTTATGGTCGATGGTTCACTAAGGCATGTCTTGCTTCGCAAAGATAGGTAATAGCTCTACCTCAGTGGTTGATTCTTTGACTATGAAATCAATATACACACACCTTTTAATGTCTTATATGTGATTTATAGGCATCTGGATCATCGCAAGAAGCTTATAATTGCAATGGACGCGGCCTTTGGGATGGAGTATTTACATTCAAAGAACATTGTGCATTTTGATCTGAAATGTGACAACTTGCTAGTGAATATGAAGGATCCTTCACGCCCTGTATGCAAGGTTATCAGTTGCCTTCTTTTTCCTTACTCAACACATGCCAACAAAACAATGAGTAAGCAAAATATTTTACTGGTTTCTAGATTTTAATTTTATATGCGTTTTTTATTATGTGTTATGCAGGTAGGTGATTTTGGACTATCAAAGATGAAGCGAAACACTTTGGTTTCAGGTGGAGTTAGGGGCACCCTGCCCTGGATGGCTCCTGAGCTACTGAATGGTAGCAGCAATAGAGTTTCTGAGAAGGTGATGGTCCTCTTATCAGATTACCATGTAATTGGATTTTGAAGATAAAAAAGCAGGTGTACAAATTTATGGTTTAAAATGACCTTGTTTTGAGACAATAAAAACATGATAATAAATTGTTAGTATTTGTAACAGGTTGATGTGTTCTCTTTTGGAATTGTGTTATGGGAGATCCTGACTGGTGAAGAGCCGTATGCAAATATGCACTATGGTGCAATCATAGGTTGGGTTATTTAAATTTGATTTGAGTTTGATGTTAGATATATATATATATATATATATATTCCACAACTGATTTGGGGTGGTTGCAGGAGGCATTGTGAGCAACACATTGAGACCCCCTATTCCAAGGGATTGTGATGGTGAATGGAGAAGGCTAATGGTGCAGTGTTGGGCGCCTAACCCCATGCTCAGGCCATCCTTCACCGAAATAACCAGCCAGTTACGTGTTATGTCCCACACCAAAGGCCACAAGGGATCCTAGCTTGCGATTGCATTGTTGTTAAGTAATAATAATTATTTAAAAAAAAAGTAAATACTAGTATACTAGATACTAAATTTTGGCAGACGTATTTAGCCTGATGAGTGGTTGGTATAAACTTTCTTATTTGAAAATATATGTATACATGTGATGTGAGGTAGAGAAATGTGAAGATGAGTTTGTTTGTTGTATTAATGGATGAAGGTATGGTATGTATTAATAATGTATGGGATTGGGAAGGGTGGAATGTTGTAAACAATCCTCCATTAACAAACATTTGGTGGTGTTGGTGTTGGTGTTGGTGTTGGTGTTGGTGTTGGTGTGTGTGGTTCTCTACTTGTACTTTTATTTAAACCATACATTACATGGTCCTTTCCTTGCCTTCTCCTTCTCCTTCTTCATCTATTATTGCTACTACTTCCATCCATTTCTCATCCTACAAAACTTATAATTAACATTTCCTTTTTGCTAAATCATATAAACAATTGCATTAAATTCAAGTTTTTCTTTTTCTTTTTCAACTTGAAATAATGTAACAGAATTATTTGATCTTGTCACACATTTAATTTAAAACAAGATAAAAGAGTAAATTATGTTTTTAGTCCCTGTGGTTTATTGAAATTTTCTATTTTCATCCCTATGGTTTGTAATTCATTACTTTTTTTGTTCTCATTTTTTAAATTTTATTTCTTTTTTCACCCCTATAGTTTATAATTCATTTCTATTTTAGTCCTTAATACTTAAAAGTAGTTCTTTGGACGAAAGTAAAAATAAATTACAAACCATAAGGATATGTTTAACAAACCATAGGGACGAAAAACGTAATTTACTCCAAGATAAAGAGTAAATAACAGTGATGGTGCCTGTAGTTTCTTTAATATTTAGATTTAGATTTAGTCCCTAAAGTTAAGGATCTTTTTGATGAACATTAAATAAAAATGTAGATAGAGGGTTGATTGATTTACCAAATATTGTAATTGTAAAAGGTTTTTAATGGAGTAAAAATGGAGTCCTGTTCCTATTTAATTTGAGTGCTGGAAAGGAAAGCAACAGCAAGCAGGTAATGGAGTCGCCCTTCAAGCCAGAGATTCTGAAAGGCAAGGTAGCCCTTTTGACCGGAGGAGCTTCCGGCATCGGCTTCGAGATTTCCACTCAGTTCGGTAAACATGGCGCTTCCATCGCTATCATGGGCCGTCGCAAAACCATCGTTGACTCTGCTGTCTCCTCCCTTCACTCTCTCGGAATTCCGGTACTTCCTCTCTCTAGATTAGGTCGTTTCTCGTGTTGCAAATTCATCTACTATTTCTTAATTATATATATATATATATATATATATATATATATACATAAATGGAATGGAACAAAACAATTGGAATTGGAATTGGAATTGTTTGTTTAACTTAAGTAAGTTATGACAGGCTGTTGGGTTTGCTGGGGATGTTCGCAACCAGGAAGATGCCAAGAGAGTAGTAGAATCAACGATTCAACGCTATGGAAAGCTCGATATTCTTGTCAACGCTGCTGCTGGCAATTTCCTCGTCTCACCAGAAGATCTATCTCCAAATGGCTTTCGAACAGGTTTTTCTTCATACTTATTATCAATCTTCCATCCTATCTATTATGCTTTTAACTTTATTATTATGTATTTCTTGAATTTTTTATGACTTTCTTTAAAGAATGAGTAATCGATTGACATTGAAAAATTAACATATATAATTGAAGATAAAAAACCTAGCTTGTTAAAGGCAATGAATATGTATATGTATATATATTTGAAACAGAATGTTTGCTTTACAGTGATGGACATCGATTCTGTTGGTACGTTTACTATGTGCCATGAATCCCTCAAGTATCTTAAGAAAGGAGCAGCAGGAAGAAGTTCAGAATCAGATAGTGGTGGAATAATACTGAATATCAGTGCCACCCTACACTACACAGCTTCTTGGTACCAAATTCATGTAGCTGCTGCTAAGGTGAGTGGGATAATTAGTTAAAGTTTTGAGATTTATATATGTTATTGTACTATGTTGTGAGAATTTGTATAATGTGTGTGATAGGCGGCAGTGGATGCGATTACGAGAAATTTGGCTCTGGAATGGGGTACTGATTATGATATACGAGTCAATGGGATTGCACCTGGTCCAATAGGCGACACTCCTGGTATGAGGAAACTTGTACCGGATGAGATTAAAAGCAAAACTAGAGAGGTTATGCCTCTCTTCAAACTTGGGGAGAAATGGGATATTGCCATGGCAGCCATCTATCTTGCATCAGATACTGGTTGGTAAATTTTAAGTATTTTTATTTTTATTTTTATTTTCAGCACCAAACCAAATAGTTGAGATATATAATTACATCCATCTGGCTGGCTTCTTGGAGCCGGCTGGACAGTCGAAAGCATTCCTAATTCAGCACTTCCATTCCACCAGGCACGGGGTAACGGATTTGTAGCTCATCCATTTATCTGCCTGTTTGCCAGAGAGGGGAGGGTGTTGATTACTATTGTATGTTAATATTTTTATGGATTTCCTTGAAGGTAAATATGTAAATGGAACGACCCTAATTGTTGATGGAGGACTGTGGTTAAGCCGGCCGCGTCACTTACCAAAGGAGGAAGTGAAACTGCTTTCTCGTGTAGTAGAAAAACGTGCTCGAGCTGCACCTACTGGGGTACCACCTGCTAGCAAACTGTAGCTTAATGGAATGGTGGATAAGAAATTGGTTCAAGGATTTGAGAATCTTGGTTATAAAAAGATTATTGATATCTCGGTGTGTATTAGATTTATGGGGAATATGTATTTGCCAAAGAATAAATGGAATATTTCAACCCCTTTTATTGAAAAATAGTTTGCTGAAATCTTTATAATCTTGAAATTATGACTTTGTTGTCTTGGATTCTACTTTTTTCTTAGCGTTTTACTTGGATTTTGTTAGGGGGCTTATATATTGAATGTGAATGCTTCTCACTAATCCAATCTTGTCTATAATATGGTATGTTGTACCTGCAAATGCAACATTTTTGTAATATAAAATGACAATGAAATCTTGACGTTGGTTCAATCATGACCAAAAGTAAGCTATGATTGGACTGAGCAGCATTTCACATGGATGTAAAAGAAGCATATCATATTGACTGAGGCTTCCGCTGCTTATATATATAATGCAATTTAATGTTTGAAACAATACATGATCAAGGCAGAGAAAGAAGAAAAAAGAGTTGCTGAAAGAAAGCTGGGTTTTATTCAACATCTATGAAGAGGTGCTGGGTAAACGTCGAGTGGTTGGTATCTCAAGCGGTCATTGTGTGGCAGCGGTCCTTCCTGGAAAACAAACCCATTATCATATCACCAAATCAAATGCCATCCAAATAACATCAATAAAAAACACATTTCATACCTCTTCTGCGTTTATTTGGTAAGGCTTCACAAAATCTTCAAACATCTCTGGCGACATTCTTCCTATTTTCTCTTTAACTTCCTGAAAAAATCATTCGACAACATCCCATCTATAAAACTCACATTCAAATGTAAAAAGGAAATTTCAAGATATAGGGAAAAAGGTGAATTGTTAGTGATACAGGTACTAAAGCAAATAACATTCCCATTCCAGAAAAACATAGCCAGCCAGGATAAGGAATGATGCAAAACTTACCAGCCCAGTAATCCTTGATTTCTCCAGTAATTCTTTTGAAATAAAATCCAGTATGTGCCTATTGGCCGTCAATCCTTTCATTGCAAGTTCTTCCGTTTCTTCAATATACTGGCACCAACATTAAACAACTTTATCAGATCAAAAATGATTCCCAAGACTTGCAGTACAATTTAGGTGGTTTTTTCTTCTCTTTTTTTGGGTGGAGGGTGGGGAAGGAGCTAAATTTTATAAATTAAACATAAGAGGTATGTTGCGCTTAATTCTTAGAAGGATAGAGGACGACATGGCAAAGGTGTAGGATTTGTGACTGATGTCATTTTACTAGGCCGTATAAAGGCATGCTCTAATGTAAACCTCGATATATTAATGATTAATATATTGCATTAAATAAAGGAGGGGGGGGGCTATAGTTACTCTTGTCAATTCTCGAGTGAAGAGCTCTGAAACTTCAACTGTCATATCAGCAGGAACTACATGAGGATCATCCCACTGAAAGAAGATAGCAAGGCAGATAGATGATTTAATTAAAACAGAAAATTAAGCTAAGTTTGAACTGATCAAAGTATGTGACAAGAATACGGCAGGGGTTAATTTGAAGATATGATCATACCATGTACTTTATCAGTTCTCCGTCAGTGCTATCTGCTCTGTTAGCCAATCCGACTCTATTTGTCAAAGTAGCAAACCCCAATCTTGAATTTGAAGGGCTTATCACCATTTCTCGAGCAAGCTGAAGAGACGACGCATGTTAGTGGATACAGAACCATTTGAAGTAGGATGCATTGACCAAGTAATCACAAAATCAAGTGAAAAATATACACCAGCTAACCTTCGTGATCTTTTCTAGATCGTCCGTTCCACCATCAGTTACATCATCCCCAAAAACAACACGTTCAGCACACCGCCCACCATGAGCAACCACCATTTGCATCATCATGTAGCCAAATGTTGTGTAACTTTGGTCTACCATTTCTTCTCTAGGGTAAAAAACTGATAATGCAGTTTCCTGCCAAAATGGGTTAAAGTTGGTAGTGTAGTGGAAGAGGTAGGTAAATAATTTAAACTAGACAAAGATTCTGATATGATTTATACCTTACCACCAGGTAACAGCTGAGAAAATGCATGCCAATCAAATCTTGGAAATAAATGTGCCAATAAAATATGACCAGCTTCATGCACTGCCAACAGCCTCTTCTTTTCAATAGATACCTATCACATTAATAAAATATGATTAGTAGTGACTAAATTGCCATTACAAAGATGTTATCTTCAAAGCAAATGCCATGCAATGCATACTCTTTCTTCACATTTCTGTTGCTCTTCCTCTGTCAGGAGCACACCCATTCCCTCAAGCAGCTGCTTATCTAATACATCAACAATATCTTGCTGGTAGATTTTTGTATGTCCTTTTCTCACCTGCAGATATCATTCATCTAAAACCATTCATGTCATGCACAATACTACAGAACCATATGCTTATCTAATACATCCACAATAATGTAGATTGGTGATGCTGATGAGAGACAAGATTTAAGAATAATAAAAACAAGACAATAACTTGAAGAAATATCTTTTGTAACAAGAAAGAATACTTACGGCCATTATTCCAGCTTCATTGACAAGATTTCTTATATCTGCCCCAGAATACCCAACAGTGCGAAATACCAGCTATCAAAGAAGAAAAAAATTGATCAGTAAAGCATAGATGAGAGAAAACAAAACTGTCATTGTTGAACTATCCAACTAGATCAAGTCTCAACAATTAGGACCACGTAAAATCATGATTTAAGTTTTATCCACATACATGTATAACTGTAACATCTATTATAATTAAGAGATTCTGCTACCATATATATAACTGTAACATCTCATTGTGGTGCAAGTGTTCATATATAAAGTCATGGCTCTGATACCATGCAAAATATGGTTCTCAAAGGTACATCTGGGATGAGGACTAAAGGAGACGTTATTGAATCACATTGTGAGAGCCTTGCTATCTCACGGGATTTATCAAGTGAATAAGGTGTTTAAGCTTCCCTAATCTAAATGGCCTAAATATGCAGTGATGCCATAAACTTAAACTGATAAATAAACTGAAGCCTTCTAATGTTCAGAAAGCTAGTAACATGAAATTACCAAATATTACCTTTTCAAACTCAACATCTTCAGAAAGCTGCTTCCCAGTACTGTGCACGCCAAAAATTTGCACCCTTTGCTTTGCATCAGGTAAACCGACGTACAATCGGCGATCAATGCGTCCAGCTTGAACAAATTCTAGGTCCAACTCATCTGGCCTATTTGTAGCACAGATGAATATAACAGCTTGTCTTAGAGAAAATCGATCCACGCCAGTTTTCTCTTTTCTGAAATTGATAGAAATTTATGTCAGAAACTCTTCCAAACAAACCCTTGACAAAAGTGCAAAGAGGTTTTGAAAGAAAGGTGAGATATTGATATAGAATAATCTCGCACAGCATGGATAAGAAGCCAATCTGCTTATATTCGAACAGTAAATTGCACAAGCAACAAAGATGTGGGGAAATTTTAGATACTAACTCTCCATCAAGCTGAGCGATGAGTGCATCAAATGTTGATCTCCTTCGTGGATCCTTTCTTGCATGTCTTCCAGCAATAGCATCAATCTCATCAACAAACACAAAAGCAGGAGCCTGCACAACAAACACCAATGTTAGCCTAATCATCATAAAGCAATTACAAATAAAGCTTCATTCGATGTTATAATGCATGGTAAAGGAAAGTAGGGCTTACATTTCGCCTTGCAACAGAGAACATTTGATTTATTCGTGCAGCGCCACTTTTTTCACTATCTGTGAACTCTGCACCAGACGCAAAAACAAATGGCATCCCACTTTCCTTTGCTAGTGTCCGTGCAAATAGTGTTTTGCCTGTCCCTGGAGGTCCTGATAGAAGTACTCCCTACAATAGGACATGTAACCAAAAAGCTCACCTCATATTGCACATTAATGTACATTTAATATTTTTGCCCATATAAAATCTCATCAAATTACCCTAACAAACTTCACTTCTTTTTCATAATATTGCATGGGATTACGCATATAGATCATTAGCTCGTCCAAGAGATCCCAGACGTCTCCTCCCAGCACTACATCCTTGTACATCGATTTTATTTCATCAACTTGTCTAACTGGCTGGGGGTCAGATTATTGAGATAAAAAGATTAGTTACAAAGCCAACAGATAGGAAAACAGTTCTATATGAAGATTAAAACTTTACCATGATAAAATTTTCAGCATAAGCCATATCAAAAAGTTGATTATACTTCTTATAGAGGAAGCGCTTTGAAGTAATGCGTAAAAGCATTAGAGATTCCCGTAAAAACCACAAAACCAAAATGCCTGGCAGGAACGCAACTACAACTTTTAACAAGTAATGGCTTTGCCGCCTCTGGAGTAAATCAACTTCAGCTCCAGAATTTGTGATTTTTTCAAACAGGTATGGATCAAGTGGCATATCAACCTACAAAAAACAAAGTGCATTATTCAGGATTGAAGGAGAAAAGCAATTCCTTTACAGCAAAGACAATATTTAATATTGTACTCACAACATATTCTAGAGGGAACCCTTCCTTCATTGTTACATACAATGTTTTCAAATCCTCGGTGAAAACAACAGCAGCGACCTCGGAGCAATCAAGCTTTTCAAGAAAATAGGTATAAGGCAGTTTAGGTCGGTATAACCACCATCTTTTGGATATCCAAAGTGCTCTAGCCCCTTCTGTGCCTTCCGCCTTCACCCTCGCATCTTCACGAAAGCTCTTCTCAACCTCTTCCATGTCAAATTCAATGGCGTACCTAGAACGGGATGAATCTAATTGTTCAGCCAATTGCTCCTTCCTAAGAATCTCTTTCCATATTTGCAGCCTTTCTTGCCACGTTCCTCTACTTTCTTGATTAACATCTGCCACATAAAAGATAAAACTGTCAATCAATCAGGCTTCTTAGCTGCTCAATAAAAGACAATTCTGCAGCAACCTAACCTGAAAGTCCTAGCTCTTTTTGAAGATCACTTTTGTCTTTTGTGTTCAGACTTGCATCCTGGTTGATGATTTCTTTAAATTTGTCCTTAGAAGCTGTGGCATCATCATCCCATGCATCTTCTCCAACATAAGAACTGTCATGGATAAGTGTTCCATCGGGTCCTTCAATGAATTTCTTCATTTTAAGGCCTTTGGGCATTGATTTCCTCCATAAACCTTTTTTATACCTTTAAGAACCAGCACAAATGAAGTTAAGCGCACAAGTTTAAGTTCCATTACCAAGCTCAAATGAAATAAGTACTCCCTCACAATAAAGGAGTTCATTTTTTTACTAAAAATGTACTTGCTGAACTACTTCCTGATTCTGCTCCACTTTTCTCTTTCCCCAACCACCATAAAGCACCCTCCCCCCCCCCCCCCCTCTCTTTCCTACATATGCACAATTCTCTACTTAACTCCATCTTCATAAAATGGTATTTCAAAGAGAGAAGAAAGATACTCTAACACCCGTAATTTTCGGATAAGTTCAATTTCGAATTATTGTGAAACCGGTCTTTTAAGAAAAATATGAAAAATAGGATTTTGGTTTAAATCTTAGATTTTATGGTCTTGTTGGATGGGGAATTCGAATACGAGTCCAACGAGCCTTTCCAGTGCGAAAACGGAGCTATAACGAAGAAGTTATGGCCAAAACAGTTTCGGTACCGCGGAGCTACTATGACCAGCGACTATGACCATGTCATTGTCGCGTGTCATTGTCGCGCCAAGGGTACAGCCTACGGTACACCTTGTGCGACTATGACCAGCGACTATGACCGTGTCATTGTCGCGTGTCATTGTCGCGGACGGGTACCTGGTTGCTGTCAAATACGAAATTCACACCCCAAACTTCATTTCTTCATATCTCTCTCATTTCAACTCCGATTTTGGCGATTCAAGTTGCTATGGTTCCGATTTTGAGAGCTCTTCAAGGATCTAGAAAGAGTTTTGAAGTTCATAGGAAGATGCAAGGGTGTTTGGTGGTGGTAAGTCTCTCAAATCTCTTCCCTTTTCTCTCCCAAATCGTTTTCCTTCTTTCCTCACAAACCCTAACCGATTTTGGGGCTTTTCTTGGAGATTAATGTGTTTCTTATCCACTTTATGCTAGTGATTTCATTTATTGATGCAAGAGTAAGTTTCATCCACAACACTAGAGATTTTTGGGGTTTTCTAGGTTTTCATCAAAACCTAAGTGGTGAGTTCATCCTCCTAGCCTCTATACTTTCATATGAGTTATAAATGTTCCATTGATGATCTCCTAGTGTTTTGTTTCTCCAATTTCGGTTTGGATGATTTTGGATAAGTTAGGTTAATATTGGGATTTTGGTCAAAATGGAGATTTTGATATAAGATGTTTGGGGAATGGCTTTAAAGTGGTTGAATATGAATATTCATGGTTGGAAGTTATGAATTTAGGTTTTTGGAGGTTTTGGCTTGAGGATACAAACTTCGTCCAAGGAGCTTACGTTTGGAGAAATTCTAGATTTAGCCTAAATCTAGCAAGGTGAGTTCAAGTTGATTTGTGAAAACTTTGTACATGCCAAAAATAGTATTTTCCAAATGTTTGTGTGTTTTACTTGAAATTACCAATTGTTGAAGTACTTGGTTAGTTTAACCCTTTTGGAGTATTTATCTTCATAAATGTTGTAAAACACCCATATTTGGGATTCTTGGAATATTTGATGTGTAGAAATCATAATATGTCTTTGAAAGATTAATTGTTCAAAATGAAGTCTATATAACGGTTTAATCATGTTAGTGTAATTGATTTTATAAACCATTTGGAAAAGTATAAATTAATATCAAGGGTCGTTTTGAGGATGTTAAGGGTATGAGTCCTTTTGGAAAACCCTTTTTGTTTAACTGTATCGGGTTTTGGATTAATAACGATTTTGGGGTACTTGTTTACCCAACTGTTGTTTAAACTCATTTTATGCGATGATGACCGTTATTTATGGGTCTAGCGAGCTTTGAGCACTTTGCTCGGTTTTGACTTGAGAAAACTTTGGGGACATTTGTCCGGTTTAAATGGCTCGATGTGGAGTCTTATTTATGGTTTGCATTTATTGCAACTTGATGCATTTTATTGCTCATTATTGATATTTACATGCTTGGGTGTTTTAGTTATTCCGGGTTGAACATGTTTTATAGACTGTGTCGCATTGGATCCATAGGCATGTATGTCAGTTTTTATTTGATGGTCTATCTCCTTGTGCACGAGGAGAGGACTATTGGGACGCATGGTTATATGCGTTTGGCCGTGGGGCCTCTAGCGAGTATGCAATAAGGGACTGTCACAGGGTGCTGGAAGGCTGGTATCGGCGGGCATGCCTGTGCGGGACTTGAGGTGTAACTCGTCTAGACTGGATATGCAATGGGACTCCCTGTAAGTCCTTGAAGTATAACTCTGCGGGGTATGCAATATTAGGCAATTTATTTTGGTCTGATGATGTCTTTATGGCATGGAAGTAATGACCGGGGCTTGCGTAATCCAGTAACATCCTAAGTGGCCTAACTTTGTGTGCCCGTCACTTTCGATGGAATCGGGTCTCCCCCGTCACCGAAAGGTGTTGTTTTTTGGTATATGTTTTTATCCATATTTTCGGTGACGCGTTTTATTTATATGAAATGTTCTCATGGTTATTGGCAGGGTTCTATGCTTCATACTTATTGGATGTTTTGGAATATTGGAGTTTTGTCCACGTTTGTATTCCTTGGGTTATTTATGTCCAAATACGTTTTGAGTGAGTTGGGTTTGGAATTCATTTTAGAAAACGCTTTATACCTTTTGGGAAATATTTCTTATGGATTTTGTGTGCGTTGAAAAACGAGTCGTTTACATCCTTTCATAAACTCTTTTGAAAATCATGATTTATGTCGCAAACCTTCTTTCTACAAATCATATAAATCATGCTATAAACTCTTGAACTCACTAGGCGTTAGCCTAACCCTTTTTATTTGTCGGTATGTGCAACAGGTCTCAGGTCGGGAGTAGTTCTAGTGACACGTGGGAAAGGTCGTGTGCTAGTATTGTGCTCGAGAGGTGATTTAGATTAGTGAAGTCTTCCGCACTTATTTGGGGCTTGCAACTTGTGTGGTGTTAAGTAACACCCGTTTAAGTAATTTATGGTGAGAATTGTAATGTTTTAAATTCCGAGGTATTTTAAGGAATGAATTGTAGAAGTAATTATATTTATTTTGGGTATTTTATTGAATTTTAAATTAGTTGCTCGTTCCAAATTTGAGGGTGTTACAGATACGATAAAGCAATGAGTTCACATCATAAAGAGGGACTTGGTGTGATTATCATGGGGTTAATTTGAAGAACATTACTGGAAAGCCATCCAACATGAGACAAAAATTCATAATACAATAGAGAACATAATATTCATGATGGAGGAAAAGAAGGCTCGTCTGAAACAAATTCATTTGCTTCACATACAACAATGTTTGATCCCCTTCCTCCCTTATTTATGTTACAATATGATGTTAGACATCTCCTCCGTTTGTACTTCAGAACAGACACTACTATATTTGCCATGAAGCCTATTCTGACACAGGTTGCATTCAAGCACAAAATTTAAGATGGTCAACTTTTAACTACTAAAGCACTGGCATTGTATCCACTAACCTGTCATTACCGTAACTAAGAAACTTCATTTGTATTTATGTGACTTAAATTTGATTATATCTCAGCCAACATCCCATGTCAATGCAAAATATTGTCTTCTCAATAAGTATAGTAGGTCGGTTGTGTATCCCACATGTACTAACCAACGGGATGCTTACAAAATTGCAGTGGGTGCTCCTAGGAAGGGTCAAATTTACATAGCATAGCAACATGGTAAGGTACAACAGATTATACTCCCTTTCCTCTTGTAGCCACTAACCTGTCATTACCATAACTAACAATGCATACGCTGTAACCTCAGCCCTGATAGTCTGGGAAAATCTTGTTATGTGTAACCTCTTCATTGACGAACTTAAAAAAATAAAGGCATTGCACTATGGCAGGGATAATAAAAAGATAACAGCTCTAAGGAAGAGATTGATGCAGTTGAATTATGATATAAGGAAATAGAAGAACAGCCAGAAAGGCACATACTTTCTAATATTAGTTGGAGATGGTTCAGGAATGAGAGCATCCATATAGGCTTCGGATACTTGTTTTATTTGACGATCAAGAAAAGGAGCTCGAACAGCCATATATATTCTTTGGCATGAAACGAGCATCACCAATACATAGATTGCCAATGCACCTACTCTTGTGGGTTCCCAATTATTGATATCCTGCAGCAACAACAACAACAACAACAAAAATTAGCATTTTTTCCAAATCTTGGCAACAGGAACACCAAGTAGAAGCAATTAAGAAGAATAATCATTAATTTGGGTAAGGATTACCTTCCAACGTTGCCACTCGTTCCAAGTCCAGAATTGAGTTTGGGCTTTGAAGACGGAGTCTTGAATCCCAGCCTTAAACTCAGAAAGCTTGGCATTGGCATCTTGCAAATCAAACCCAGTTTCTTTCTTGAATGAATCCCCAAAGTTGTTTAATAAAACATTCGAAGTGCGGAGAATTGACCGCGAGAATCTGGTCCAAGCCGAGCCGTCTTCTGGATTAACGGAAGCAGACACACGAAAGCTGGACTTCCTTCTTTTGTAAGGAAGAAGAGGTAAGAAAACAAGAGTTGGGTGGGTTTGATTCAGTAGTATTACATTTACTCCTCTTCTTATACGAGGAGAGCCAGAGGAGTAGAATCTGTTTGGCCTGCACCGTATTTTAAGATCCATTTCTTTTTTCTACACAAACCAACAGTAATCGGGCAGGTATCCGTGATTATGCCTCTTCAGATGTTTCTTCATTAAAGATTAAGATCCTATGCAGTTTTGGTGGCAAAATTTTACCTCGTCCAAGTGATGGAAAACTTAGATATATTGGAGGAGATACACGCATTATCCGTATAAGAAGGGATATTTGTTGGCAAGAATTATTGCAGAAAACAATAGCACTTTACAATGAAACCCGTTCAATCAAGTATCAGCTTCATGGGGAGGATCTTGATGCGTTGGTATCCGTCTCTTCTGATGAGGATTTGCAGAATATGATGGAGGAATGTAATGTAGTTGGGGAAGGAGAAGGCTCAAAGAAGCTTAGGATGTTTCTTTTCTCTTTGAGTGACTTGGACGATGCTCATTTTGGTTTGGCCAACTCTGGTGGTGATTCGGAGATTCAGTTTGTAGTTGCCGTAAATGGTATGGACATGGGATCAAGAAGAGAGTCAAGTTTGCAAGGTCTAGGGAGCTCTTCAGCAAATAATCTCGATGGACAGAATGCTGAAATGAACATTAGTAGAACTACAAATGACTTTGTTGGAGTCAATGTGGCCAGCATCAACGTTTCACCATCAGCGATGGTATCTTCTCAAGTTATGCTTCCAAATTCATACAATGCTTATGAGAACCATATCCAAATGCATCATGGAGAAGCCAAGCCAAAAACCCAGCAACATGTACCTGTCTCTCGCTCTTCATCTGACAAGCCTCCTGTTGAAACTTCTGTCCAAATGATCTCTGATGGGCATGTAACTCAGCAAGGGCAGGCGTCTAATACTATGGATAAACAAGATCAACAGTCGCAGGTGATGCCCAAGGGTGATACTTCTGTTAAGCAAGAGGTTGATCACGGTAATACTACATCTTTAAGAAATGAAGGGTCATCAGCTGCGTTACCAAAGCCTAAAATGAGTGAGGACCAAGAACAGGGATCTTCTCCCCTTGATGCTGCTAGCATGGAAAAAGCTAGTAAATGTAATGATAATGATAATGATTCATATGCATCTAACAATGCCTTGCTTTCTAGTGGCTCAGGGTCTGATCTTATTGATTTGAGCTACCTTGAACCTCCTGTACCCCCTCCAAGGGTTTATCACTCCGAGAGAATTCCACGGGGCCAGGCAGAGTTGAACAGGTTAACAAAGTCTGATGACTCACTTGGTTCTCAGTTCCTTTTTACTCATTCACGTTCTGATGTTGGCCCACAAGATTTCATTTCAGAATCTGTTGAAAAGTTTCACACTGAAAATATAAATGAGCTGCCTCCCATCTCAACAAGAATACTATCGCGTACAAATCCTCAAACCACGGAAGATACACTAGGCAATGGGAACTCGAAACAGGTAAGATGTGAACCTGTGAATGATAACAAAGGTATCAATGACAATCAGATTCTTAAGTCTGCCCATGAAATGAACACTGTGGTGGTCAATGATAAAAATGTCCAGTTTGATAAACCAGCAGAAACTAGATCACAATTCGGCCTCCATGCTGATCCTGCAACTAACCGTCCAGAGCACAGTCGGGGTGAACGGGAGGCTAGTGATTCTACTGGTAACGACGCTCAATCTGCTGCTCCCAATGATTCCCGGGCAGAGCAAGGAGACATAATCATTGATGTCAACGATCGATTTCCCCGGGATTTTCTGTCTGATATATTCACAAGAGCAATGATATCTGAGGATTTGCCCAGTATAGGCGGCCTACCACAAGATGGAGCGGGATTGAGCTTGAACATAGCAAACCATGAACCTCAGCACTGGTCCTTTTTCCAGAAATTGGCAAGGGATGAGTTGCCACAGAAGGACGTTTCTCTTATTGATCAAGATCAACTTGCATTTTCATCTAGACGTCCAAAGGTTGAAGAAGCCTCCATGGTCCATCATATCGCACGATTTCAAGATGGAGTCTCTGGAAGCCAGTTAGATTCCAAAAACACTTTCGTTGAAGATAAAGAAAAAGATACACCTCATGTTACAGGATCTGCTTCCATTTCTTTGCAATCACATTATGATCCATCGCAGGTCAAAGTCAGTGAAAGCATGCAGTTTGCTGATATGGTAGAAGACATGAGGATGGCAGACTCAGAGTATGAGGTAAGCTTACATCAATTGCTAGTCATGTTTTCCTGAAATATGATGGATCTTTGTGATGCTCATTTTGATGCTTGTAGGTTGAGACAGGAAATGCCGGGCTGCCTTCTATTGGTCCTACTCTAGATGATCTTGATATCAGTTCTTTGCAGGTACAGTGACATCTGTCTAACCTTTCAATAATTCATATTGGTATTATAGATAATTCAGTGCTAACTGTCTGCTTTTTCATGCTGATCATTTTGGGCCTTTGTAGAAAAAGGGTAATCCCAGACTACACATTGAATGTTTGCATTGGCTATCCTTCTACTAACTATACCTGAAAGGTCATACAGATTGTTAGATATTGTACATTGTTAGCTTATAATATATAATCCAGGTTTCATTTTCTAGTTTTCTAATAGTATTAGTTTCCTCAGTGAGGTTCCTAATTATGTATATATTCATGTAATCTCTTCTCATTAACATAGCACATAATTTTCTGGAATATTGTTACACTGATTATCTCACATTTGATGCGTTGTCTGAGTTCTATCCATGTTACCTGATTGTGAAATATGCACTTTTGCTGAACCAGGCTCTAAATAATGTTTTTATGATTTCATTCTAGACTAAGGGGGAACCTTGATGGTAACATGGTTCTTTTTATCATGGCTGTTATACATATGTTCATGATATATCATCTACTTGAAGTGTGTAGAAGTGGATACTTTCATCATGAAACTTAATCATTTCAAAGAGTAATCATTTATAAATGCCCATCTCTATTAAGTTATCCACTCAAAATTGAGTTATGTCATTTATAACTATTATATGATATATAAAATCATCAAACAACTTTTAGGGGCAACTTGTCTAGTCGTGTACTATCTGGTCCTAGTCGTACCAAACACTAGATCCAGTCTTGCCCTATTGTCCTGTCCTGTCTAGTCATGTCTGCCTGCCAAATGCTACCTTAAGGTTGGAAATGCCATTTTTTTAATCAAGACTTACAATCTTTTGTCACTTGATTTGTTTTTAGTTATAACCTGACTTCTAAGATTCAAATGCCTTTTTAGTTTTAAAATCAAGGCTTACAGTTAGGGATATTTCTTTTTGGTTACACGCCGATTTCTTAATTTCTTCTTGTTGAAGTTCAAGGTTGAGCCATTTGTTAGATTTATTCACTAGAGGTGATATTTGTTTGTAATGCATATAGAATAGTCTGCTTAGTTTTTAAAAGTTCAGTTTTCGGTACATAATTTCTTGCTTATTTGCATAAACATAATAAAGTTGTTGCATATGACAATACTAAGATTATTCAAATGACACTGATTAAAATACTCCAGCTTTAAGGCTATGATAGATCTATAACAAGACATATTATTTACCAATTCTGTTGCTTGTTGCAGATCATAAGGAATGAAGATCTTGAAGAATTGAGGGAGCTTGGTTCTGGCACATTTGGGACGGTTTACCATGGAAAATGGAGGGGAACAGATGTGGCCATCAAGCGAATAAAGAAGAGTTGCTTTGCAGGTCGCTCATCTGAGCAGGAGAGATTGGTTAGTATCCTTTGTCTTTTCACTAACTGATAGCGACTTGATGAACAAGTTGAGTGGGATAGGATAAAGCCCACTATTTTTCCTTCATTAATTTATGCAGTTTTTGACTTTTTGTAACTTGGTTAGGTTAAGTCTTGTGAGAGTGAGTTTTCATGTGTATGCTGAAGTGTCCCTTTGTCATGTCGACAGACAATAGAATTCTGGCGAGAAGCTGACATTCTCTCAAAGCTTCACCATCCGAACGTTGTGGCATTTTATGGTGTAGTACAAGATGGACCTGGGGGGACATTAGCTACTGTCACAGAGTTTATGGTCGATGGTTCACTAAGGCATGTCTTGCTTCGCAAAGATAGGTAATAGCTCTACCTCAGTGGTTGATTCTTTGACTATGAAATCAATATACACACACCTTTTAATGTCTTATATGTGATTTATAGGCATCTGGATCATCGCAAGAAGCTTATAATTGCAATGGACGCGGCCTTTGGGATGGAGTATTTACATTCAAAGAACATTGTGCATTTTGATCTGAAATGTGACAACTTGCTAGTGAATATGAAGGATCCTTCACGCCCTGTATGCAAGGTTATCAGTTGCCTTCTTTTTCCTTACTCAACACATGCCAACAAAACAATGAGTAAGCAAAATATTTTACTGGTTTCTAGATTTTAATTTTATATGCGTTTTTTATTATGTGTTATGCAGGTAGGTGATTTTGGACTATCAAAGATGAAGCGAAACACTTTGGTTTCAGGTGGAGTTAGGGGCACCCTGCCCTGGATGGCTCCTGAGCTACTGAATGGTAGCAGCAATAGAGTTTCTGAGAAGGTGATGGTCCTCTTATCAGATTACCATGTAATTGGATTTTGAAGATAAAAAAGCAGGTGTACAAATTTATGGTTTAAAATGACCTTGTTTTGAGACAATAAAAACATGATAATAAATTGTTAGTATTTGTAACAGGTTGATGTGTTCTCTTTTGGAATTGTGTTATGGGAGATCCTGACTGGTGAAGAGCCGTATGCAAATATGCACTATGGTGCAATCATAGGTTGGGTTATTTAAATTTGATTTGAGTTTGATGTTAGATATATATATATATATATATATATTCCACAACTGATTTGGGGTGGTTGCAGGAGGCATTGTGAGCAACACATTGAGACCCCCTATTCCAAGGGATTGTGATGGTGAATGGAGAAGGCTAATGGTGCAGTGTTGGGCGCCTAACCCCATGCTCAGGCCATCCTTCACCGAAATAACCAGCCAGTTACGTGTTATGTCCCACACCAAAGGCCACAAGGGATCCTAGCTTGCGATTGCATTGTTGTTAAGTAATAATAATTATTTAAAAAAAAAGTAAATACTAGTATACTAGATACTAAATTTTGGCAGACGTATTTAGCCTGATGAGTGGTTGGTATAAACTTTCTTATTTGAAAATATATGTATACATGTGATGTGAGGTAGAGAAATGTGAAGATGAGTTTGTTTGTTGTATTAATGGATGAAGGTATGGTATGTATTAATAATGTATGGGATTGGGAAGGGTGGAATGTTGTAAACAATCCTCCATTAACAAACATTTGGTGGTGTTGGTGTTGGTGTTGGTGTTGGTGTTGGTGTTGGTGTGTGTGGTTCTCTACTTGTACTTTTATTTAAACCATACATTACATGGTCCTTTCCTTGCCTTCTCCTTCTCCTTCTTCATCTATTATTGCTACTACTTCCATCCATTTCTCATCCTACAAAACTTATAATTAACATTTCCTTTTTGCTAAATCATATAAACAATTGCATTAAATTCAAGTTTTTCTTTTTCTTTTTCAACTTGAAATAATGTAACAGAATTATTTGATCTTGTCACACATTTAATTTAAAACAAGATAAAAGAGTAAATTATGTTTTTAGTCCCTGTGGTTTATTGAAATTTTCTATTTTCATCCCTATGGTTTGTAATTCATTACTTTTTTTGTTCTCATTTTTTAAATTTTATTTCTTTTTTCACCCCTATAGTTTATAATTCATTTCTATTTTAGTCCTTAATACTTAAAAGTAGTTCTTTGGACGAAAGTAAAAATAAATTACAAACCATAAGGATATGTTTAACAAACCATAGGGACGAAAAACGTAATTTACTCCAAGATAAAGAGTAAATAACAGTGATGGTGCCTGTAGTTTCTTTAATATTTAGATTTAGATTTAGTCCCTAAAGTTAAGGATCTTTTTGATGAACATTAAATAAAAATGTAGATAGAGGGTTGATTGATTTACCAAATATTGTAATTGTAAAAGGTTTTTAATGGAGTAAAAATGGAGTCCTGTTCCTATTTAATTTGAGTGCTGGAAAGGAAAGCAACAGCAAGCAGGTAATGGAGTCGCCCTTCAAGCCAGAGATTCTGAAAGGCAAGGTAGCCCTTTTGACCGGAGGAGCTTCCGGCATCGGCTTCGAGATTTCCACTCAGTTCGGTAAACATGGCGCTTCCATCGCTATCATGGGCCGTCGCAAAACCATCGTTGACTCTGCTGTCTCCTCCCTTCACTCTCTCGGAATTCCGGTACTTCCTCTCTCTAGATTAGGTCGTTTCTCGTGTTGCAAATTCATCTACTATTTCTTAATTATATATATATATATATATATATATATACATAAATGGAATGGAACAAAACAATTGGAATTGGAATTGGAATTGTTTGTTTAACTTAAGTAAGTTATGACAGGCTGTTGGGTTTGCTGGGGATGTTCGCAACCAGGAAGATGCCAAGAGAGTAGTAGAATCAACGATTCAACGCTATGGAAAGCTCGATATTCTTGTCAACGCTGCTGCTGGCAATTTCCTCGTCTCACCAGAAGATCTATCTCCAAATGGCTTTCGAACAGGTTTTTCTTCATACTTATTATCAATCTTCCATCCTATCTATTATGCTTTTAACTTTATTATTATGTATTTCTTGAATTTTTTATGACTTTCTTTAAAGAATGAGTAATCGATTGACATTGAAAAATTAACATATATAATTGAAGATAAAAAACCTAGCTTGTTAAAGGCAATGAATATGTATATGTATATATATTTGAAACAGAATGTTTGCTTTACAGTGATGGACATCGATTCTGTTGGTACGTTTACTATGTGCCATGAATCCCTCAAGTATCTTAAGAAAGGAGCAGCAGGAAGAAGTTCAGAATCAGATAGTGGTGGAATAATACTGAATATCAGTGCCACCCTACACTACACAGCTTCTTGGTACCAAATTCATGTAGCTGCTGCTAAGGTGAGTGGGATAATTAGTTAAAGTTTTGAGATTTATATATGTTATTGTACTATGTTGTGAGAATTTGTATAATGTGTGTGATAGGCGGCAGTGGATGCGATTACGAGAAATTTGGCTCTGGAATGGGGTACTGATTATGATATACGAGTCAATGGGATTGCACCTGGTCCAATAGGCGACACTCCTGGTATGAGGAAACTTGTACCGGATGAGATTAAAAGCAAAACTAGAGAGGTTATGCCTCTCTTCAAACTTGGGGAGAAATGGGATATTGCCATGGCAGCCATCTATCTTGCATCAGATACTGGTTGGTAAATTTTAAGTATTTTTATTTTTATTTTTATTTTCAGCACCAAACCAAATAGTTGAGATATATAATTACATCCATCTGGCTGGCTTCTTGGAGCCGGCTGGACAGTCGAAAGCATTCCTAATTCAGCACTTCCATTCCACCAGGCACGGGGTAACGGATTTGTAGCTCATCCATTTATCTGCCTGTTTGCCAGAGAGGGGAGGGTGTTGATTACTATTGTATGTTAATATTTTTATGGATTTCCTTGAAGGTAAATATGTAAATGGAACGACCCTAATTGTTGATGGAGGACTGTGGTTAAGCCGGCCGCGTCACTTACCAAAGGAGGAAGTGAAACTGCTTTCTCGTGTAGTAGAAAAACGTGCTCGAGCTGCACCTACTGGGGTACCACCTGCTAGCAAACTGTAGCTTAATGGAATGGTGGATAAGAAATTGGTTCAAGGATTTGAGAATCTTGGTTATAAAAAGATTATTGATATCTCGGTGTGTATTAGATTTATGGGGAATATGTATTTGCCAAAGAATAAATGGAATATTTCAACCCCTTTTATTGAAAAATAGTTTGCTGAAATCTTTATAATCTTGAAATTATGACTTTGTTGTCTTGGATTCTACTTTTTTCTTAGCGTTTTACTTGGATTTTGTTAGGGGGCTTATATATTGAATGTGAATGCTTCTCACTAATCCAATCTTGTCTATAATATGGTATGTTGTACCTGCAAATGCAACATTTTTGTAATATAAAATGACAATGAAATCTTGACGTTGGTTCAATCATGACCAAAAGTAAGCTATGATTGGACTGAGCAGCATTTCACATGGATGTAAAAGAAGCATATCATATTGACTGAGGCTTCCGCTGCTTATATATATAATGCAATTTAATGTTTGAAACAATACATGATCAAGGCAGAGAAAGAAGAAAAAAGAGTTGCTGAAAGAAAGCTGGGTTTTATTCAACATCTATGAAGAGGTGCTGGGTAAACGTCGAGTGGTTGGTATCTCAAGCGGTCATTGTGTGGCAGCGGTCCTTCCTGGAAAACAAACCCATTATCATATCACCAAATCAAATGCCATCCAAATAACATCAATAAAAAACACATTTCATACCTCTTCTGCGTTTATTTGGTAAGGCTTCACAAAATCTTCAAACATCTCTGGCGACATTCTTCCTATTTTCTCTTTAACTTCCTGAAAAAATCATTCGACAACATCCCATCTATAAAACTCACATTCAAATGTAAAAAGGAAATTTCAAGATATAGGGAAAAAGGTGAATTGTTAGTGATACAGGTACTAAAGCAAATAACATTCCCATTCCAGAAAAACATAGCCAGCCAGGATAAGGAATGATGCAAAACTTACCAGCCCAGTAATCCTTGATTTCTCCAGTAATTCTTTTGAAATAAAATCCAGTATGTGCCTATTGGCCGTCAATCCTTTCATTGCAAGTTCTTCCGTTTCTTCAATATACTGGCACCAACATTAAACAACTTTATCAGATCAAAAATGATTCCCAAGACTTGCAGTACAATTTAGGTGGTTTTTTCTTCTCTTTTTTTGGGTGGAGGGTGGGGAAGGAGCTAAATTTTATAAATTAAACATAAGAGGTATGTTGCGCTTAATTCTTAGAAGGATAGAGGACGACATGGCAAAGGTGTAGGATTTGTGACTGATGTCATTTTACTAGGCCGTATAAAGGCATGCTCTAATGTAAACCTCGATATATTAATGATTAATATATTGCATTAAATAAAGGAGGGGGGGGGGGGGCTATAGTTACTCTTGTCAATTCTCGAGTGAAGAGCTCTGAAACTTCAACTGTCATATCAGCAGGAACTACATGAGGATCATCCCACTGAAAGAAGATAGCAAGGCAGATAGATGATTTAATTAAAACAGAAAATTAAGCTAAGTTTGAACTGATCAAAGTATGTGACAAGAATACGGCAGGGGTTAATTTGAAGATATGATCATACCATGTACTTTATCAGTTCTCCGTCAGTGCTATCTGCTCTGTTAGCCAATCCGACTCTATTTGTCAAAGTAGCAAACCCCAATCTTGAATTTGAAGGGCTTATCACCATTTCTCGAGCAAGCTGAAGAGACGACGCATGTTAGTGGATACAGAACCATTTGAAGTAGGATGCATTGACCAAGTAATCACAAAATCAAGTGAAAAATATACACCAGCTAACCTTCGTGATCTTTTCTAGATCGTCCGTTCCACCATCAGTTACATCATCCCCAAAAACAACACGTTCAGCACACCGCCCACCATGAGCAACCACCATTTGCATCATCATGTAGCCAAATGTTGTGTAACTTTGGTCTACCATTTCTTCTCTAGGGTAAAAAACTGATAATGCAGTTTCCTGCCAAAATGGGTTAAAGTTGGTAGTGTAGTGGAAGAGGTAGGTAAATAATTTAAACTAGACAAAGATTCTGATATGATTTATACCTTACCACCAGGTAACAGCTGAGAAAATGCATGCCAATCAAATCTTGGAAATAAATGTGCCAATAAAATATGACCAGCTTCATGCACTGCCAACAGCCTCTTCTTTTCAATAGATACCTATCACATTAATAAAATATGATTAGTAGTGACTAAATTGCCATTACAAAGATGTTATCTTCAAAGCAAATGCCATGCAATGCATACTCTTTCTTCACATTTCTGTTGCTCTTCCTCTGTCAGGAGCACACCCATTCCCTCAAGCAGCTGCTTATCTAATACATCAACAATATCTTGCTGGTAGATTTTTGTATGTCCTTTTCTCACCTGCAGATATCATTCATCTAAAACCATTCATGTCATGCACAATACTACAGAACCATATGCTTATCTAATACATCCACAATAATGTAGATTGGTGATGCTGATGAGAGACAAGATTTAAGAATAATAAAAACAAGACAATAACTTGAAGAAATATCTTTTGTAACAAGAAAGAATACTTACGGCCATTATTCCAGCTTCATTGACAAGATTTCTTATATCTGCCCCAGAATACCCAACAGTGCGAAATACCAGCTATCAAAGAAGAAAAAAATTGATCAGTAAAGCATAGATGAGAGAAAACAAAACTGTCATTGTTGAACTATCCAACTAGATCAAGTCTCAACAATTAGGACCACGTAAAATCATGATTTAAGTTTTATCCACATACATGTATAACTGTAACATCTATTATAATTAAGAGATTCTGCTACCATATATATAACTGTAACATCTCATTGTGGTGCAAGTGTTCATATATAAAGTCATGGCTCTGATACCATGCAAAATATGGTTCTCAAAGGTACATCTGGGATGAGGACTAAAGGAGACGTTATTGAATCACATTGTGAGAGCCTTGCTATCTCACGGGATTTATCAAGTGAATAAGGTGTTTAAGCTTCCCTAATCTAAATGGCCTAAATATGCAGTGATGCCATAAACTTAAACTGATAAATAAACTGAAGCCTTCTAATGTTCAGAAAGCTAGTAACATGAAATTACCAAATATTACCTTTTCAAACTCAACATCTTCAGAAAGCTGCTTCCCAGTACTGTGCACGCCAAAAATTTGCACCCTTTGCTTTGCATCAGGTAAACCGACGTACAATCGGCGATCAATGCGTCCAGCTTGAACAAATTCTAGGTCCAACTCATCTGGCCTATTTGTAGCACAGATGAATATAACAGCTTGTCTTAGAGAAAATCGATCCACGCCAGTTTTCTCTTTTCTGAAATTGATAGAAATTTATGTCAGAAACTCTTCCAAACAAACCCTTGACAAAAGTGCAAAGAGGTTTTGAAAGAAAGGTGAGATATTGATATAGAATAATCTCGCACAGCATGGATAAGAAGCCAATCTGCTTATATTCGAACAGTAAATTGCACAAGCAACAAAGATGTGGGGAAATTTTAGATACTAACTCTCCATCAAGCTGAGCGATGAGTGCATCAAATGTTGATCTCCTTCGTGGATCCTTTCTTGCATGTCTTCCAGCAATAGCATCAATCTCATCAACAAACACAAAAGCAGGAGCCTGCACAACAAACACCAATGTTAGCCTAATCATCATAAAGCAATTACAAATAAAGCTTCATTCGATGTTATAATGCATGGTAAAGGAAAGTAGGGCTTACATTTCGCCTTGCAACAGAGAACATTTGATTTATTCGTGCAGCGCCACTTTTTTCACTATCTGTGAACTCTGCACCAGACGCAAAAACAAATGGCATCCCACTTTCCTTTGCTAGTGTCCGTGCAAATAGTGTTTTGCCTGTCCCTGGAGGTCCTGATAGAAGTACTCCCTACAATAGGACATGTAACCAAAAAGCTCACCTCATATTGCACATTAATGTACATTTAATATTTTTGCCCATATAAAATCTCATCAAATTACCCTAACAAACTTCACTTCTTTTTCATAATATTGCATGGGATTACGCATATAGATCATTAGCTCGTCCAAGAGATCCCAGACGTCTCCTCCCAGCACTACATCCTTGTACATCGATTTTATTTCATCAACTTGTCTAACTGGCTGGGGGTCAGATTATTGAGATAAAAAGATTAGTTACAAAGCCAACAGATAGGAAAACAGTTCTATATGAAGATTAAAACTTTACCATGATAAAATTTTCAGCATAAGCCATATCAAAAAGTTGATTATACTTCTTATAGAGGAAGCGCTTTGAAGTAATGCGTAAAAGCATTAGAGATTCCCGTAAAAACCACAAAACCAAAATGCCTGGCAGGAACGCAACTACAACTTTTAACAAGTAATGGCTTTGCCGCCTCTGGAGTAAATCAACTTCAGCTCCAGAATTTGTGATTTTTTCAAACAGGTATGGATCAAGTGGCATATCAACCTACAAAAAACAAAGTGCATTATTCAGGATTGAAGGAGAAAAGCAATTCCTTTACAGCAAAGACAATATTTAATATTGTACTCACAACATATTCTAGAGGGAACCCTTCCTTCATTGTTACATACAATGTTTTCAAATCCTCGGTGAAAACAACAGCAGCGACCTCGGAGCAATCAAGCTTTTCAAGAAAATAGGTATAAGGCAGTTTAGGTCGGTATAACCACCATCTTTTGGATATCCAAAGTGCTCTAGCCCCTTCTGTGCCTTCCGCCTTCACCCTCGCATCTTCACGAAAGCTCTTCTCAACCTCTTCCATGTCAAATTCAATGGCGTACCTAGAACGGGATGAATCTAATTGTTCAGCCAATTGCTCCTTCCTAAGAATCTCTTTCCATATTTGCAGCCTTTCTTGCCACGTTCCTCTACTTTCTTGATTAACATCTGCCACATAAAAGATAAAACTGTCAATCAATCAGGCTTCTTAGCTGCTCAATAAAAGACAATTCTGCAGCAACCTAACCTGAAAGTCCTAGCTCTTTTTGAAGATCACTTTTGTCTTTTGTGTTCAGACTTGCATCCTGGTTGATGATTTCTTTAAATTTGTCCTTAGAAGCTGTGGCATCATCATCCCATGCATCTTCTCCAACATAAGAACTGTCATGGATAAGTGTTCCATCGGGTCCTTCAATGAATTTCTTCATTTTAAGGCCTTTGGGCATTGATTTCCTCCATAAACCTTTTTTATACCTTTAAGAACCAGCACAAATGAAGTTAAGCGCACAAGTTTAAGTTCGATTACCAAGCTCAAATGAAATAAGTACTCCCTCACAATAAAGGAGTTCATTTTTTTACTAAAAATGTACTTGCTGAACTACTTCCTGATTCTGCTCCACTTTTCTCTTTCCCCAACCACCATAAAGCACCCTCCCCCCCCCCCCCTCTCTTTCCTACATATGCACAATTCTCTACTTAACTCCATCTTCATAAAATGGTATTTCAAAGAGAGAAGAAAGATACTCTAACACCCGTAATTTTCGGATAAGTTCAATTTCGAATTATTGTGAAACCGGTCTTTTAAGAAAAATATGAAAAATAGGATTTTGGTTTAAATCTTAGATTTTATGGTCTTGTTGGATGGGGAATTCGAATACGAGTCCAACGAGCCTTTCCAGTGCGAAAACGGAGCTATAACGAAGAAGTTATGGCCAAAACAGTTTCGGTACCGCGGAGCTACTATGACCAGCGACTATGACCATGTCATTGTCGCGTGTCATTGTCGCGCCAAGGGTACAGCCTACGGTACACCTTGTGCGACTATGACCAGCGACTATGACCGTGTCATTGTCGCGTGTCATTGTCGCGGACGGGTACCTGGTTGCTGTCAAATACGAAATTCACACCCCAAACTTCATTTCTTCATATCTCTCTCATTTCAACTCCGATTTTGGCGATTCAAGTTGCTATGGTTCCGATTTTGAGAGCTCTTCAAGGATCTAGAAAGAGTTTTGAAGTTCATAGGAAGATGCAAGGGTGTTTGGTGGTGGTAAGTCTCTCAAATCTCTTCCCTTTTCTCTCCCAAATCGTTTTCCTTCTTTCCTCACAAACCCTAACCGATTTTGGGGCTTTTCTTGGAGATTAATGTGTTTCTTATCCACTTTATGCTAGTGATTTCATTTATTGATGCAAGAGTAAGTTTCATCCACAACACTAGAGATTTTTGGGGTTTTCTAGGTTTTCATCAAAACCTAAGTGGTGAGTTCATCCTCCTAGCCTCTATACTTTCATATGAGTTATAAATGTTCCATTGATGATCTCCTAGTGTTTTGTTTCTCCAATTTCGGTTTGGATGATTTTGGATAAGTTAGGTTAATATTGGGATTTTGGTCAAAATGGAGATTTTGATATAAGATGTTTGGGGAATGGCTTTAAAGTGGTTGAATATGAATATTCATGGTTGGAAGTTATGAATTTAGGTTTTTGGAGGTTTTGGCTTGAGGATACAAACTTCGTCCAAGGAGCTTACGTTTGGAGAAATTCTAGATTTAGCCTAAATCTAGCAAGGTGAGTTCAAGTTGATTTGTGAAAACTTTGTACATGCCAAAAATAGTATTTTCCAAATGTTTGTGTGTTTTACTTGAAATTACCAATTGTTGAAGTACTTGGTTAGTTTAACCCTTTTGGAGTATTTATCTTCATAAATGTTGTAAAACACCCATATTTGGGATTCTTGGAATATTTGATGTGTAGAAATCATAATATGTCTTTGAAAGATTAATTGTTCAAAATGAAGTCTATATAACGGTTTAATCATGTTAGTGTAATTGATTTTATAAACCATTTGGAAAAGTATAAATTAATATCAAGGGTCGTTTTGAGGATGTTAAGGGTATGAGTCCTTTTGGAAAACCCTTTTTGTTTAACTGTATCGGGTTTTGGATTAATAACGATTTTGGGGTACTTGTTTACCCAACTGTTGTTTAAACTCATTTTATGCGATGATGACCGTTATTTATGGGTCTAGCGAGCTTTGAGCACTTTGCTCGGTTTTGACTTGAGAAAACTTTGGGGACATTTGTCCGGTTTAAATGGCTCGATGTGGAGTCTTATTTATGGTTTGCATTTATTGCAACTTGATGCATTTTATTGCTCATTATTGATATTTACATGCTTGGGTGTTTTAGTTATTCCGGGTTGAACATGTTTTATAGACTGTGTCGCATTGGATCCATAGGCATGTATGTCAGTTTTTATTTGATGGTCTATCTCCTTGTGCACGAGGAGAGGACTATTGGGACGCATGGTTATATGCGTTTGGCCGTGGGGCCTCTAGCGAGTATGCAATAAGGGACTGTCACAGGGTGCTGGAAGGCTGGTATCGGCGGGCATGCCTGTGCGGGACTTGAGGTGTAACTCGTCTAGACTGGATATGCAATGGGACTCCCTGTAAGTCCTTGAAGTATAACTCTGCGGGGTATGCAATATTAGGCAATTTATTTTGGTCTGATGATGTCTTTATGGCATGGAAGTAATGACCGGGGCTTGCGTAATCCAGTAACATCCTAAGTGGCCTAACTTTGTGTGCCCGTCACTTTCGATGGAATCGGGTCTCCCCCGTCACCGAAAGGTGTTGTTTTTTGGTATATGTTTTTATCCATATTTTCGGTGACGCGTTTTATTTATATGAAATGTTCTCATGGTTATTGGCAGGGTTCTATGCTTCATACTTATTGGATGTTTTGGAATATTGGAGTTTTGTCCACGTTTGTATTCCTTGGGTTATTTATGTCCAAATACGTTTTGAGTGAGTTGGGTTTGGAATTCATTTTAGAAAACGCTTTATACCTTTTGGGAAATATTTCTTATGGATTTTGTGTGCGTTGAAAAACGAGTCGTTTACATCCTTTCATAAACTCTTTTGAAAATCATGATTTATGTCGCAAACCTTCTTTCTACAAATCATATAAATCATGCTATAAACTCTTGAACTCACTAGGCGTTAGCCTAACCCTTTTTATTTGTCGGTATGTGCAACAGGTCTCAGGTCGGGAGTAGTTCTAGTGACACGTGGGAAAGGTCGTGTGCTAGTATTGTGCTCGAGAGGTGATTTAGATTAGTGAAGTCTTCCGCACTTATTTGGGGCTTGCAACTTGTGTGGTGTTAAGTAACACCCGTTTAAGTAATTTATGGTGAGAATTGTAATGTTTTAAATTCCGAGGTATTTTAAGGAATGAATTGTAGAAGTAATTATATTTATTTTGGGTATTTTATTGAATTTTAAATTAGTTGCTCGTTCCAAATTTGAGGGTGTTACAGATACGATAAAGCAATGAGTTCACATCATAAAGAGGGACTTGGTGTGATTATCATGGGGTTAATTTGAAGAACATTACTGGAAAGCCATCCAACATGAGACAAAAATTCATAATACAATAGAGAACATAATATTCATGATGGAGGAAAAGAAGGCTCGTCTGAAACAAATTCATTTGCTTCACATACAACAATGTTTGATCCCCTTCCTCCCTTATTTATGTTACAATATGATGTTAGACATCTCCTCCGTTTGTACTTCAGAACAGACACTACTATATTTGCCATGAAGCCTATTCTGACACAGGTTGCATTCAAGCACAAAATTTAAGATGGTCAACTTTTAACTACTAAAGCACTGGCATTGTATCCACTAACCTGTCATTACCGTAACTAAGAAACTTCATTTGTATTTATGTGACTTAAATTTGATTATATCTCAGCCAACATCCCATGTCAATGCAAAATATTGTCTTCTCAATAAGTATAGTAGGTCGGTTGTGTATCCCACATGTACTAACCAACGGGATGCTTACAAAATTGCAGTGGGTGCTCCTAGGAAGGGTCAAATTTACATAGCATAGCAACATGGTAAGGTACAACAGATTATACTCCCTTTCCTCTTGTAGCCACTAACCTGTCATTACCATAACTAACAATGCATACGCTGTAACCTCAGCCCTGATAGTCTGGGAAAATCTTGTTATGTGTAACCTCTTCATTGACGAACTTAAAAAAATAAAGGCATTGCACTATGGCAGGGATAATAAAAAGATAACAGCTCTAAGGAAGAGATTGATGCAGTTGAATTATGATATAAGGAAATAGAAGAACAGCCAGAAAGGCACATACTTTCTAATATTAGTTGGAGATGGTTCAGGAATGAGAGCATCCATATAGGCTTCGGATACTTGTTTTATTTGACGATCAAGAAAAGGAGCTTGAACAGCCATATATATTCTTTGGCATGAAACGAGCATCACCAATACATAGATTGCCAATGCACCTACTCTTGTGGGTTCCCAATTATTGATATCCTGCAGCAACAACAACAACAACAACAAAAATTAGCATTTTTTCCAAATCTTGGCAACAGGAACACCAAGTAGAAGCAATTAAGAAGAATAATCATTAATTTGGGTAAGGATTACCTTCCAACGTTGCCACTCGTTCCAAGTCCAGAATTGAGTTTGGGCTTTGAAGACGGAGTCTTGAATCCCAGCCTTAAACTCAGAAAGCTTGGCATTGGCATCTTGCAAATCAAACCCAGTTTCTTTCTTGAATGAATCCCCAAAGTTGTTTAATAAAACATTCGAAGTGCGGAGAATTGACCGCGAGAATCTGGTCCAAGCCGAGCCGTCTTCTGGATTAACGGAAGCAGACACACGAAAGCTGGACTTCCTTCTTTTGTAAGGAAGAAGAGGTAAGAAAACAAGAGTTGGGTGGGTTTGATTCAGTAGTATTACATTTACTCCTCTTCTTATACGAGGAGAGCCAGAGGAGTAGAATCTGTTTGGCCTGCACCGTATTTTAAGATCCATTTCTTTTTTCTACACAAAGTGAAGAAGAAACCTGGTGTAGGTGGGGAGTTCCACAGCCTCTGGCATGAAGACCGTCCCTCCTGCGACGGTGTGCGAGTGAGGGTAAGGATTAAGGAAGAGGGGTTTTAGAGGTTTATCTATCTTTGTTGATTCACTAACGACAGAAGAAGGGGAAATAACAACAACAAACAACAGCAGGCCTGTTTGTCACCTGTGGATAAACTTTTTAGGTTATTTTGATGGCTATGCAATTTTACCATGGCTGAAAGTGCATTTATATCAACTATTTTTGGTTGTTGGTGGTTAGTTGATTCAAGCCCTATTAACGTTCTTGAAAAGGTTGTCTTAACTATTATTTTCAGGGTATTATTTGAAAGCTTCTCTTCATTTCAGTCTAAATAATATTTACAACCATAGGAGGATTAGAAAGTATTACAACCATAAAGGAAGTTGATACTATCTAGCCTATAACTAGACTTCATTTTTACCCTAAAATGTAGTGTACCACTTTACCATGTACATATGTCTTTAGTTTCATCAAGTTTTGAACCTACCATTTTAGCTAAATAGTTCAAAGAGACTACAAACTACAATTTATTAATAAACTTCATCATAATAAAACACAAGCCTTTTCACAACAAGGCATCACGCATTTGAGAATTTTACGACTCACGTTTAATAAACTCGTATACTCACACTTCGTACTAACAAAATGGGTCGCTCTCAAGGCAATATTGATCATGCATCTCTTTCCAAACACATCTATTTCTCTTCCCAGAACAACCACTGCCATTGCCACTACCATAAGTTACCATTTTATTTTTATCCATATTCAATAAGGCTCCAACACACTCTCTTCAAAAAAATTCATCACTCATTAGATACCGAAGACTTAAGCCCAAACACTGGTCCAAATTAAATCCTTTTATCATCTAATAAACTAATGATGTAGTAGGGAACGGGGGAGTCACAACAACTAATTCGCAAGTTGCATAGAGGTTGTTCTTTTGTTGGAGACTGCATATCAGTTATTCTTTTACTCTGCAACCTGCTCCATTTAAGTGCCACCATAATGACATTGTTTGTTAGGATTTGATTTAGGGTTTTTATTTTATTTTAGGATTTGATAAAGGCTTTAGGTCGAAGGGCCACTCCCTTCACCGTCGACCTTTTGATTAGTCTCGGGCATCTCTTGGGCATTTTTCAGCTTGGGATCTCTAATATCCCCATCGGTCTTTTGCTCATCTTTCTCTACTTCAGTCACAAAGTATTATATTGGTCAATGTTATGAATTAATTATTCTTGAAGTTAGATTACCAAAATAAACTAGAAACTTTATAGAGACAAAGCATAGAGAAAGCGACGTAAAAAGAATATGATATCATTTATGAAAATGTATTACAATGTATATTTCGTTTTATATTAAAGGGAATATCCTATTACAAACAAAATCTTTTATATATTTACAATACATGATTAGTAATAGTCACTTAGATGGTTGTCAAGTTGACATAATCATTGAAAATAGAGTGAAGTACATAAACTGTCTACGTGGTTTGTTGAAACTCTACCAATAATCGTTACTACTTCAAAATCATATCATGCCCTCTATTGTTTAAACCTGTTTTCACTGATAGTTAAATCAATTAAGTGTACTCAAGTGTTAGGCACGTGAAAGAGTGTTATAATGAACTTTCGTATCTTTTTAAAAGTAATTCAAGTGTACAAGTGTTTTAAGCATGTGTACAAGTTGTATTGTATACTGATTAAAAAGCAAAAACAATTTGAAACGTAACTACCCCCCCCCCCCCCTCAAAACCACATCTCCCTACCCCTTCCCCTTACAAGTGACCATTTTTTCTCGACTGCTTCTCTAGCGAATGACTGTCATATGGTTCTTCATCTTTTCTTTTAATTTATTCTCATGAAGTAACTCATTTCAAGAAAACAAAACCCTTTAGTTTTTACGGTCTTTTTTTCTCCGTTGAAGGTTTCTCCTCTTAAACAAGTATGAAAAAACCCTTATAAAAAACCAAATGAAGAACATGAACATTAAACCCTCATCAATGATCAAACCAACCATCGAATGTATCAGGACAACAAAGATCGATAAAAGAACAGCCATTTTATTGTCTACAAATAAGGATTTGAAAGCTTAACGAAGCTCAAGGAGAGAGTAGGTAACCATTACGACATATTGTGGCATGTGGGTTTTCTACGTAGGTGGTTTCCACTTGTTTTCATCCTCAATACTGTTGCTCCGAGAATGTTCTTGAGTTAGCGGAATGGATGAATGGTGCAAACAAAGTGAAAGCGATGAAATGTCTTGTATAATTTTGAAACAATAATGACACTATTACTAGAGTTTCAACAATCCATCAAAAAGGAACACCACAAAAAGTTGAATAAATATAGAAAAGAAGGTTTGTATAAAGGTGAAACAAGATAACCATTTTTATTAACATGGTTTGTTAAAAGAAAGAAGGGGATCATATTGCAAAGAAAAATGAAAGAAGGATAGAATTTGTAAATTGAGGGAGAAAGACAGGACAGGACAGCTTCAAAAGCATCGAACTTGAACCTCTCCTCAACGATAAGGATTCATCCCCTTCCCCTTCAAAACCCATTCTCCTTCATTCATCCATCAATCCACCTCTGCATCTGCTATTATTATTCCAATGGCTTCAGCTGCATCATCCGCTTCCTTCTCCCTCCTCCCCACAACTCCCTCCTCCTCCACTTCCAAGACTAAAACTCTTGTCCGCCTTCCTTCTCCCTTTCTGCGCTCTCCACTCCCTACCCTCGGCTTTACCGCCGCCGACCCCCTTCTTTCATCCCACGTAGCCTCCAAGATCCGATCCATCAAAACCCCTGCTGCCAAACCAGTCACAGGCATTGTCTCTATGGCCAAGAAGAGCGTCGGAGACCTCTCTCCCGCCGAACTCAAGGGAAAGAAGGTGTTCGTTAGAGCTGATTTGAATGTACCTTTGGACGACAATCAGAATATCACAGACGATACAAGAATCAGAGCAGCCATCCCTACCATCAAGCACCTCATCAGCAACGGTGCTAAAGTCATCCTTTCCACTCATTTGGTAACTATCTAATCTATTCCTTAATGAATGCATTGCCACAACTCAACTCAACTCTCTATGTATGTATATCAATTTTCTTCTGAAATTTTCAGGGCAGGCCAAAAGGTGTCACTCCCAAATACAGCCTGGCTCCTCTTGTTCCCAGACTATCCGAACTTATCGGCGTTCAGGTACCCTTCTTTTCTTTTCTTTTCATCACCAACAGGAAGGGCAAACATGAAATAGATACACCCACTTACAAATACTCCATCAATCCCAAAAATGCCCTCAAACAGGAAATAATGAAGCCTATTTTTCAATTTTCATTTATCTTGAGTTGCAACAAGTCAGTATTAATATATGTTTAGTACAAAATGAACTTTATTTTGAGCAAACATCTAAAATAACTAATAGATTCTGTACACGAAATCAAGCTATCAAGTGTATAATTAGATGAAACAATCATTTTTATCAGCTGATAATGATGATTGCAGGAATACGTTATCAAGCAATAGCTGATATATACAGTATCAAACTTTAAAAAGGACTACCAAAAAAAGGAACCCTGATATAATATTGCTAAAATATGAAGAAAAAAACCGAATAGGCTCATTTAAAAATTTGGGACAAGGGAAGTATCGTGTTTAGATTTACCATGATAGACATTCTGTTTATTTTTATTGAGTGAACAGGTTGTGAAGGCGGATGACTGTGTTGGTCCAGAGGTTGAAAAATTGGTGGCTTCACTTCCAGAGGGCGGTGTTCTTCTTCTTGAGAATGTGAGGTTTTACAAGGAGGAAGAAAAGAATGATCCTGCCTTTGCAGAGAAGCTTGCATCCCTAGCTGATCTTTACGTAAATGATGCTTTTGGAACCGCGCATAGAGCCCATGCCTCCACTGAGGGAGTGACTAAATTCTTGAGGCCATCTGTTGCTGGTTTCCTTTTGCAGAAGGTTTGATAGCTCATCTTCATTCAATCATAATCAGTATTTACATCATTTTTAATGGGTTCTAGAATGGAGTGCAAATGTTATGACGAGCATTAGTGCTTTGGTTTGATAAGCCATTTATTAGGTCTGCTACAATCTAGAATGACTTGTTTGTATTTGATATAGGAGTTGGATTATCTTGATGGGGCAGTTTCAAACCCAAAGAGGCCATTTGCTGCCATCGTGGGGGGTTCAAAGGTCTCATCCAAGATTGGAGTGATCGAGTCCCTTCTGGAAAAATGTGACATATTGCTTTTGGGTGGAGGAATGATCTTCACATTTTACAAGGCACAAGGCCTATCAGTGGGATCCTCATTGGTGGAGGAAGACAAGCTTGATCTTGCTACTACACTCCTTGCAAAGGCCAAAGAGAAGGGAGTATCTCTCTTGTTACCAACCGATGTGGTGATTGCAGACAAGTTTGCACCTGATGCAAACAGCAAGGTTGATTTATTTAATTTTTTGTTAAAAATATAATATGTTTGGTACTTTGGTTATGCTAGCTTTCAACAATAATTTCACAATTATGTGAAATGAATATTTGGATATCAAATTAAAACAAGAAGCAAACCCTTTTTTTACTATGCAGATTGTGCCAGCATCTGCCATCCCAGATGGTTGGATGGGATTGGATATCGGACCAGATTCTGTGAAGACATTCAATGATGCCTTGGAGACCACCAAAACAGTGATTTGGAATGGACCAATGGGAGTGTTTGAGTTTGACAAATTTGCAGTTGGAACCGAGGTGTGTAAGATTTATTTATTTATTTGTTTGATTCAACTTTTCAAGCACATGAACATGCTGCAGAGAAGATAGAAATGACTTGCTTTGATACGATAGACTGATGCAATTCTTAATTGTATGTATGTATGTATGTATGTATGTATGTATGTTTGCAGGCAGTTGCAAAGAAGTTGGCTGAACTTAGTGGAAAGGGGGTGACTACAATCATCGGAGGAGGAGATTCGGTGGCAGCTGTAGAGAAAGTTGGAGTGGCAGACGTGATGAGCCATATCTCGACAGGTGGGGGTGCCAGCTTGGAGTTGTTGGAAGGCAAAACACTTCCTGGTGTCGATGCGCTTGATGAAGCAGTCGTAGCTGTTTCTGCGTAAGCGTAAATTTTGATTTGGAATTTTTTTACTGTAAACAATAATTGGTGTAGAGAGATGAAAAAAACATTTGAGTTTGTATTGTAAAATGTAAATGTTCCAACGCTACTGCTGCTGCTACTGCTACCTCAAATATAAGGAAGGTCTTTCTTATTGTTGTGTTTTGGTGTTGGTTTCCATGAGCTTAGCTAATAATAATAATAATAATAATAATAATAATAATAATAATAATAATAATAAATGTGATGGACTGACGGTTGTATCATGTGAATGAACAAATGTGAGCTGCAATAAAATATGTACCAAATACTCAGATGATAATTATTACGTACTATAAATGCAAAACTCAGTTTTATGATGATAATTTCAAGTAAAATGCAAAAAACAAAGGGGCTTTAGTGCAAAAAAACACATATTTTTTAAATCAATACACGAAGATCTTCCGCCTCTTCTCAACGATAAGGAAAATCCCTATCCCTTCTTCTTCTTCTTCTTCTTCTTCTTCTTCTTCTGTATCAGTAATTCAGTATCACTATTCACTGTCACTCATTCGTTCAACAATGGCTTCTGCTGCATCACCAACCTCTTTCTCACTCCTCTCCACAACTTGTTCCTCTTCCACTACATCCCGCCGCAACAACCCCAGCCTTCGCCTCCCTTGTCGTTTTCTGCGCTCTCCACTCCCTGCCCTCGGCTTTGCCGCCGCTGATCCCCTTCTCTCTGCACATGTAGCCTCCAAGCTCCGATCCATCAAAACCTCTGCCAAACCAATTACAGGCGTTGTCTCTATGGCCAAAAAGAGCGTCGGAGATCTCTCTCCCGCTGAACTCAAGGGAAAGAAGGTGTTCGTTAGGGCTGATTTGAATGTGCCTTTGGATGACAATCAGAATATCACAGACGATACAAGAATAAGAGCAGCCATTCCTACCATCAAGCACCTCATCAGCAATGGCGCTAAAGTCATCCTTTCCAGTCATTTGGTAACTACTGCCGTTTTCATACTCAGTTATCTATCATCATCTATTCTTAAATGCCCTAAGTTTATGCATTTTCTATTATTTTCTCAGATGATAGTTGTAACTTCCAGGAGGTATTATAGTGCGACCTGATCATTTTATTCAACTTGTAGTTGACTCACTATAATGAACTAAAATCACAATCTGTATAGTGTATCCGTACGTACTACAACCTTTATTATCTACTGTGTCATGACTCATGACTATTTATCTTCTTACAAGGTAAAGCAGGGGTCTTTTGAGTTTTTCTTTTTCGGATTGTTATCTTTAATTCATTGAAGAAAAGAGTAACAAGACTAGTAGCTTTAACAAAGTCTCTGAACCAAGTGGTTGTGGGTCCAAGAGTACGTGTAGTTTATCTTTTTATCCTTTTCTGCTTACAAGGAAGAGTAATGTTGTTCCTTCGGATTTGCGTATTTTCTGATGTCTTCCCTTTTGAAATCCTTCAGGGTAGACCAAAAGGCGTCACTCCCAAGTTCAGTTTGGCTCCTCTAGTTCCCCGACTATCCGAACTCATTGGTGTTCAGGTACTTTTCCTTAATCATCTAGAGGAGGGTGAATGAGAAGCAAACAGAGATTCAAATACTCTTACGTCACAAAACAAACAAGCCATGTTGCTCAAAATGTAAAAACTAGAAAAATCATTTCATTCTTTGTCATGTACCTCGTGCCTAATCACTAATATATATAATTTATAGAACTGGAGAACCACTGTCACCAAACATCTGAAAAGATTAGATTGTAGATGGATATTATACGATCAATTGAGCCATTGTATGTAATTAGGTGAAAATACACATTGAAAAACAATCATCTGATTAGCTAAAATTGAATATTGTGAGAAGATTTTTAAATCCCAATTTGAGTTGTATTAACTTAAATAGTCAGATATTTTCTATTGGTTAGTTGGAGTTGTGAAAAGAAAACAGCTCCTTCTCCGCATCAGTTACCTTTTGTGGCTTTGGTTGAGAATGATTGGAGCTGTATGAAGTGATACTCTCAAGTGCATTTTTTTTCTTGGGGTACAGTTGGGTTTGCAATACAATAGCGCCTTGGGTTCTTTGTAATTGATTTTCGATTGAACTCATACGATCTGTGAAACAGGGTACACATATAAAAAAATGATCCATTTATGGTCCTCTACCGGTTGGATTATTGGATGATCCATTTGGAAATGATTACAGAGTGCATAGGTTGTTAGAAGAAGTTATTATTTAGAAAAACTGAAAATTATCAGAAGAATTGTTCAAGTTGGGAGAAACCCTAAAAACAAAAAGGTTCATTCAACAGGGGATGGAGGGAGTATTTTATTTAGTGAAGCCAAGACGGAGATTTTGTGCCTTTACTTGCATACCATTGATAAACAGGTTGTGAAGGCTGATGACTGTGTTGGTCCGGAGGTCGAAAAGTTGGTGGCTTCACTTCCAGAGGGTGGTGTTCTTCTTCTTGAGAATGTGAGGTTTTACAAGGAGGAAGAAAAGAACGATCCTGCATTTGCAGAAAAGCTTGCATCAATAGCTGATCTTTATGTAAACGATGCTTTTGGAACTGCGCATAGAGCCCATGCCTCAACGGAGGGAGTGACTAAATTCTTGAGGCCATCTGTTGCAGGTTTCCTTTTGCAAAAGGTTTGATGGCTGAGCTTTAGATCCTAATAAGTATTATGACCATACTAATGTGTTCAAGAACAAAGTAGAACTTTAAGGATGAGCATTAGTGCTTTCATTTGATAAGCCAAAGTTTTCTGCAATTTACGTTTAACTGTTTGTTTTTGCTTTAGGAATTGGATTATCTTGACGGGGCAGTTTCAAACCCGAAGAGGCCGTTTGCTGCCATTGTGGGTGGTTCAAAGGTCTCATCCAAGATTGGAGTGATCGAGTCCCTCCTGGAAAAATGTGACATATTGCTTTTGGGTGGAGGAATGATCTTCACGTTTTATAAGGCACAAGGCCTATCAGTGGGATCGTCTTTGGTGGAGGAAGACAAGCTTGATCTTGCTACTACACTCCTCGCTAAGGCCAAAGAGAAAGGAGTATCCCTCTTGTTACCAACCGATGTGGTGGTTGCAGACAAGTTTGCACCTGATGCAAACAGCAAGGTTGCTTATTTTTTTGTCATGCTAGCTTTCTGACTTGTGAAACATGAAAAAAAATTCATTATACCTGACATGAATGCATATTTTCTATCTATGTTAGAACTAATATCTGGTTAGAAATTAAGTCAAGAACTATTTTCTTCTTCTTTTGACTTGTGCAGATTGTGCCGGCATCTGCTATCCCTGATGGTTGGATGGGATTAGATATTGGACCAGATTCTGTCAAGACATTCAATGATGCCTTGGAGACCACCAAAACTGTCATTTGGAATGGACCTATGGGAGTGTTTGAGTTTGACAAATTTGCTGTTGGAACTGAGGTGCGTTTTTTATAGCTACTAACTGGTCCATTAAACTTTTTTTTCATCTGAACTGCGTTGTTGGTTTAGCACCAAAATAACTACTTCCCCGTCAAAAGAATTGTTGATTAACTTGTAATTTTTAGAGAATTCGATCTCAAAATAGAACATAGGAAACCGAAAAGAGTTGTGTGTGTTTTACTCTTGATTTTGCCTAGAATCTAGAGTGCGACTTTGGATGAATTTCATGATTTCTAAGAAAAGGGTGTTTATTTTAAGCATTTGAGAAGCATGTGAATGTGATTGCAGGCAGTTGCAAAGAAGCTAGCTGAACTTAGTGGAAAGGGGGTGACTACAATCATTGGAGGTGGAGATTCAGTTGCAGCTGTAGAGAAAGTTGGAGTAGCTGAAGTGATGAGCCACATCTCAACAGGTGGGGGTGCAAGTTTGGAGTTGTTGGAAGGCAAAACACTCCCTGGTGTTTATGCTCTTGATGAAGCAGTCGCTATTCCTGTGTAAGACATATATATATACAATTCTAAATTCTGATTTGATTTTTCTTTATTTATATATCTGGTGTCAGCGGCTCACCATGCTTATGGTTATGTAAACATGAGCATGAGTTTGTTTTAGATGCTTCATCATAAATTTAAGGTCTGATTCCAAAAACTTGAAGATCTTAATATTTGGTGTTCCATTATATTCCATGATGCATTAATTATTTTCCTGATTTTGTAATAATAGTAGATGAAGTTAATATTGTGGTTGATGGTTTTGTATTTGGATAATTACAAAAAGATGAACAAGTGTGGAGTGGGTTTGATGAGAGAATGGTGGTTTTAATTGCAGGAGAAGAAGCCGTAATTAGTTACAAGTGGTAAAATTAGGAAACAGAAGACAAAGTGTGATCATCAGGAATTAATGACAGTTGGTTATGGTTGGAAATTAGGTAGGTGCATGATGGATCAGAGCATATAAGAGTTATTATTAATTCACAATGCTAATTGTATGTTCCAAAGAGCATATATTTATATATGTGCAGATGGATTGAAATAAATCATATACATAGGGAGAAGATTAATTAATTAATTAACTAATTAATGTTGCATGAAAGTATTGGTTAATGCAGGGTAATGAACTATGTAGGATTAGGACAATTGGTGTGTTTGTGAGGTTGATTACTTAGCATTCCAATTAATTATAAGGGCAGGTGATTAGGTTCATGCTTTACCACTTGTTTAATTAAAAGGTAGCCTCCGAAGGCATGTAACATGGCACCAATGCATTATATTTGATGTTGCAGATTAATTATGAGGTTGCAACCACAAGTATTTTATTTATTAATTACTTATATGTTATTAATTAAGTTTGATAGAAAGATAGGTAGTACTTGTTAATTGTTATCAATTATTATAAGATATAAACTAATGACAATTAAGTAGCAATTATGTGTGTTACAAGGTATAGGATGAGGTTGTAGGTAATTTTGGTTGTTTTACAGGTAAACAGTTAATTGAAATCTCCTAAATAAGACAATTAAGTTTTCATTTTTAATTTATAAATGTGATTAATTGTTCAGCCACAATTAAGTGCAAGTCATCCATGGTTAGTAAGTGGTGGCTGGAACTTGATGGAATAATTTTATTAATTAATTATTATAATGAAGTAAATATTTAATTTGTCAAAAAGTAGGTAGGTGCCTGCCTAACCCAACCCAACCCAACATAAATCAAATGGTAAAAAGGTTTTCAATGTGTTGGTTCCCCTAACCCAGACTTTGGATCACCATTCACCAATATCATATGCATATGCATTTGCATGCTAATTAATTAACAATTAAGACCTTTTCTTTTAAACGATCATCAATTGATCGAGTTTATGAAATTAAGGGGGTGTTTGGTTTAGGTAGATGAATGAGAATGAAAATAGGAATGGATTTTCATTCCCCCACCAAGTCTGTATTTTGTCAACTGATTCCTATGAAGTTGAGTCATTAGCTTCATAATTTGTTATCATGCGTACATCACATTATATACCTTGTATGTTATTTAAATAATTAATTTAGCCCACACAATATATATAAATATGCCCTCTTTAATTTTATATATTATGTTTATCTATTTTCTTAATGATTTTACTAAATTAAAGCTAGCTATCACTAGTTTTTAATTCATATATGTAAAGTATATATAGTTTTTGTCACATGCATGATTATAATGAATATTAGCTAGAGCAATATATGAAATTAATTGTGCAAGTATTTTAAATCCATAAAATTACCAATTTTGATAGTAAATTAAAATGGTGAAACGGTGCCTAATTAATCACTTTCACTACCAGCTAGTTTGTTTTAGAGCTTTGGCCGCCCATTTATAATTGATTAGGATATATATATGTATATATATGATCATCATTAAAGCTTAATTTGTCTTTGTTGCCCACCACCAAAGCTAGCTAGTTCATAAAATTAACTCATTTGTTACATGCTATATATTTATATATATTATGCATATGGTTAAACCATAACTGTAATTAACATTTTTAATATGGTTACAAATTAAGGTGGGGCCACCAAGTTGGCCATAATCCAATCTAAGAAAATTCTATCGTAACCACACATACATACACAGATGTAGGCTATATATGAACACATATATATACATATGTACATATGGAGGAGATGAAGGTGAAGAAATGTAGAGGGGATAAAGGAGAAAAATGAAGGGGATGCATATGTATTTATAGGATTGAATTATATATCTATATATATATATATATTACTCTTAACATATATGTATATGTAATTAGTTAAGATTAAGATGGGAGGAGGAAGAGGAGGGCGTTCGCCATGCTGTGACAAGAGTAAGGTGAAGAAAGGGGCATGGAGTCCGTCTGAGGACACAAGACTCGTCTCTTTCATTCAGAAACATGGTCATCCCAACTGGCGTTCTCTCCCCAAACAAGCCGGTACTATACATATATACCTATTTCAATTCAATTCCCTTTCATTCCATTTTTCATATGCCATATATATATAATAATTAAATTGGTTTTGAAGGGTTGCTAAGATGTGGAAAGAGCTGTCGTCTAAGATGGATAAACTACCTAAGGCCTGACGTCAAGAGAGGCAATTTCACTCCCCAAGAAGAGGATTCCATTATTCGTCTTCATGCTACCTTTGGAAACAAGTAAACTATATAACCAACCATCCAATCCATGCATCTTATATAGCTTAATTAATATATTGTTGATGAAATATATATTATCCTATATATATTCTTAATTAATTAAGTTAATGGATTGCAGGTGGTCGAAAATTGCATCTCAGTTGCCTGGAAGAACAGACAACGAGATCAAGAATGTATGGAATACACATTTGAAGAAAAGATCATCATCGTTGCTAATTAATACACCACCTTCCTCCTCACCTGCTAATTCCTACATTAATATCTCAAATGGTATAATCGATCAACAAAATCAAAACATGATGATGAGAAATGATCAAGAAACTTGTTCATCATCTCACAACCATCAAAATCCTAAATTAGGATTAATAGACAAACAAGATATTCAGGCTGCTGTTGATCATCAAGCATCAACCCCAACATCTTGCAACAACAACGCCGACTCAGGTGATGATGAAGATAAGATCAGTGGTGAAGAAAATGAGAATAAGAGTAATAATAATGTTGTTGAAATTGTTCCATTACTAGAATCTGATGAGTTTTGGAACATGCTGGATGACATAGAATTAGATGATCAGTCCCAACCATTAATGATCACCGATGATGATGAAAATGGATCACAGATGGAAGTTGACAAGTGGTTGAGATTATTAGAGGAGGAACTTGGATTAATTAGTAGTGCCTCCAACTCCAACAGCTGCTAGTGCTAGCTAGCTAGCCAACAAGCTTAGCTACATGATGATGAAATTAGCAAGAGCAAGAGCAAGACCAAGGATGATAATGATGATGATCAAGGTAATTGGTTATAATCCTGCAGAATTGATATATAGCTTGATTAGAAATATAATTAGTTAGTTTATGAACTAACGATGCAATATATAACGTGTACGTATACTGTTAATTATGGGTAGTTGGTACGTGGAAATATATGTATGAGTTTGAAAATGAGCAGTCAACTAGTCATGTTAGACTTGTGCATTTAACACTAGGATCTTAAGTAAGCTAGCTACCTAGTGAGTCATTGTTCGCTTGATTTGCCTCTTTGATCGACGGGATGGTGTGAATCAACTTAGGGGTTACCGTTGACAATATAAAATAATTGTTGAAAAATTCTTGTTTTTGGACACAAATATTACCATGATTTATTCATTAATTATTTTTTATGGAATTGTGTTCTTTACTTGAGAGCTACGTAGAGATTGTTGGAAGTGAATGATAAATGGAATCACTTTGAAGTGATTGGCAATGAAATGGGTTGGTTATAACTTATAACTAATTAAGCTAGTGTTAGTGTGGGAAAATTGTGGTGAGAATTGAGATGTAGAGCTTAAAGGCTTGTTTACATGAACTAAGTTGAAAGAGTTAAAATTTATTTTCACGTGCATGCATAGAGCTAGAGGGTTGTAGCATTGGACCACTAAACTTGTGTGTACTTGGGATATAGATGTAGTTGCCAAAGTCGATTTAAAAGTTCAAACTTTAAATGAGGTATTTTTGACGTAGCTTATTAAAAAGTCCTTTACTTTACTTTAATTTTGGGTGGGGTGGTGTCCATTTATGTACGGATCAGCGTGTTGTTTTGAATTCTCTGTGAATATCAAAAAAAACTGTTTGTTTTTGTGAGTTGAAAACATCTAAATACGTATTATTGTCTATTTTATATCAGAAAATGTGATACTGTCGAATTAAATTAAATTATACTATTAAAATCAGTATAACAACGAAATACGTTAATTGGTTCAAATACAATAGGAAACATGGACAATGTCTCGTAACAACTAAAATAATTATTTTCGACAAACCAAAGCCAACAAATTTGTAGTTTACTCAATTGATAATATAACCATAAAAATAAAAATAATGATTTATGATTAATTATATTATTTTTAATATGCGATTGACTATAGAAAATAAAATGCTCCAACTTTGAAGTTCTTCATATGCACAAGATCCATTAATGCATTGCCAGGGGGATCCCAAATCTCAAGAGAATAAGAGATATTAGAGAATTGGGCTGTTGAGAGAATAAGTGAGTAGACAACCATTATTTTTATTAGACGATTTTAAGCGATAAGTGGGTCTAAAAAATGTAAAAAAACAAACAATCTGAATTTGAAAACGTCTAACCGAATAAGTGATAAGTAGTCATTAAGGCCTGAATTGGAAAAACAAACAAGGTCTTAATTTTTCGGTCATTTTATAAGAACATCTTCAACAGTTTCTCTAAAACTGTACGTTTGTTCTCCAAATTGCTCCAACAACTTATCTCTATTGTTCTCTAAAGTAGAGAAATTTACAGAAATCTTCCAATCAATAGGGTTAAGTTGTTATTAGTTTATACAAATTATTTTAAAAAGATATAGTGGGATGATAGATTTTTATAATATCCTGTGGAAAATTTTAAAATAAATAATTTTTTAAAATTAAATATAATTTGTCCGAGAGTATTTACTTTTCCGGTCTCTATTTTAAGTTTCTTTTTATAGAGGTTGTGAGGGTGGGGAAGGAGATTAATAAGGTGGGGATCCAATTCACGAACTCGTTTGGTATGCAAGTTGGAGATGGTAAGGGCATAAGATTTTGGGAGAACAATTGGGTGGGAATTGGGGTCCTAAAGGAGAGATTCAAGCGATTGTTTCAGCTTGAGCGTAGAAAAGAGGTGCTGGTTGCGGATAGAGGTGAGTTTCTAGGGGATGAATGGGAGTGGAAGTGGGAATGGAGGAGGGAACCGAGGGGGAGAGAGTTAGGAGAACTTGAGGAGCTACGATCGATTTTAGTGGGAGTTGCACCTAAGGACGGAGTTAAGGATCGGGCTACATGGTCACTTGATACCCAAAACGGGTATTCGGTCCACACATTACGGGGCTTGATTGAAGAGAAACGGGTGGGGATGGGAGCAAACGCAGCAACAACGACTTGGGTCAATTCGATTCCAAAAAAGATCTGTATCTTCTTGTGGCGAGCTAAACTAGGAAGGATTCCGGTAAGGGAAGTTTTGGACAAAATGGGTATCGACCTTGATTCCTCATTGTTAGAAACGATACGAGAGTCAATCGATGAACTGATGAACGAATTGAGAGAGATATGTGGCTGAAGCTTCAACGGCTTTTCATATATTGAGAGTAAACGATTACAAGAAGATTAACCTAATAATGAGAATTAAGCTACAAATATATACTAGCTAAGTTACAGGTAATTACAAACTAGTCCTTGTACTTTACATATGTACTATAACTCTAACACCCCCCCCCCCCCTCAAACTCAAGTAGGGGAAGAATGAGCCAAATTGAGTTTGGAAACAAGAGCCCGAAATCGCCCTGGAAGATGAGCTTTGGTGAAGATGTATGCGGTCTGATCAATGGTCGAGATTGGAAGAAGTCGAACCGTCTTGCGAAGAACATGTTGACGAGTGAAATGACAGTCAATCTCGATGTGCTTTGTACGCTCATGAAAGACATCATTGTGAGCAATCTGAATAGCACTATTGTTATCACACCACAATGGTGTTGGAGAGATCTGATGAGCACCCATATCAAATAGTAGCCAACGTAGCCATACAAGTTCTTGCGTAGTGTCAGCTAAGGCTCGATACTCAGCTTCAGTACTAGACCGAGCTGTCAGAGATTGTTTCTTGCTGCGCCAGGAAATAAGAGAGTCCCCAAGGAAGAAACAATATCCGGTGGTAGAACGACGGTCTGTTATGTCTCCATCCCAGTCAGCATCTGAGAATGCACGAAGAGTTAAAGACGATGTGGATGAGAGGGGTTCCGGCATTGGGAGCAAGATGCAGATTTTGCTCAATAGGTGTACATGCAACTTTGTTGTCTGTAATCCCAGCTTTGGACAACAGATCTGAAATGTACTTGGCTTGACAGAGATAGATGCCGGAAGAATCTGACAGAACTTCAAGACCAAGGAAGTAGTGTAGTGTACCAAGATCTTTCATCTCAAAACATGAGCTGAGAGAATGTTTGAGTTGGGTAATTCCTGTAGAGTCACTGTCGGTGATGATCATATCATCAACATACAACAAGAGTAGGATAGTACCTACATCGGTGGTGCGAGTAAACAGACCAGAATCATAATTACTCGGAGATAATCCCAATGAAATAACAGTAGTGCTGAATTTCTCAAACCAAGCACGAGGAGCTTGTTTGAGACCATAGAGGGCTTTTCGAAGCCTGCAAACATGGCCTGGTGGGAAAGTCACTCCCGGAGGAGGTTTCATGTAGACTTCCTCTGAAAGATCGCCATTTAAAAACGCATTCTTGACATCCATCTGGTAAAGTGGCCATCTTTTGGTGGCAGCTATGGCGAGTAGACTACGAACCGAGGTTACACGAGCCACAGACGCAAACGTTTCCTCGTAGTCAATATCATATTCTTGATTGAAACCTTTTGCCACAAGACGTGCTTTGTAACGATCAATAGATCCATCAGACTTTGTCTTGATTTTGAATACCCATTTGGAACCAATAGGTGACTTGCCCGGTGGGAGAGGTACAAACTCCCATGTATTTGCTTTGTCAAGGGCCTGTAGTTCCTCAGTCATAGCTTGCTGCCAAACAGGGTTAGTGACGGGTGTCGAATCCGACAAATAATAAGTATTTTATATGATTAGCCTATTATCTCTTAAACACAATAAATTGCGATAATGATAAGTAGGGTCGTTTCCTCAGGGACTCGTTGTTAATTGTAGAACCAAGATAAAATCATACAAGTTTCTTTTATAACGAATAATAAAAAGGGGGTTTTTGAAGTTGTTTGATTAATCTAGAAGTAAAGATAAATTAAGATGAAATAATAATAAAGACAAATCCTAGTGATGAGTATAACCGGTTCTTTATGAAATCTTGTATCATTGACTTGAACGAAAACGCTTTTTTCACAATTTAATTTCAGATCGGCCGTAAGTATCGACATGCGCCAAACACTCCGTTTGTTCTTAAGAGTAAACTAGCACGAGAAGCTCGATGAAGTAGTTCCTAATTGACTAAGCTAAGTTTGGTCACGAACTCAAACTTAACCTGTCAATTGCATTAAATGCAAACAAACACCAATCCTAACTAATGACCGGAAGCCCGATCATTTAAGTTAGATTATACAACCCCATAATACAAATCAATCGATTTATTCAATTGATGCATTATTTTCCTACTAACTTGAGATTAGGAACGATTACGTATTCCAAATCCCAACTAGCGATTCAAGATTAGATATAGGATTCAAGGGATCCTTCTTAAATCAAAAACCCAAAAATGAAGAACATATTTTAAACAAGGATTGTATAAATGAAACTAAATTGATAACAAAAGTAAATCAAGTCTCAACAATATTCATAAAAGAACTAGCTATAATCTCATCACTAAGAATAAGAGTTTAGCTACTCATAACTAACAAATGAAACTTGAAAAGAGATTACCAAAATGATGGAGAATGCTGCTGTGTTTTGCTCTCCAAAACAAGAAATAAAAGCTATGCAAGAACTAAGAGATAGATAGAATAGGATGTGATGGGATGATTTAGAACTACAACCAAGGTGCTCTATATATAGGCTTATGGATTACAAGGGATAGGTATAAGCATGTTCTTTAACATCATCACAAAGGAAAAGTTGATCCACATGCACAACCAAAGTCAAAAATAGCTGCCAAAAGGAGAACCAATCAGCCAAAACCATTTTCGGTTCACACTGCAAGTCCAGGAAGTTGGCGCCAACTTGGCGCCGATTTGATTGGCGCTGTAACACCCGTGATTTTCGGATAAGTACAACTTCGATTCGGTGAGGAATCGATCTTTTAAGAAAAATATGGAAAATAGGATTTGGAGCTAAATCCTATATTTTATTGTCTTGTTGGATGGGAAATTCGAATACGAGTCCAACGGTTCTTTCCGGAGCGAAAACGGAGCTAGAACGAGGAAGTTATGGCCAAAACGAGTTTCGGTACACCCCGAGCTATAGTGCCCAGCGATTGTGACACTGTCACTATCGCCGTGTCACTATCGCTGGAAGTGTACCGCGAGTGGGAAGGGCTTGAGCGATTGTGCCCCGGCGATTGTGACCATGTCACTATCGCCCTGTCACTCTCGCTAGAAGTGTACCGCGGGTGGGTTTGGGGTGAGCGACTATGCCCCGGCGATAGTGACCATGTCACTATCGCCTGTCACAATCGCCGTCGGGCTCCAGGGGCTTTAAATCCTTTTCTCATTCTTTCTTCTTCATTTTACATCTCTATCTCGACTCAACTCTCTCCCTCAGCCGATTTCTCTCAAGAACATCATCCCCTCCCCTCTCCTTCCTCATTTCTTCACCAAATCAAACCCTCTTCCTCTATTGTTGATCATATTTGGAAGCTTGGGGTTTTGTGGAGATTAGGAGGTCGTTTTTGGAAGATTCAAATGGTTAAGATAATCTCTCCCTACCCTATAGTTGTTATTGTTATTGATTTCATATTCCTTCCATCTTGTGATGTTGTGGACCGATTTTGGTGATGATTGGGTAAGGGAATCTTGTTTTCTTCATCTACAAAACTAGGGTTTGGTATAAAATGGGTATTTTAGTATGTTATGGATGGATGATGATTCCTTATGGTTGGATTGTATTATTGATGGTTGAGAATTCATAAATCTAGGTTTTGGAAGTTTTGGTTTGAGGATGCAAACTTCATCAAAGGAGCATACGTTTGGAGAACTCTAGATTTAGCTTAAATCTAGCAAGGTGAGTTCAAGTTACTTTGCGAAAACGTTGTACATGCCAAAATGAATATTTTGCAAATATGTGTGTGTTTTACTTGAAAATGTATGTGGTTGAGTTATTTGGTTGATTTAACTCTTTTGAAGTGGTTATCTTCATAAATGTGTAAAACACCCATATTTGGGGCTTTTGGATGTTTGGATGGTTAGAAACCATAAATTGTCTTTAAAAGATTATTTGCTCAAAATGAGGTTTAATTTATGGTTTAATCATATATGTGTAAATGATTTTGAAAACCAATTGGGAAATACACTTTTAAGTGTTATGTGTCATTTTGAGAATTATAAGGGTGTGAGTCCTTTGGGAAAACCCTTTTTATTTAACCCGTAAAGAGTTTTGGGGTTAATGATGAATTTGTAGTATAGCTTGCCTAAACAATGTTTAAACGCGTTTTTGATCGACATTATGGGTTTAGCAAGCTTGGAGCACTTTGCTCGGTTTGACTTTGAGTTAGTCTTGGGACATTTGTCCGGTTTAAATGGCTCGATGTGGAGTCTTATTTATGGGTCGCTTTTATTGCACCGTGTTGCATATTATTGCACGTTGTTGATATTTTACATGCTCAGGGTGGAGTCTAGGATGTGTTATATGCTTAATTGCATTTTTATTTGCATGATTTGACGTCAATAAATGATCATTAGATCTTTGAGCAGAGGGCTCGGTTTTGGGCTCAATTGAGTCTTGGGGGCATTCGCCCGGTTTTAATAAGCTCGACGTGGGCTTGGGGTTTGCATTGCATGAGTTGCATCATATTTGAGGCTTACATGATTTGAATGCATTGGTTATTCTTTTGAGGTCATGTATAAGTTTTTAAGTTAAGTAAGCTTGTTTTGGATGGTGGGTTTGCCAAGGTAAAGACCTAGTATGGTTGAACTTGGTGGTTTAAATGGACTAAAGACCTAGTATGGTTGATGTCTAAGATGGGCTAAAGACCTAGTATGGTTGATGCCAAAGACGGACTAAAGACCTAGTATGGTTGATGTCTAAGATGGGCTAAAGATCTAGTATGATTGATGTCGAGGATTGACTAAAGACCTAGTATGGTTGATGTCATCCGTTTTCCACATCCAAGAAGCTTACTTGTATTTATTTAATTGTGGTTTAATTTATGTGGTTGCCACATTCGATGAGATCGGGTCTCCCCCGTCACCGAAGGGTGTTGATTTCGGGTATTTTATCTATTCACATTGTTGAGGTTATATTACCTGTATATGGATTGTTTTTCCAGGATTGATGGACGGATTTATGTTACATTCTTATTGAATGTTTTAACTGGTATTGGGATTTTAATACATTTTACGTTTGCGTGAGTTTAGCTTCGTATTATGTTTTAATAAAGGTTATATTTGAATGGATGGTTTCCATGTTTTATGGGTTGAGTATGATTTGTCAACCGTATTTGAAAGTTTTGCCTAAACTAGAATTATTCACGTAATTGGGTGAATTGGGATTTGTAACTCATATTGGAAAATGCTTTACACTTTTCGGGAATGGTTTTCCATGGATTTTGAGTGTGTTGGAAAGTGAGTCGTTTATGCCGTTTGAGAAATCTTTTTGGAAATGATCGTCTTTGTCGCAAGCTTTCATTTAAAGATTTATTTAAATCATGACTATAACTACTAACTTCCGATTTATGATTTTATATAGTTGTAACAACCCACAATCCAAATATACATATAACATATAATTCATAACATGTTTTCAACAAAAGTAATTCATATTGCACATTTGGTCCCAAAGTCTGACTAATCGATATAAAAATTCAGTACAAACTTGATCCTATTTAGATAACATAATAACTAATAACACAGTTATAAGTACGAGAGCATCCACAACTTCATAACGTTCATCTTCCCCAAAAAGCTATTCACCAAGTATTCTAATCATTTAGTCTTACTGGAATCACCACCTGGAATACATATTTTAAAACAGAAAATGAGGGTTAGACCTAAGGGTCTAGTGAGTAAATCCCTGACATTTGGAAATCAATAAAAATTCATTTATATAAAATATTCTTTATACAAATACACATATATCACACGTAAGTTAATACCAACCAAGATTTGTGCATCATACCTGTCTCATCCCACCTTATCCCTCCACCAATGGCCAAATTTATTGGTTGCGAGCCAATTTAACACACCGGTCTAAAGCCCGGCCACGTATTATATTCTCATATAATACTCACGTAATTATAATATCTCAATATATTATAATCACCCACGTATGACACATTCATACAATTTATCAAGTATTTGTTATCCACATAATGTATTCCAGTAAAAATACTTTAAAGTAAAACTCACCTGTTTTGTTTATCACCAAAGTCTTTCCAAGTTAATTATCAGTACTTCAATCCTTCACAGAATCTGAAATCATGCAAAATACCAAATATCTCTTTTTAAAACTAAACTTATAAAATCCTCGACTCAAGTCGCAACCTATTAAAAGTAAAATTAGAATCGCAATGCATAGTGCTAAGTCGCAATCAACTACTGCGACTTCACCCCCAAGTCGTAACCCACTATTGCGATTCCAACCCCAAGTCGCAATCAACTACTGCGATTCCAAACCAAGTCGCAATCGACCATTACGACTTCAAAGCCAAATCACAATCAACCATTGCGACTTCGTTGAATATCGCAATCAACGATTGCGACTTCGTTGAATATCTCAGTTCACTGTTCATCCTAAAAACTCAGAAATCGTACTTTTATGCTATGCATGTTGCTGTAAAGGTGCATATATGTTTAAGACTATGAACATAACCTAACCTTAAGCTTAGATTTCCCAAAACATCCATAAATCATCAAAACCCACTTCAAAACTCATGTAAAAACTTCCTATACATAAAAGTAAAGATTGTATGGATTAATACCTTGGTTTCTCTTGGATAATTTCCTAAACCTTGCTGCAGATTCTTCTGATTTCTTCTCCTTCTTAACTTTCTTTGATTTCTCTCTTTTCTCCCTTCTCTTCACGTAACACACACATACACACTAGTAATTTTTCTAAGTATCTAGAAAAAAAGGACACCTCCTCCTCTTGAGGTGGGTGTGGCGGTGGTGGATATGAAGTTTGGCAAACATACCAAACAAACCTCCAACTTATTCTATTTGGCAATATTTACCCCCAAACTTCCAAATAAAAATTATACTTACCCCTTAACTTCTAACTTCATAAAACACTAACATAAAATCTTATAAAATTTTCAAATTTAAATTAGATTAAATACCTGGTTATTACAACATCTCCCTCTTAAAAGAATTTCGTCCCGGAATTCAATTTAAGCGAACAGATGAGGGTATTTGGTTCTCATTTCCGACTCTGATTCCCACGTCGCATCCTGACCTCTATGATGTTTCCACTGAACCTTTACATGTCTGATCTCTTTGTTCCTCAATACTTTGATTTTGTGATCAACTATAGCTTTCGGTTCCTCTACATAGTTCAATTTTCCGTCAACTTGAATATCTGGTAGAGAGACTGCCTGATCTGGTGTAACCAAACACTTTCGAAAATTTGCTACATGAAACGCGTTGTGAATCCTGCTTAATTCCGGCGGAAGATCCAATTTGTAAGCTACTTCTCCGATCCTTTCCGTAATTGCAAACGGCCCGATATACCTTGGACTAAGTTTACCTTGCTTCCCAAAACGTATGACTCCTTTCCAGGGCGAGACTTTCAACATCACAAATTCCCCGACTTGGAACTCTAACGGTTTCCGGCATCGATCTGCATAACTTTTCTGTCTGTCTTGAGCCACTTTTAATCTGTCCCGAATCTGAGTAATTTTATCTGCTGTTAATTATACTATTTCTGGTCCTGCTAATTGTTTCTCCCCCACTTCATTCCAACACAGAGGCGTTCGGCATTTTCTACCATACAGTACTTCAAACGGTGCCGCTTGAATGCTGGAATGATAACTGTTGTTGTAGGCAAATTCTATCAAAGGCAAATTCTATCAAAGGCAAATGTTTATCCCACGATCCCCCAAAATCAACTATACAAGCCCGAAGCATGTCTTCTAAAGTATGGATTGTTCTTTCACTCTGCCCGTCAGTCTGAGGATGATATGCTGTACTCAACTTTATCTGCGTTCCCATCTCTTTTTGAAAGCTTCTCCAGAATATGGAAGTAAAACGACTATCTCGATCAGAAATAATCGAGATTGGAACTCCATGTCGAGTTACTATTTCATTAATGTACAATTTGGCCAAACGTTCCAAGGAATCAGTTTCTTTTATCGGCAAGAAATGAGCAGACTTCGTCAATCTATCCACAATCACCCAAATAGAATCGAATCCCTTTGAAGTTCTAGGTAACTTGGTAATAAAATCAGTAGTGATCTGATCCCATTTCCACATTGGTATATCTAGTCGTTGTAACTGACCAAACGGCTTCTGATGTTCAATCTTTACTTTCTTGCAAGTAGTACAATCTTCCACATACTTAGCAATACTTCTCTTCATTCCCGGCCACCAATAGAATTGTTTCAAATCTCCATACATTTTATTTGTACCTGGATGAATAGAAAATCGAGATTGATGAGCCTCTTGTAGTACACGATCACGTAATCCACCCAAACGAGGCACCCAAATTCAGTTCCCCATACACAATAACCCACGGTCATCTTTCCCAAGCAATGCTGATATTCCCACTAACCGTTCTGATTTCAAACTTTCTTCCTGATAAGCATCTATTTGGCACTTCAGTAATTCGTCAAAGATATTTGGAAGGAGTTTAGCTCGTAGCGATATCGCTTTTATCGTTCCACTTCTTTCTTGACGACTTAGTGCATCTGCTACCACGTTCGCCTTCCCGGGGTGATAAAGGATTTCACAATCGTAATCATTTACCAATTCCTACCATCTTCTTTGCCTCATATTCAGTTCCTTCTGATCGAAAAGATGTTGGAGACTCTTATGGTCAGTGAAAATTTGGCATTTAGAACCATAAAGATAATGTCTCCAAATCTTCAATGCGAAGACAACTGCTGCAAGCTCCATATCATGAGTAGGATATTGTCTTTCATGGTCCTTTAATTGACGAGAAGCATAGTCAATCACCTTTCCACGTTGCATAAGTACACATCCCAATCCTAGTTTAGAAGCATCACTGTAGACCACAAAATCATCGGGACCTTCTGGTAATGCTAATATCGGCGCGCTGCAGAGTTTCTCCTTCAATATTCTAAATGCCTCATCATGTTCTGCTTTCCATTCAAACTTTAGATTCTTTCGAGTCAGCTTAGTCAATGGCGTCGCGATTCGAGAAAAGTCTTTTATAAATTTCCGATAGTATCCAGCTAGACCCAGAAAACTAAGTACTTCGGTTGCCGTCTTCGGCGGTTCCTATCTTTCAATTGCTTCCACTTTCGCTGGATCAACTTGTATACCCTTCTATGAAACTATATGTCCCAAAAACTGAACTTCCCGCAACCAGAATTCACATTTAGAGAACTTAGCGTACAACTTTTTTTTCTTCAGTAACTCCAGAATCAAACGAAGATGTTGTGTGTGATCCTCTTTGAATCGAGAATAAATAAGTATATCATCGATAAACACAATGACAAATTTATCGAGATAAGGCTTACATACCCGATTCATTAGATCCATAAAAGCGGCCGGAGCGTTCGTTAGTCCGAAGGGCATCACCAAAAATTCGTAGTGACCGTACCTCGTACGAAAGGCAGTCTTCAGAACGTCTTCTTCCTTAACCCTCAACTGATGGTAGCCAGATCTGAGATCAATCTTGGAGAAGTAACAAGCTCCAACTAATTGATCGAAGAGGTCATCAATTCTTGGAAGTGGATACTTGTTCTTGATCGTGCGCTTGTTCAACTCTCGGTAGTCGATACACATTCTCATTGAACCGTCTTTCTTTTTCACAAATAGAACTGGTGCACCCCACGGCGAAGAGCTGGGTCTGATGAAGCCCTTATCAGACAAGTCTTGAAGCTGTGCCATCATTTCTTTCATCTCTGGAGGTGCTAATCGGTACGGCGCACGAGCGATAGGAGCGGCTCCTGGGATTAAGTCAATACCAAATTCTACTTGTCTAACAGGAGGAAGACTATTCAAGTCTTCAGGGAAAACTTTTGGATATTCACTAACGATAGAAATATCCTCCAAATTAATCTTTTCAGGCTTACTGTCTATCACATAAGCTAAATAACTAGAGCAACCCTTGTTGACACATTTACGGGCTTTTACCATAGATATAAGACTGGACTGATGATTCTTACGATCTCCATAAATCACTACTGATCTTTTATCAGGTAAAACGACATTGATTATTTTCTTATCACAAACTATGTTAGCCTGATTCTCAGCTAACCAATCCATTCCTACTACCACATCAAATTCAATCAAAGCTATTGGAAATAGTTGTATCGGTACTCCACACCCCTCTATATTTATCATGCAACGATCAAAAACTTCTTTAACTGCCACCTGGCTATCATTTGCAGTATCTACTAATAAAGCATGTTTTAACATTTTAGGCTCTAAATGCATGTGAGCAGCAAAGGAGGGAGACACAAAAGATCGATTTGCACCAGAATCAAATAACACTTTAGCACGCGTGGAGTTTATGAAAAATGTACCTGTGACCACATCCGGAGTTTCCTCCGCCTCTTTAGCTGTCATTTGGAATGTACGACCCCTCGTTTTCGGCGGTTCTATTCTTGGGACTACTGGTCTAGTAATGGCTGGTTTCCCGGATGTACCCCCTTGTTGTATTCTACCTCGTGGACAATCTGATTGGAGGTGATCCGGAGAATTGCATAAAAAGCAAAACCGTGTTAATCGACAATCTTTAACAACATGACCGGTTTTCCCACACTTAAAACAAACCCGAGATTCCACTTGACAATTTCCCTGATGGTAGCGATTACATCTCGGACATGGTCTTTCCGCTGGTCGAAACGACGGACGGTTATCGAACCTCTGAAATCTAGGCTTCCTTGAATCCTGTGGTGGTCCTTCCCATTTCCTTTTTCCCAAGCTCTTATCTCCGGCATCCCTTTTATTATCTCGTTCTACATTTTCTGCAGCATCCACCGCAGCTGTAAAGGTATTTGGCCCTGTGTCAGTCACTAGTCTTCGGACTTCTGAATTTAACCCATAGATAAATCTCTCCATTTTCATCTTTTCTGTAGCAACATAATATCCTGCAAAACGAGATTTTCTAAAAATCGTGCAGTATAGTCTCTGACTGACAAATTCCCTTGCTGTAGATTCATAAATTCTTCTTCCAATTGTCTGACAGCAGCTTGTGGACAGAAGTGTGTTGTGAAAGCTAACACGAATTCCTCCCATGAAAAAGTAGAGTATATATCCGCTCCTCTCGATTCTATATGAGCCTCCCACCAATACAGAGCATCACCTTTTAGCATTGCCGTTCCATAAAGTACTTTATCTTCTTCAGCACATTTACACGTTTTGAAGATAGCCTCTATTTCTTTCAGCCATCTCATAGCTTTTACCGGATCCTGATCTCCTGAGTATGTAGGGGGCTTGCAACTAAGAAACATTTTATAGTCACACCTTTTCCTTACCGGTAAAACAGTAGCGGTAAGTGGCATCTCAACTTCATGTTCCGGATTTGATCTTTCAGTTTCATTATGACGATTACATTCGAACATGGCTTGTATGCTATCCTGTAATCTCCCCATTTCAGCAGTCAGATCATCCCGTGTAACAAACTCTGTACCATGCGGTTGTGTTCTACCTCCAGTTCGGCCCCCAGTTCCCCTTCCGGTTCTGCCTCTACCACGATCTCCTCCTCTTCCCCCTGTTCCTATTGGTGGATTCTCTCCACTCGAATTCCTTCCTCTTCCCTGATTCCTTTGTCTAGTGCCACTTGCCATTCTGTGGATTCGAACAAAGTTAATATACACATAAGCACATACCCCATATAACAAGGTACTCCAGTTCAAACATGTACCTGTAAGATCATAATTACACTGGCCAGGTGTAATCTGAAATTACCTTACATGATGTTCCTTCTACCTTTTATACTTAGCATCCCCAGGTTCTAAAATAATAGGGACATCCTACTTCACATGCAGTTTAAGTCTAGGTACACATACTAATACCTAAATCCCTTAAACTAGGGCTCTGATACCATCTGTAACAACCCACAATCCAAATATACATATAACATATAATTCATAACATGTTTTCAACAAAAGTAATTCATATTGCACATTTGGTCCCAAAGTCTGACTAATCGATATAAAATTTCAGTACAAACTTGATCCTATTTAGATAACATAATAACTAATAACACAGTTATAAGTACGAGAGCATCCACAACTTCATAACGTTCATCTTCCCCAAAAAGCTATTCACCAAGTATTCTAATCATTTAGTCTTACTGGAATCACCACCTGGAATACATATTTTAAAACAGAAAATGAGGGTTAGACCTAAGGGTCTAGTGAGTAAATCCCTGACATTTGGAAATCAATAAAAATTCATTTATATAAAATATTCTTTATATAAATACACATATATCACACGTAAGTTAATACCAACCAAGATTTGTGCATCATACCTGTCTCATCCCACTTTATCCCTCCACCAATGGCCAAATTTATTGGTTGCGAGCCAATTTAACACACCGGTCTAAAGCCCGGCCACGTATTATATTCTCATATAATACTCACGTAATTATAATATCTCAATATATTATAATCACCCACGTATGACACATTCATACAATTTATCAAGTATTTGTTATCCACATAATGTATTCCAGTAAAAATACTTTAAAGTAAAACTCACCTGTTTTGTTTATCACCAAAGTCTTTCCAAGTTAATTATCAGTACTTCAATCCTTCACAGAATCTGAAATCATGCAAAATACCAAATATCTCTTTTTAAAACTAAACTTATAAAATCCTCGACTCAAGTCGCAACCTATTAAAAGTAAAATTAGAATCGCAATGCATAGTGCTAAGTCGCAATCAACTACTGCGACTTCACCCCCAAGTCGTAACCCACTATTGCGATTCCAACCCCAAGTCGCAATCAACTACTGCGATTCCAAACCAAGTCGCAATCGACCATTGCGACTTCAAAGCCAAATCGCAATCAACCATTGCGACTTCGTTGAATATCGCAATCAACGATTGCGACTTCGTTGAATATCTCAGTTCACTGTTCATCCTAAAAACTCAGAAATCGTACTTTTATGCTATGCATGTTGCTGTAAAGGTGTAGATATGTTTAAGACTATGAACATAACCTAACCTTAAGCTTAGATTTCCCAAAACATCCATAAATCATCAAAACCCACTTCAAAACTCATGTAAAAACTTCCTATACATAAAAGTAAAGATTGTATGGATTAATACCTTGGTTTCTCTTGGATAATTTCCTAAACCTTGCTGCAGATTCTTCTGATTTCTTCTCCTTCTTAACTTTCTTTGATTTCTCTCTTTTCTCCCTTCTCTTCACGTAACACACACATACACACTAGTAATTTTTCTAAGTATCTAAAAAAAGGACACCTCCTCCTCTTGAGGTGGGTGTAGCGGTGGTGGATATGAAGTTTGGCAAACATACCAAACAAACCTCCAACTTATTCTATTTGGCAATATTTACCCCCAAACTTCCAAATAAAAATTATACTTACCCCTTAACTTCTAACTTCATAAAACACTAACATAAAATCTTATAAAATTTTCAAATTTAAATTAGATTAAATACCTGGTTATTACAATAGTCATGATAAAATGCTTGAACTCACTAGGCGTAAGCCTAACCCTTTTTATTTGTCGGCATGTGCAACAGGCTCAGGTTGGGGTAGCTCTAGCTACATTGTGAATTGGCGAGTGCTAGTAATGTGCACGAGAGGTGAATAGCTTAAGTTATGTTTTCCGCATTTACCCTTGGGAAGTAGCACTTGTATTTGGATTAGGTGATGTCCGAAGTGGATTTAGTCTTGGTAATGAGACTTGTGTAGTATGTATTACTTGGAGATAACCATTGTTTGTAATTGGAGGTATTTTACCTATTGTTTCGGATGTAATATCGAAAATTTTAAATTAGTTGCTCTTTCCAAATTTGAGGGTGTTACAAGTTGGTATCAGAGCATAAATTTGAGAGAATTAGGTGTTGATTTTGGATACCTAGACTCAAACTAGTGTTTGTTTAAGTAAATGAGAGTGAAATTCACCTTTAGGCACTTTAAGATAAGATGTTTTGAAGTTGATGGAGCTTTTAGAAACGAGAATCACGTCGAGAGCAACAAGGATAATCATATGCAGTGCGTTTATAGTGACACCTGGCCAGTGTCATGGTGAACCTACTAGTACATGTGCATGCTCGAATTGCTTTCATGTGGTGATCGTTGTGGTAGTGAAGGAGGTTCTGAACTAGTAGTTGTTGAAATGGATGGACGATTCTAGTATTAGTCACTTGGAGTGGCGATAAGCATGATGTTTGCTTTATGTAGGCCGTTTCGGGTCAAGATTGATGGTCGGACTAAAACCATAGGCTTTTGAGCCGATTTTGATTTGAGGAAAAACCGTAAGGTTAATTGATGTATTTCCCAACTTGCCTTAAGAGGTTTGAATATCCGGATGAAAATAGTAGACCGGAGGATTTTGGAGGAGTATGAGTGGAGACGTTGAATGCCGACTAAATCATGCACGAAATTTATTTTGGAAATAAATTGCATCAACTGTTTCTTGTGTTTCCAATCCTTATGTGGATTGTGTTATAAATTTTGAGAAATGTTTGGCACGCACACAAGATTCCAAATTATGGTTTTAAAAGTGCATGAAACCGTTTTATTGCGGGAGTTGCGAACTCCGCCGGGATTTGTTTTGCCTTATTTCATCGTTGTTCAACATTTGTTTTGGATGTAATGATAATCATATATAAATGATGTTTGAGATGTTGGGCAATAACTACGGCTTATGACTTTAACATTGGATCTCCTCCACATATGTTAGAGTTTGGACGGAAAGTTATTTTTCCATTATGTCTATGTGAGATTATTTTGGGGATTTTGTTTAATGAGAGTTGTTAAACAATGTCGTTTGTGTGGTATTACCCTAGAAGGGGATTTTTGGGATTTTGGCGTCTTATTTATGATTTTTGCTTTTAGCAATTTGGCTTTGGAAGCATGGTGTTTAGCGCCGTTTTAATGACTTAGAGTCATTGAGTCCATGGAGGTTCATGGAGTTTGGTTTTACGACATGTTGAGTCGTGTGAGTACAATTTTACAATGTGCATACTCTAATTGCTTATGTGAAAAGTTTACAAGTTTTGGTTGGGCATTTGGTCCCACTCGAGTTTGGTTGAGAAAAGTTAATTTTATGCCATAAGGTGACTAAGAAAAGATGAGTTTGGAACTCTAGTGTCGCGTATCTTTTCTTTCAAAAAGTTTGTGTTACTAAGTATTTCATTGCAAATAGTTCGGTGTATGGATTGATTTATATGTGGCTTAAGTGATGCATGAAAGAACATTTTTGGTGGCATTTTATAATAAATTGTTTGGTGCGCTTTTGGTCAGTTAAATGTTTATTACCGTTTTTATGTGAAACGTATTATATCGACTTAGGGGTATGCATAGCTTGGTAACCATTGTTTCTCGTCACTTTGTTGAACGAATTGGGAGTGAAAATGTTTTATAGACTCTTGTTTAAATGATGACCATTCGGTCAAAGAGTGTTTTGGTATTGTGGAAATCATGCATAGTTCGCATTATTGTACATTTTGAAAACACAAATGTGCGAGTCATTGACATTGGTCAATTTTGATTTTGCCAAGTATTTTGGAAAAATTGAAAACCTTTTGGTTTGGAGGAAATGGGTATTCGGAGTATTTTGAAAAATACATTTTTAGCATTTACGTTGTGACGTTTTATGTTCCAAGTACGAAACCATGAGGAAATGTTTCGTGATGAAGATTTTAGGAAATTGTTGTATAAAACTATGGTGCGTGTAATTTCTTAGGTTTTGAACTTTGACGCGCACCGTTGGTACAATTTGGGATTTGAAAATAAGTTGAACCCTCTTGATGTCAACTAATTATTAACACTTATTTTCTCATATGTTTTAGAAAAACGCATTGTTGTGTGCAAGTTTGCCTAAGACGTTTTATTCAAATGTCATTATAGGACCGGATGAGAAATTTTGGGAAATTGATTTAAAGAGCTGCCTCTTTTGGAATTTGGTCGCGAACCATTTGATGCATGTTATTTTGTTTCAAGAAAATTTCTAATGGAAGTGTTACAAGCTTGCATGCCTACCCCAAATTGAAGTTTTAGAATGTTTTAGTCGATACTTTCAAATAATGGGAACGAGTTGGTTTTTGTCTTTAAGTTTGGAACTTACACAAGTTAGTTTTGATTTGACTATGGAATATTTGTAAACCGTTTCATTGTTTTGTATAATAAATTGACGCGCGCAAAATTTTGTTGGTAAACTTTGTTCCATGCCATTTTATGGCAAAAAGGGAAATTTTGGAGTCAAATGTCGTTTGGACTTCTTTGAAATACGTGCACATCTTGTGTTGCACCTCGTTTAAGGTCGAGCAGTCACTTTACATGCATGTCATGAGTCAATCCATACTAGAACCGTGGCGGTTCATTTTAAAGAAATTATTTATTACGCTTTTGCGTTTTGTGGGTAAACTGAACTGCAATGAAATGATTTTCAACATGATTTTCATATGTGGGACGAGCGTGTCCAGTTTTGCGTAACTACCGAACTAATAGAGTAGTTTTGTGTGTACGATTTATTTGATATGAAAATCTTAGTGTTGAAAATATTTTGTGAATGGTTTTGATAAATTGGCATATTTATTGAATAACGCGCTTGAAAACCTTGAACTCGTTAGGACCTTGGAAAGGGTAAGTGTGTGTAGCACTTCGACAGTGGAAGGTTGGATATTCCACGCGTGTTGATACCATAGACCGAATGATATCGGTAGCGAAGTAAATGTATTTGCGGTAATCAGAAGGTTAGACTTGCGGTATTGCATTTCGAGGTTGGATAGCCGTTTGTTGACAATTTTAGTTTTATAGAAACACTCGGTAAAAGGAACTCATGTGTGGAGTCCTGTAGAGTTCAAGGCTTGGTGATATAATTAGGTGTCAACCTTTGTGGACTTGAAGTCGGGAACCGTTAGCGTAATCGGGGGTTTGTAGCCAAGTTTGAAGGATGACGACAATGGTAGTGGTAACCGTAAGATGCTCAATTGTGATGAGTAGTTTTGGTGGAATAATCTTAGTGTACGGTTAAAGGACTTGTCGGTTTTATGATTGTTCTTTTTGGAATGAATTCTTGGAGTTATTAGAACTCGTGGAGTTATTTGACAATTAATGGTAGGGATGATCGGAATTGATAATTCTGTTGGGTTCGTTAGTGATTAAATCGTGAAATGATTTAGAGTTGAAAACTAAAATTGAGGAAGATGGAACACTTTAAGGTTGGGAGACAACCGAAGCCGTTTAATTAGGGGTTATTCCAGTGGTTGGAATGTTCTCCCGGACATCAGTACGGTGTACTTGAAGGGGTGTTGTTGATAAGAAATTGTTCGAGGAATTATCTTTACAGACTATGTGGGGAAATTTGGATTCCAGTTAGGAATTGATGATTGATAGTCGGAGTTGGGTCGGTTAGCATTGTTGTAAGGAATGTAGATTTCGAGGATGAAATCATTCTAAGGTTGGGAGGATTGTAACACCCGTGATTTTCGGATAAGTACAACTTCGATTCGGTGAGGAATCGATCTTTTAAGAAAAATATGGAAAATAGGATTTGGAGCTAAATCCTAGATTTTATTGTCTTGTTGGATGGGAAATTCGAATACGAGTCCAATGGTTCTTTCCGGAGCGAAAACGGAGCTAGAACGAGGAAGTTATGGCCAAAACGAGTTTCGGTACACCCTGAGCTATAGTGCCCAGCGATTGTGACACTGTCACTATCGCCGTGTCACTATCGCTGGAAGTGTACCGCGAGTGGGAAGGGCTTGAGCGATTGTGCCCCGGCGATTGTGACCATGTCACTATCGCCCTGTCACTCTCGCTAGAAGTGTACCGCGGGTGGGTTTGGGGTGAGCGACTATGCCCCGGCGATAGTGACCATGTCACTATCGCCTGTCACAATCGCCGTCGGGCTCCAGGGGCTTTAAATCCTTTTCTCATTCTTTCTTCTTCATTTTACATCTCTATCTCGACTCAACTCTCTCCCTCAGCCGATTTCTCTCAAGAACATCATCCCCTTCCCTCTCCTTCCTCATTTCTTCACCAAATCAAACCCTCTTCCTCTATTGTTGATCATATTTGGAAGCTTGGAGTTTTATGGAGATTAGGAGGTCGTTTTTGGAAGATTCAAATGGTTAAGGTAATCTCTCCCTACCCTATAGTTGTTATTGTTATTGATTTCATATTCCTTCCATCTTGTGATGTTGTGGACCGATTTTGGTGATGATTGGGTAAGGGAATCTTGTTTTCTTCATCTACAAAACTAGGGTTTGGTATAAAATGGGTATTTTAGTATGTTATGGATGGATGATGATTCGTTATGGTTGGATTGTATTATTGATGGTTGAGAATTCATAAATCTAGGTTTTGGAAGTTTTGGTTTGAGGATGCAAACTTCATCAAAGGAGCATACGTTTGGAGAACTCTAGATTTAGCTTAAATCTAGCAAGGTGAGTTCAAGTTACTTTGCGAAAACGTTGTACATGCCAAAATGAATATTTTGCAAATATGTGTGTGTTTTACTTGAAAATGTATGTGGTTGAGTTATTTGGTTGATTTAACTCTTTTGAAGTGGTTATCTTCATAAATGTGTAAAACACCCATATTTGGGGCTTTTGGATGTTTGGATGGTTAGAAACCATAAATTGTCTTTAAAAGATTATTTGCTCAAAATGAGGTTTAATTGATGGTTTAATCATATATGTGTAAATGATTTTGAAAACCAATTGGGAAATACACTTTTAAGTGTTATGTGTCATTTTGAGAATTATAAGGGTGTGAGTCCTTTGGGAAAACCCTTTTTATTTAACCCGTAAAGAGTTTTGGGGTTAATGATGAATTTGTAGTATAGCTTGCCTAAACAATGTTTAAACGCGTTTTTGATCGACATTATGGGTTTAGCAAGCTTGGAGCACTTTGCTCGGTTTGACTTTGAGTTAGTCTTGGGACATTTGTCCGGTTTAAATGGCTCGATGTGGAGTCTTATTTATGGGTCGCTTTTATTGCACCGTGTTGCATATTATTGCACGTTGTTGATATTTTACATGCTCAGGGTGGAGTCTAGGATGTGTTATATGCTTAATTGCATTTTTATTTGCATGATTTGACGTCAATAAATGATCATTAGATCTTTGAGCAGAGGGCTCGGTTTTGGGCTCAATTGAGTCTTGGGGGCATTCGCCCGGTTTTAATAAGCTCGACGTGGGCTTGGGGTTTGCATTGCATGAGTTGCATCATATTTGAGGCTTACATGATTTGAATGCATTGGTTATTCTTTTGAGGTCATGTATAAGTTTTTAAGTTAAGTAAGCTTGTTTTGGATGGTGGGTTTGCCAAGGTAAAGACCTAGTATGGTTGAACTTGGTGGTTTAAATGGACTAAAGACCTAGTATGGTTGATGTCTAAGATGGGCTAAAGACCTAGTATGGTTGATGCCAAAGACGGACTAAAGACCTAGTATGGTTGATGTCTAAGATGGGCTAAAGATCTAGTATGATTGATGTCGAGGATTGACTAAAGACCTAGTATGGTTGATGTCATCCGTTTTCCACATCCAAGAAGCTTACTTGTATTTATTTAATTGTGGTTTAATTTATGTGGTTGCCACATTCGATGAGATCGGGTCTCCCCCGTCACCGAAGGGTGTTGATTTCGGGTATTTTATCTATTCACATTGTTGAGGTTATATTACCTGTATATGGATTGTTTTTCCAGGATTGATGGACGGATTTATGTTACATTCTTATTGAATGTTTTAACTGGTATTGGGATTTTAATACATTTTACGTTTGCGTGAGTTTAGCTTCGTATTATGTTTTAATAAAGGTTATATTTGAATGGATGGTTTCCATGTTTTATGGACTGAGTATGATTTGTCAACCGTATTTGAAAGTTTTGCCTAAACTAGAATTATTCACGTAATTGGGTGAATTAGGATTTGTAACTCATATTGGAAAATGCTTTACACTTTTCGGGAATGGTTTTCCATGGATTTTGAGTGTGTTGGAAAGTGAGTCGTTTATGCCGTTTGAGAAATCTTTTTGTAAATGATCGTCTTTGTCGCAAGCTTTCATTTAAAGATTTATTTAAATCATGACTATAACTACTAACTTCCGATTTATGATTTTATATAGTCATGATAAAATGCTTGAACTCACTAGGCGTAAGTCTAACCCTTTTTATTTGTCGGCATGTGCAACAGGCTCAGGTTGGGGTAGCTCTAGCTACATTGTGAAGTGGCGAGTGCTAGTAATGTGCACGAGAGATGAATAGCTTAAGTTATGTTTTCCGCATTTACCCTTGGGAAGTAGCACTTGTATTTGGATTAGGTGATGTCCGAAGTGGGTTTAGTCTTGGTAATGAGACTTGTGTAGTATGTATTACTTGGAGATAACCATTGTTTGTAATTGGAGGTATTTTACCTATTGTTTCGGATGTAATATCGAAAATTTTAAATTAGTTGCTCTTTCCAAATTTGAGGGTGTTACAGGCGCCAACTTGGCGCGGGGCTCTGCCCGTTTTTGCAATTTTGCCGTTTTTGCTCGTTTTTCAGATCCGCGAACCCGTTTCCGATGCGTTGAATTCTCCTCACATAGAAAACACCTAGAAAGCATAAAAACCAACTTAAATTAAATCACACACAATAAAATACTAAACATAACAAATCGGGTATTTTAAACATCTAACTAATAATAAGCTTAGGGAAATTTGATATATAAATGTGCACTTATCAAATACCCACACACTTAGATCATTGTCCGTCTCGGCAATGACTTAAATTAGCATGTAGTGATAAAAAAAATGAATCAAATAAGAATGTCAACACATATAGCACGTCATGAATTCGAGATTTGCAAGTTAGTATCAATTATAGCACATACCAATTAAAATAGACGTAAGCTAATCTCAAGAATTCTCACGAATTGGAAGAATAAAAATAACACTCAATTCACTCTTGGGGTTAAAGTGTATCGCTCAAAAACGTCACAACGCTAGTATGTATCTACCGTAAGCTTGAAAAATCTCTCACTCTCCACTACTCGGATAAAATACATGCAAATAAATCAAAAGGACTTTTCAGACTGTAACTTGGCTTTGGTTAAGGTAGGGATTTATTTGGGAAAAGTGGCTAATAACCGTACACCAAATGGAAAAATCGATTCTTTAACAATGAAAATTTCTTTTAAACAAGGGATTTACATATGTATCTTTGAAGCACGTTTCCCTTTCAATGATAGGGGATTTAGATTAAACGCTTATGATCAACCATATCATTATTTTCGCTGTCACACTTTATTTCTTTTCATTTTTCTTTTTCGCTCTTTCTTTTCTTTCCCGACACATAATTTGTACATTTCAAACATACGGGATATCGGAATCTCCATTGGTGGTTGGTCGGGTGAGTCGTGTTTGGTGTGGTTTATGATGTGGGTGGCAAAGGAAATAGGCTAAGGCTCAAAGTGGCTTACAAAAGGGTGATAACAACACAAGGGTAGGCTTCAGGCTTTTTGGCTAAAATAAAAAAAATGAGAAAAACGATGACCTTTATCATATTTATTAGCATGTAGTATCCTGTAGTTTTAAGGAGAGATAAATCAAGTTCTAGAGGTACACAACTAGGCATGACTTAATCACACAAGAAATGAATTCGAGACAATTTTAGATTTTTAGTCTAGTAGGCTCAAAGTCTCACGGTGTTTAAGTTTGCTCAAGAGATTAGCAAATGTCTAACTTTTATCGGTTTACTTCCATAATTCGACTCTAAGTGCTATCAATCAATCTCAATCATGCTATATATGTGTTCAAACTTCTCATCATCAACAATTTAGGCTCATAAAAACATGCTAACACATTACCCAAAACGAACAAAGATCTATATTTAAGCACCAAAGATAAAAAATTTGCAAAAAATTACCAAAATTTTCCCCTTAAAATACCCAAAAAATACAGACACAAATACAAACTAAATACACCCCACACTTATTTCACACATTGTCCTCAATGTATTCAATTAGTAGAGGACACTCTAAACATGCAAGGAATAGGTAAAGAAGAGAACTCCCCTGTTTTAATGAGTGATCCCGCAATGCATGAATTGGTGATGACGGGTATTGTGGAACCTGAAAACACAAATACAGAGCAACCAAATAACACAAAGTAATAAAAATAAGAAACTCAAATCCGTAGGTTGCCTCCCACGCAGCGCCTTTCTTTACCGTCTTTGGCTAGACCTCATTCAGTTCATTCATTGTAGCTTGGTGTGTCCAAAGCTACTCTCTCTAAATCTCCTCCATCAAAGCCCTCATAGAACGGCTTCAATCTATGACCATTAACTTTGAAAATTTGCCCTGTAGATAAACTTTGGATTTCAACTGCACCATGTGACATGACGGGATATACGAAGTCTCCTAGAGACTGGATCCCAACAACGATAACCTTTGTGTTCCATTCCATAGCCAAGAAAGCAACATAATCGAGAACGAGGTTCGAGTTTGGTGTGTTCATGAGATTGCAATTGGACGAAGCATGCACAACCCCACACTTTTAGGAGTTCATAGGCAGGAGAGACCCCATGTAGTACTTCATAAGGGGACTTCTGATTGAGGATGGGAGTCGGGTGTCGGTTGATGGTGTAGACAGCCGTGAAGGCAGCTTCACCCCAAAAACGTCCTGGACACTTGGCTGAGATTAATAGAGTATGGACAGTATCAAGGATGTGACGATGTTTACGTTCTGCACGACCATTTTGCGGAGAGGTGCCAGGGCAGGAGTACTGAGAAAGAGTACCATGAGATTGAAGAAAAGAGAGGAGAGAAGATTCCTTGTATTCCATAGCATTATCTGCTCGAAGAATTATGGGCTTGGAAAACTGGGTCAGAATCATACGGGAAAAGGTAATATATATTTGAGGCAACTCTGAGCGGTGTTTCATGAGATATATCCATGTAAAACGTGTGTGATCATCGATAAAGATAACAAAATATCGAGCACCACCCATGGATGGGTGCGGTGCTGGTCCCCATACATCAGAGTGAATAAGATCAAAATGAGAAGCAGATTTAAATTCATTAATTTGAAAAGGTAAAGCATGATGTTTGCCAAGTTGACAAGATAAACAAGAAACATTTTCAGAAGAAGTGTTTCCTAACAATCCTGAACTAGCTAACAATTTTATTCTAGCTAATGTCAAATGTCCTAGGCGCGCATGTCATAATTCAAATGAAGGAGTACTGGAAACAGAAGCAACAAAATTTGATGAACGTAAGGGAAGACGGAGGTAGACCACTTCAATCATCCGACCAACTTTACAGCCTACTCCAAGGATCTGCTTGGTCTTTGGATCCTGCACAACACAACCAGAGGGATGAAACAGAACAATTAGACGGGATTCCATAAGTTGAGTGATTGAAATCAGGCTCAAAGATAATTTAGGAATATGTAGCACATCAGGTAATTGTATATTGGGGGTAGATACAGTTCCACTGAAGAATACAGGCAAACGTGTATCATCAGCAGTATGGACTGATGAGAAGATTCTGGAGGTTTGCTTAGAGACAAACCCATCAGCCTTAGGTGTTATGTGATTACAACATCTAGAGTCAAATAGCCAAGGGTTACCTGATGCGGAGGTATTGCACTGAGAATTCATACCCGTAGAACCTGTCATGAGTTGCTTCATTAGCTCTTGGTTTCGGCGCATGAGTTTCATAAGATCAGGAGATGAGTTGTTGCTATGCGGTGCCTGAACTGCCGGCGTAGGGGAATCCTGAGTGATTGATCCAGCAACTGATTGAGTTCGGAGCTGTTGCCTTTGATTACCTGAGTTCCTTGGATGCTTTGGACAGTCAAACCCATAGTGTCTTGGATGTGTGATCCCACACCAACGACATTTTCGAACTGGGCAGTTGAGGAGAAGATGAGATGTAGAGTGACAGAACGTGCATTCACTGTTGTTCCCCTTTCCTGCAGATTTAGACTGTTCATAGTTGTTCCACTTACCTTTTGGCTTCCCGGAGTTCTAAGTATAGAGCACAGTATCCGAGGGCAGAGGAAAGCGCTGTTGAAGGCGAGTTTCTTCACTCAGCAATTATGTGATGGCCTCTTCAAGAGTAGGTAATGGATGCCTGTGTAGAAGAGAGGCTCTAACATTCTCAAAACGATCAGTGAGGCCCATTAGAATAGTAATCAAATGCAGTTGGATGAAATAGGCTGTAAACTGCCGAGCTGTGTCATCAAAGATTTGAGGTGCTCCCAAGCTCAAATGATCTCTAAGAGCTTGCATCTCAGAAATGTATGAGTTAATAGACTGATCAGGAAGTTGTCTTTTGGTCTGAAAAGTAGTCCACAACTGATACTGATGTGAGAGACCTGTAGATGTATACCTTTTTGCAAGAAAATCCCACATACTTTTTGCTGTTGTATATCCAAGAAATTGCTGATTGATCTCAGCAGTTGTGGATGAGTTGATGAAACCCAGGATGCGAGCCTTCATGCTATCCCAATCATTCATGCGTTTTGCAAAATCGACTGCATTTTCATTTTCATCTTGAACATGAATTTTAGAGGCACCAGTGACATAGGTATATAATCCATGAGACTTGAGAAGAATGGTCATATGGTGATGCCACAGAATGTAGTTATTCCCATTGAGAACAACTGAGATAGGATTGGAGTGACTGGAATTGAGAGCCATCTGACTGACGAGAGATCCGGAGTTGGAGTTTCGGAATAAGGATCCGGAATTGAAGTTCCGGAAGGGGATCCGAAATTAAGGACCGGAAGTGGGAAGTGGGTAGTTCCAAAATTGTATGTTCCGGAAACGAAATAAAGGCAGGTACCGGAATGAGGAACCGGAATTGGAGTTCCGGAAGTAAAGATGAAACAGGTACCGGAAGTGTAAGTTCCGGAAATAAAATGAAACAGGTTCCGGAAGATTGAAGTTCCGGAATGAGGAATCAGGTACCGGAATTGTATGTTCCGGAAATAAAATGAAACAGGTTCCGGAAGATTAAGGTTCCGGAATGAGGAATCAAAAGAAAACAAGTACCGGAATTGAAGTCCCGGAATGAGGAACCAGAGTAGGGTTGGTCCGGAACTAAGAGAATCCGGAAGTTGTGTGGCTACGGAATCCGAAGGTTCCGGAGTTTAGGCGATTCCGGATGAGGGTATCCGAACTTGGCTATTCGACGAACACGAAAAGGAACTCGGACAGAAATCGAACATTGAAAAAAAAAACGAGTAATCAGAAGGATAGATGAGACATACCTAAAGCTCTGATACCATGTTAGAAACGATACGAGAGTCAATCGATGAACTGATGAACGAATTGAGAGAGATATGTGGCTGAAGCTTCAACGGCTTTTCATATATTGAGAGTAAACGATAACAAGAAGATTAACCTAATAATGAGAATTAAGCTACAAATATATACTAGCTAAGTTACAGGTAATTACAAACTAGTCCTTGTACTTTACATATGTACTATAACTCTAACACTCATTATGTCCAAGATGCGGTAACGAGGTCAAAACAGTCGAACATGCTCTCGTCAAGTGTGAAAAGGTAAAAGAACTGTGGAACCTCATGGGGCGGTGGTGGAACATAGGAATGGACTCAGTTAATTCGACGCAGGAACTTCTTGAGACTGGTAACCAGCTGGACGGTAACAACGTGAAAGGGTTGAGAAGATGGACAGCGGTGGTTTGGAGTACACTTTATCTCGTTTGGGCTAATCGAAACAGGTTGGTGTTTGAGAAGACTAATGGCGAGCTGGTTGATCACTTCATGGAATTCCAGGTAAAAACGTTCGAGTGGATAACGAAACGCGACAAAGATTTAGCGATTGACTGGATTGCTTGGCTATCATGCCCCTACGAGATGTAAGAGGACTGATGCAGCGCTGGATCGAGTAAGCTGTGTGGGTTGTGGTTCGCTGGTTATCAGCTGCTTCAGTAAGCCGTGCTGTTTGGTGGGGCAATATTTCTGCAGCGTGTGTTTGCTTCTCGCAAACTATTTTTTCCTGACCTTTGTCTTCTGCTTCTGTTCCAGTTAGTGTGCTGTTCGTTTTTTGCCTCAAAAGTGGCATTGTGGATTTGGACATTGTATTTGTTTTGTGGTTCTATAATATATTGCCTTTTCAAAAAAAAAAGCTTTAAAAATTAGATTATTAGGGGGTGTTTGGGATTTGCTTATTTAAAACAACTTATGTTTATTTTGTATCAATTTTTTTTGAAGGGATGTTTATTTTGTATTTATATAGTGATAAAAAGTAGTTTTATAGAAAGTGGTAATAAAGTAAATAAGTAAACAAGACGTTCTAAATAAGTTAGAATAAAATAACTTATCAAAAACAACTCATTTGCATTGTAGAAAAATCAGAAACATTCTTTTTTGGGAAATTAATTAAAATACCCTAAGTTTGACCAAGTGTTACCAAAATACCCAAAATCTCTCCCACTTTGCAAAAATACCCCTTTTTCCGCGATGGGAGCCCGCGATCGCGGGCCAGGGACCATTTCTGACACTTTTTTAAACTTGCAGGGACCATTTTTGAAAAATGGAATCCCGCGATCGCGGGCTCATCCCGCGATGGGGTACTTTTTGTGACTTTTCAATTGCAAGGGACCATTTTTGAAAAATTCCAGGGACCATTTATGAAAATTTGAACCGCGATCGCGATGGAATCCACTGTTCACCCCGCGTCAAAATTTATGAATTTAAAATGAAATGTTACACTTTCAACCCCTATACTTATTTACTAAATTTACTTTATACCTTTTAGTTTCATTATTTTAATTTTACATTTAACACATATAATCGTTTATTAACTAAAATACGTTAAAAAATACGTTTTAATTTTAACAAATTACACCATTATAATCGTCTCTTCGATACGTTCGAAATGAGTCCAATCTTGAATTTTTTTGGATTTATATATTTTAATATATATCATATACAGTTATACACTACAAAAAAAATATTTTTTATATTTAAAATTCATACCCTTATAGTTAATTATTTAATTTATGGTACATCTCTTATTTTTTTTTTCAATTTTGTTTTACACTCCTATCGTATTAACATAATAATCATATATTAACTAATTCATTAAATCGTTTTAAATTATTATTATTTGAATGTGTTTATAGATATCGTGAATGACAATAGGAGAAGGTTTCACGAGAAGAATATTAAATGGGGTTTTGACAAGTTGGTATCACTGGACTCATTTAAGAATTGTGAAAATGAGTATTTGACGAATGATGATTCATGTGTGTTTGGAGCTGAAGTATTTGCAGTTACAGAGTATGCACAAAATGATCGATGTATTTCCAACGTAACTTAGATTAAAATTATCTCCTTCAGTTCAGTCCCATCCCGTCCCATCCAGTTCAGTCCCGTCCAGTTTCGTCCCGTCCCATCTAGTATGCGTACCAAACGCTACCTAAGAGTACCGTAAATTAAATAATTAACTATAAGGGTATAATACTCTGTAACTGCAAATAATTCGCCAAATACTCATTTTCACAATTCTTAAATGAGTCAAGTGATACCAACTTGTCAAAACCCCATTTAATATTCTTCTCGTGAAACCTTCTCCTATTGCCATTCACGATATCTATAAACACATTCAAATAATAATAATTTAAAACGATTTAATGAATTAGTTAATATATGATTATTATGTTAATGCGATAGGAGTGTAAAACAAAATTGAAAAAAAAATAAGAGATGTACCATAAATTAAATAATTAACTATAAGAGTATGAATTTTAAATATAAAAAATATTTTTTTATGTAGTGTATAACTGTATATGATATATATTAAAATATATAAATCCAAAAAAATTCAAGATTGGGCTCATTTCGAACGTATCGAAGAAACGATTATAATGGTGTAATTTGTTAAAATTAAAACGCATTTTTTTAACGTATTTTAGTTAATAAACGATTATATGTGTTAAATGTAAAATTAAAATAATGAAACTAAAAGGTATAAAGTAAATTTAGTAAATAAATATAGGGGTTGAAAGTGTAACATTTCATTTTAAATTCATAAAATTTGACGAAACGCAGGGTGAACAGTGGATTCCATCGCGATCGCGGTTCAAATTTTCATAAATGGTCCCTGGAATTTTTCAAAAATGGTCCCTTGCAATTGAAAAGTCACAAAAAGTACCCCATCGCGGGATGAGCCCGCGATCGCGGGATTCCATTTTTCAAAAATGGTCCCTGCAAGTTTAAAAAAGTGTCAGAAATGGTCACTGGCCCACGACCGCGGGCTCCCATCGCGGAAAAAGGGGTATTTTTGCAAAGTGGAAGAGATTTTGGGTATTTTGGTAACACTTGGTTTGAGTTAGGGTATTTTAATTAATTTCCCTTCTTTTTTTATTTAATCAAAACACTAAAAATTGTTTATTTATTTTGTAGGAAAACTATAAGCAAACAATCCCAAACAGGCAAACACCCCTTTGGTATCTGTACAAATTATTTACTACGATTATTTGGTCTCCTTGGTCAGTTTGGACTACCAATTTTAGGGATTTTTGGCATCCTCGTCGTATACGCCACTCGTAATTTCTCTATTAGAAACATTGGGAGGAAGGGGACGATGAAATCGATGGTTGTAAGAATCATAAAGAACACTAGCTAATACTAATTATTTTCAAGAAACCAGTTGTCGTTGATGATGTCGGAAGAAGGTAGAAGCCCTAGCAGTGGGTTTTTGGAACTGAAGGGCTACTGCTTAGAACTGTTACAACTCCTCAAAAACCCTAACAACAAAGGCAAAGGCAGTCCATCCACTTTCTCTCATCTTCTTCACTTTATTCGCCGCTCTCCTCCTCATGCCCTCCAACCTTTCTTCGAGTATGTTGCTTTCACTTTTCGAATTCACTCTTTAACATTTTGTTTCACTGCCATACTCTTTCTTGGTGCTGATAATTATGGAGAAACATTTTGTTTCACTGCCATACTCTTTCTTGGTGCTGAATGAACATTTTATATCAAATCAGGACATGATTTCACGCATGTTTTCTTGGAATAATATCCATTAAAAGATGGAAACTTAAGATAAAACGCTGTGGATCAGAATGGCAACATTCTGGCATGATGCTGGGTGTTCATTGAAATGCATACAAGCTTGAGAATTCTCTTGTTCAAGGTGATCAAAATTTTGAGATGATGATAATTATGTACCAATTTGAGAGCATTAGGCTTCTTGGGATGTTTTTTATTTATTTGTTGCGAAATGTAGGTTAGGAATGCTTTATATATGTGTGTCTATATTGATGTTCTGCTTGGGGATCAACAATGATAGCCTTCACTGATATTTTCTAGCATATTTGCTTAGATTCTTCAACATGCACCTCTACGTCCCCATGGATCTGGTTAGAACATATTCCGGGTCCATGGATGCTATGGGGGCTGCTCTCCTATGGCCATGAGAACACCTAAAGGGGAGTTTGGTTCGTAGGATTTCAGCGGAATCTGACTCAATTGGCATGACATATTCCATTGGCATGACATATTCCATGGACTCAATTCCTAATTCCAATGGCTTGTTTGGTTTGCAAAATTTGGGGAATTGAATTTCAATGGAAATAGCAAACTCTTTTCGGTAAGGGAATCAATCATTTCATGGCATTTCTGATGGAATTCAATTCCATTATTTCACAGGCCACAACTATATAGAAAGACAAAAATCCCAAGGGGTTATAAAGAAAACTATTTTTTAAGGGAATCAATTATTATTTTAAATAATAAATGGTAATTTAAATAACTTTACTTGCATATATACTTCATTTTCAAATATGTATTTATAAACCAAACAAAAGATCACAAACATTAAAGGGTAATATTGTCATTTATTATTATTTACATTCCATTTCCTAAGCTATATTCTGCAAACCAAACTGAAAGAAAGAATGGAATTGAATTCCATCCCTACCAGCCAAATAACTGTTGAATTTGAGATTGATGTATTTGTTTTCGTTTTTAAAATCCAAAAGTACTTTGGTTGTGATACCTTTTGTTATAGTATAATAACACAGTCATCAACTTTTTTTTAACCATAGAAATTTCTTTGAAATATGAAGCTAAAACTTATTGCACATTCAAAAGGTTAAAGGCCGACATTTTTTTGTATAGCCGTAGTATTATTTTTTGGTAGTCCTTTTAAATGCAATTTGAGATAAATTCCTCACATTGCTTCTGGTAACGTCCCAAGGATGCTCAGGGTACTCTAGTCTTCCACTAGAAGTAAAAAATTTCTGTTCTGTATCATGTGGTTGACTCTTAATGGTGAATAGTTTTCTGGTTCATATGATAAAGATCTCCTTTTAATGGTTTGGCACATCAAAGGGTTCTAATTTTGGTCCATGATCATGCTTTAAGCTCTTATTTTCTTTGAACCTATGTTCTTTCCTTCTTTGAGCTATATTTCTTTGATGTCAGCTGTTTGACTTGCGGTTTCTTATCTTTTCAGCTATACTTTGTTTCCACTACTGCTGCTTTTGGAAGCTGCAGTGGACTGCAGATCTCCATCAAAAGACGAGTTCACGAGTGCTACAGAAAAACCTTCTAAAGTGAGTGATGCTGTGGCAGAAGGCGTGCTTCATTGTTTGGAGGAACTTCTGATGAAGTGTCATGTAGGATCCGTGAATCAGGTATTTGAATTTAAACTGCTCCTTGCCAAATTGAGTGCATTTTCTTAGCATCTTGCTTCGAAAGTTATGTAATCTACTGCTAGCTAACATTAGCATTTGATTTCTTTTGGTAGATCATTCTTCTTATTCTAATGTCATTTGTACCCTTTCGACCCCTTTTGATACCTCATTGTCTCAAAATCTTTTCTTTTTTTATAAATGACAAATAAAGATTTTTTTTTGCTTTGGAAATATGCTATTTCCTTGCAGATGGTTGTAATATTAAAAAATTTGACTAATGCGGCGTTGCTCTCTCCATCTGATGCCGCGGAAGAGTTTCGTGAAGGAGTTATCAGGTGCTTTAAGGCACTGCTCCTTGGTTTATGTTTGTGCTCCAACACCTCTTGCACATGCAATCAAATAAATAACCTGTCTATGGTTCTAGACAAAAGGTATGCAGGATCATTCCTTAGAGAACTCCCACCACATGAACCGAATCCTGAGGAATGTTTACTTGCATTTCTTCGATCTCAATCTGCAACAGTTACTGTTGGACACTGGCTGTCGCTTCTGCTAAAAGTATGTATTCTTTATGCCCATCTCTTTCCTGGCAATAAGTTCAAAATTAGTGATTGGTCCTTATTTTGCTTCATTATATAAAGATAGAATCTAATAATAGGAACTTGATTTTGGATGTTTTCACTTAGGCTGCAGACGTTGAGGCGGCACGGGGACATGTAGGCAGTTCTAAGCTTCGAGTAGAAGCCTTCATGACTCTTCGCGTGCTTGTTGCTAAGGTAAAGCATAAGCAAGAAAGAGATTGTATGGCTGGTAAAATAATTAATTGGTCATGGTATATTTTATCTTATATCGGCTATATGTTTATAGCTGGAAGCATGTATATTTGTATTGTATATGGGCTATGTACTTATGTTTTCTTTCTCTGTCTAGAATATCTAACTTTATTAGTCGGCGACTTGGGCTCTGTCTGTTTTCTCATATAAATAAGTTCGGTTTGGATACATATCTTTCTTTGGAATAAGTGGTAAATGAATCAGTAATGTTTGTTAAGCGTGCTTCATGGGGATGTGGAAGCTAATAGTTTACGTTATGTAGTTTTCACTCTGATACACTTGACTGCATCTGTGATTTGTGTATGTTGTTGCAGGTTGGTACAGCAGATCAACTGGCTTTCTTTTTACCTGGTGTTGTGAGTCAGATTGGAAAAGTGTTGCATGTGTCAAAAACAATGATTAGCGGGGCTGCTGGAAGTATGGAAGCCATGGACCAAGCACTTAGAGGTTTGGCTGAGTTTCTCATGATAGTTCTTCAGGATGAGGCAAACACATCCAGTCTTGATGACAACGACGTTGATTTAAATATGAACAAGTCTCCACTATCGTATCTGGAGGAGCTCCGCCACTTGCCTGGGAAAAAGCAAGATGAGGGTGAAATTATAGCAACAAAATCAATCCAAAAGGTGATAGGAAATACTTCTTCACAATCTGGATTTATAGAGAATGGGCCGACTAAATCTGATGTTCCAAAATCTTTGCATGTGGACCGCACAAAAGATTGGATTGCAACAGCTGCTTCTCATGTCAATAAATTGTTGTCTGCAAATTTTCCTGATGTAAGTCTGAACTGAACAACTATTTGATGGCTGTCAAGATGCTTCACTTCATATTTCGCAATCATTAAGTGTATTTTCTTTTCTGAATCTGGAAAACATTGTGTTATTTTTAGCTGTGTGTTCATCCAGCCAAGAGGGTGAGACAGGGGACCATGGCTGCTATACAGGGACTCTTGTCAACATGCAGTCGCACACTGAAGGGAAGCAGGCTAATGCTTCTGGTGAGGTTAACTTATCCTTGCATCATCCTAATTATTTTGCTTGCATTATTTATATTTGTAGTTCTCAAATATTTCTTTTCCATCATCAATTTGCTGATTGTGATTGATCTGTCCTTGCAGGAATGTTTATGTGCTTTAGTTTCTGATGATGATGAAGAGGTGTCAGCAGCTGCTCAGATGTTCCTTGAAAATTTATTCTCATCAAGTGGGAAGCATCATGTAGAACGCGATCTAGCTGATATATTTAACAGGTCCCTTTTTTATTATTATCTATAATGCTCTATCTTTAGCGGTTCAATTTGTATTTCACAAGGACTTCACAGTTGTGTTTCTTATGAGTTTTGAATGACATAACAGGCTCTTTGAAAAGCTCCCAGAAATGGTAGTCGGAGGGGAGCAGCCAGTTGCACATTGTCAAAAGTTACTTGTATTAATTTATTACTCCGGTCCCCAACTTGTTAAAGATCATCTTCTCCAATCTCCTGTATGTTCGCTTCTATTTTGATACCATATCGTTCTATTTTTTTTTCTCGGTGTGGTGTTATTTGGTTGTCTTCATATGTTATAAATCTGACTTCCAGCCTCATGATCACTAATTTATATGATGGGTGAATGAAAAATACATGTGGTGCCTCGAGTTGTTATTGTTGGCCTTTGACGTGACTAATGAGCTAAGATCTTATGTGTGAATGATATAGGTGACAGCCGCTCGATTCTTTGATAATCTTTCCCTTTGTTTGAGTCAGAATTCAGTATTTTCTGGTTCATTGGACAAACTGCTTTTGGAGAGGCCGTCTTCGGTTGGGTACCTGCGTTCTATAACTGAGATGAAAGCTACCGCTTTCTTTGCAAATGAGAAGAAGGATCCTGTCGACTCTAATGCTTATGAGGATCCCTACTCTTGTCAAATACAGAATGAATATGATCTTCCACGTATGCCACCTTGGTTTGCTTCTTCTGGCAATCAGAAACTTTACCAGGCATTGGCAGGGATCATCAGACTTGTTAGCCTGTCTCTTGTTGCAGGTTATCCTAGCACTTCTTTAACCCCTTCCCCCCTCCTCCCCTTTTTCTACAACAAATAGCTTTGCTTGGATTTATCTATTATATGCTAACTGAGAACCTCCAAAATTTCATTTACCAGGTTCTCAAAGTGAGGGAAATTTATCGATTATCAAAGATATTCCCATGAGCTACCTACGTAAATTGATTGGTGATGTCCGAAATAAGGAATACACAAAAGAGAACTGGCAGTCTTGGTATAACAGGACTAATTCAGGGAAGCTAGTAAGACAAGCTAGTACTGCTGCATGCATCTTAAATGAGATGATATTTGGATTATCAGATCAAGCTGTTGACAATTTGAAAAGGCGGTTTCACAAATCCAGCTTGAGTAGAGAGAGTAGAGAACATGATGTCCAGGATGATGTGAGTAACGTATCTGGGTGGAATACATCTCTAAAGGATCTAAGGAGTCAGTTAATTGATTGCATAGGCAGTATATTGCACGAGTATCTATCCTCTGAAGTGTGGAATCTTCCGTTGGAGCAATCCAATGCTGGAGCTGGAGATGTTACTGTGCACTTTTTTCGGGATAACGCAATGCTGCATCAGGCAATTACTTTGTCCTTCATCATATTGCTTCTAATTCTAAACCATCATTTATGGCAGGCATAACTTGAACTTATGTATTGATTCTATTGCTTCAAACAGGTTATCATTGATGGGATAGGCATTTTTAATCTGTGCCTTAAAAGTGATTTTTTGTCAAGTGGGTTTCTTCATTCGTCTCTTTATGTGTTACTGGAGAATCTTATTTGCTCAAACTTCCAAGTCAGACGTGCGTCGGATGCTGTCTTACATGTCATTGCAGCTACATCTGGCTATCCAACGGTGAAATAGCAGCCCCAATTTGAATGAATTTGGTGTCTGCTACTATAACTATTCCTCACAAAACCTTACCCCCTTTACAGGTTGGCCACTTGGTCTTGGCAAATTCAGATTACGTAATTGATTCGATATGTCGGCAGCTGCGTCATCTGGATCTTAATCCTCATGTTCCAAGTGTTCTTGCAGCCATTCTGTCCTACATAGGTGTGGCCCACAAAATTTTACCATTGATGGAGGAGCCGGTATGTTAAGCATGATCTCTCTTTTTCTGAATGTGTGTGTCCTCAGAAGTTAACTAGAAGATGCTATAGCTCTATTCTAGGATCTTTCTTGCAGTTTACGTAGTCGTCCTTTTGCGATTCCATTAGTCTTTGCCTATGTACTTCACAAGAACATTGCATACAGAAGTTCAGGGAAGTAAATGAACAATACAAGACAGCAGATTTTGTGGTTCAAAACTAACTCAGTATAAAAAATCACTTTTCTTTTTTAAAGATTACAAGAAAAATTACAAGATTGCAAGTATTGTTGTTATCTAACTCTAAATACCACCCTCTTCTTTATACAAATGACTAACCGTCATTTCTCTTGATTCACCTGGCTGTGATATTAGATAACCACACAACTAACTAACACAAGTGCCGAGAGTTGACTTTGATTGTCTTTACTTTTACTGTTGTCTCGGACCTACCCTAAAAAAAGGTAGTACTTGGTCGCACTAGTGTATAATTCCCTTGGTTTCATTTTAAGCCTTCCCCAACTAGCTTGCCATAAGAGGCTTCTTGTTGTTAGAAGTGCTAGATATTAAAAAGTTAACCCCCACTTATACTTTTGAAAAATATTAGTGTGATTGGTGGCTATCTCATCACTCCCAATCGAGCACATTCACAAAATAAAGAATTTAAAATTAACACCTTGGAGTTCACTATTTACGCTCGACATGAGTTTGCTTGCTTGTTGGTTTAAAACCATATGCTTACTTATGATTTTAGCAGTACTTGTGTTTAACATGACAAAAAAATTGCACAGATGCGATCTATTTCACAGGAACTTGAGATTCTTGGCAGGCATCAGCACCCTGAGCTGACCATATCCTTCTTAAGGGTAAGTGTTTATACCGATTCATGTGCAAGTAATGTATTACAGAAAAGGCTTCAGTTTGCTGTTAAACACATAGATCTTATACCTCTTTTAGGCATTACACAATTTTCCTTAAATTGGAATTTGCAGAAGTTGAAATGTCGCACATTTCCGTGCATTGGATCTGCTAATCTCATTGTATATTGTTGAACAAATTTGAGTTTAGGTGGTATTAACAGTTGGGTGATTGAAATCCAATTTTTAATGTGTCCCATGCATTTGTATCCAAAAATAGTTGGAAATGAAATGTGGCTTTGAGATATCACACTGTTAGCACCACCTAAGGTTTGGTCCCCAAATGACCATTGTCTATGTTTTAAAGTGGAAGTTATTCTAGATCATATTGTGAATGATTTTTTCTTACTTAGGCAGTGGCGGAAATTGCGAAGGCTTCAAAGCTCGAGGCTTGTTCACTGCCCTCTCAAGCAGAGTTATACCATAATCAGGTGAAGTCTGAATTGTCTGACGATGGTGTTCTCTCGAGTCTTGAAGAACGTGGTGAGCATTTAAGGCGTGAACTCCCAGATTATTCTTTTTTAGTTCAGATTAAGGTGTGATAGCAATAGTGACAGATGCTAAGATCAATATTTGATGTGAATAGAGGTGGCTGCTCCTTCTGGTCATGTTGATAAGCATAGGGAGCAATGGGAGCCTATTTTTTTCAGACTGAAGGAGTCCAAGAGCTACAGGCAAACTGTTGGATCTATTTCTAGTTCATGTATCGTAGCTGCTACTCCTCTACTTGGTTTGATGAAGCAAACAGCATGCTTGGTAGCCTTGCAAATAGTTGAGGTAAATATTCAGGATAACACATATATATTGCTTTCCATGCAATTATTTATGATCTTAGCTTTGGACATATGTGTGTATCTGTGTATATTGAGAGGTTTATCTGTATATATTTGTTTTCAGGATGGAATTGTAGCACTTGCTGGAGTGGAAGAATCATATAGGCATGAGATGAAAACCAGAGAGGTCCTTACGCAAGCTTTACAATCATATTCACTGGATGATCTTGCAGATACTCTGGAGGCAGAAAGTGACGGAACAGAAGAAAATAGGCTACTCCCAGCAATGAATAAAATTTGGCCCTTCCTGATTGCCTGTATCAGAAACGGGAATCCACTGGTTAGTTAGCCTCTGTATCCCAAATTAGCTTAGTATTGTAACCACCTTGTTTTATTGAAAATTTAAACCTTGCAAGTAATTCTGATTCTAAGTTGGCTAGTAATGATATGATGATGCAGACGACTAGAAGATGTGCTGGTGTGATGAGTAGAGCAGTGCAAATATGTGGAGGAGATTTCTTTTCTCGTCGGTTCCACACGGATGGATCCCACTTGTGGAAACTGTTAAGTGGCTCCCCATTTCAGAAAAAGAAGGAAAGAAGAGTAGTGTTACAACTTCCATACAGAAGCAGTTCAGAGGCAGAGGAGGAGGAGGAGGGAAGGGCAGAGATTTCTGATTTGAAGGTCCAGGTGGCAGTGCTGGAGATGATAGGTGAGATATCGGGAAACAAAAAGAGTGCTTCGGCTTTGGAATCTGTATTTAAGAAGGTGAGTGGGGTTGTTGTAGGGATTGCGTGTAGTGGTGTTGGTGGGGTTGGAGATGCAGCTGTGAATGCTCTTAGAGGCCTTGCTTCAGTTGATCCCGATCTAATTTGGCTTCTTCTGGCTGATGTTTACTACTCCAAAAAGAGGGAAGGTATTGCACCACCACCGTCAATGCCAGATTTGCCACAACTTGTGCCACCACCCAAATCCTCCTACCTTTATGTTGAATACGGTGGGCAGAGGTATGGTTTTGACATTGATTGTAGTGCAGTAGAAAGTGTTTTTAACAAATTGTCTGACATTTGAGTATCTTTACCATTAGTAAGTATATATATATATATATCATCTTTTCATATGGAATGGAATGGAGCATCAATTAATTAATTCTTAAGTAATGGTGATGGTATTTTTAATAGACAGGAAGATGTATCTTAATAATAAATGTTTGAATTTGTGAGGCAGGCGGCCTTGTTCAATCATGCAAACCTAGCTATGGTACATAAATTAAGAGCTGACTGACATATATGAGAAGAAATTAAGAATGGTCCTTTCTTGAGATGGCAATGATAGTTATTAATCCAGTGAGTTGACTCCATGTATTTTTAAGAAATCTTTGATTGATTGATTCATTTTAAAGAGGGAGGTCATGCTATTGCTATTTAAAATGAAACATATTTTCAAATATATTTAGTGGCCATTTAGTAAATGCGTTTATCGGGTCAGTTACTATGGGAATAGGACCTAAAATCTTACCCGATAATATATAATGATCAAGAGTTTTACCTATTGCCGTTTTGATGAAGTAAAAATCCTAATCGATAAGGTAAGTGAGAGCAATGGCTACATCTCTCTTCGTTAGTATTCGTACTAGCAGTAAATGCTGTTACATCACATATCTTTTGAGTAAACATATATATTTTTTTTTATATATTTGGCTACTTATTAGGCAGCTTATATAAATAATATTATTGTTTGAAGACCCTTATGATTGAAAATTTTGATTTGGTAGTAAATATTAGTATTTTCCAAAGTTGGAAAGAGATACAGATAAACTAGTAAGTAATAGAGATGATTAATACAATGAATTATGAATCATTATTTTTTTAGTTAACTACTACTAACCGATCCATTAAGAAAGACGAAATTGATTGATTAATTAAACAACAAATTAAAATATATATATATATATATATATATATATATCTTAACACTAGTAAAGTAATTGGTAGTATGTATGTACAGACCACATAAAAAAACAGATCTGTAATTAATTAAGGTATATATTTAAAATTATAAAAATAACCAAGGAATGAATTTAGGTAGGGGCCTAGGGTTATGGTTGTTGGCAGGCTTGAAGAAGGCGTTGGAAGAGGAGGACGTGACAGGGGATGCGAAGAACGCCTTTGTGTTGGTAGCCGTATTCTTGAGCCGATTTGTTGAGGAGATTGATGAAGATGGGATGGTTCAGGAGATGAGCATTCACCACGAACCTTTCCATTTCCATTTCCATTTCCATTTCATCTCCGACGTACACAGGCACGTGTCCCTCCGGTACCAATTCTATTACTCTTCTTCTTCCAATTGATGATGATGATGATGATGATGATGGCAACCGAGAGTATTGAGAGGAGTCTGACACTCGAGAGAGACGCCGGATCAGTTTCTTCATGCTTAATTAATTGATTAGTAACAATACCACTACCACTACCACGCGGGATGATAGAATGGAATGGTTAGGTCAGGGCCGGGATATATATATATATATATATATATACAAATAATTGGGAGGGGAGAAGGTACAGATAGGCGTACTTGGAAGGTACACACACACACAATTATCTTTTTTAATTTATTCCCGATTATTAATTATTACTCCATTTAATTTAATACTATATAAATTATAGCTAGGTAGCTTCAATTCCTCACAAGTCACAACATGTATTCTTCTACATTCATTTTTTATTTCTTTAAAAAACAATTATTCCAACACTTGATACATCTACCAATTTTATGTTTACGTTATCATTTTCACATTTTTAATATATATGATTCATTTAACATATAAAGGTGTTTAATTAATTTGGAAGTGGAGGAGTGACATGAATCTGTGTCATATGTTATATATAAAAGTATATATATATATATATACATATAAAATTGGAATTAAAGATTTATAAAATCGATAAAATAACATGATATAGTATAAATAATATAGTAGAGTAAATGGTATGGGAAATATATATAGAGGTGTAAGTAAATATTAATTAATATGAATAGTAATTAAGTAGTAATAAATATGCATGCAAATGCAAGTGGAAGTGGTTGATTACGCGTAAAGTGTAGATGATGATGTTGGTACGTACGGTGACGGTCCATGTCGTAGTACCTCACCTCACCTGTCCATATCCCAACTTTTAATGCTGTTTCTTTTGGTCTCAGAAACACTACATACATGATACATACCCACCCCACTTGTAACTTAAATTATGAGTAAATACTACCATATGATACGATACGATACGATACGATACTCCATTCATTATTAATTTATTCTTCACCAAATTACAATTTCCATCCTTCTGCTTATATGAAAATTTAGATTGAGTCCTCTAAACAAACTAATTACAACTATATATAGTAATTGTGCTTTTATTTTTGTTAAGGATTCAATCTCTTGGCCTAATTAACTCCATTCATTTCTTCTTCTTCAATTCAACTATAGTCCAAGCCATTTTGGTCCTCTTTTACTATTTTTCTTGTAACTATTTTGTTTGGAGAGACTAGATCCCCATAATTTATATATAACCAACCACGGGGGACGATATTTGTAATTCAGCATTTATTATTGATTGACGATCATGACCTGGACCACTTCCTTCCTTCATCTAAGGGCATCCACAATCATCAAGCTTTTATGAAAGACTTGAGAATAATAAAAAAATATGTGGGGCCCATCAAAGACTTGAAAAACTTAGAGACTTGCCTCTCACATACATAACTTCAAAGACTTGAGAAAACTCAAGCCTTTGAGAAGTAAACCCATCATCAAGTCTTTACTCCAATAATCAAGTCATTCTCAAGCCATTCTCCAAGTCATTAAATCAACCATTGGAGATGCTCTTATTGCTACATGTACATAAACCTCTTCTTACTTTATTCATATATATATATATATACTAGATAAGTACCTACGCGCGATGCGGCGCAAAATATCTCAAATCTAAAGCCGAGAATTCAAATAAATAATTTTGTTTCATGTTCATATTTATACGCTTTTAAATTGCATATCAAATGTATAAAATTAAATGTCAATATGGTTAATTGGTCAAAAAAATTAGAGAAAATAATATAATCATGATTAAGAAAGTATAAATAATTAAATATACTATACTAAAATATTTGCATATTTATATTTTTGAAAAAGGTTCGAACTCATAATGCAAAATCAGTTGATATAAGTGATATCTTTTTTGTTTCCAAATAATTAAATCTCTTATGATAACTTTAATTAAGTGTGTTCGTTGACAAAATGGAATTTGATAAATTGTAATTCGTCGAAGGAATTCGACTTTGAAGTAAAAATTGATATGAAATTGCAAAAAGAAAATCACGAAAATTTAGTGATTATTTGTATCAAATCCCATACTAATTTCAACAAATCTCATATTAATCACGACACATTAATTCGTATATATTTATATATGATATTTAATAATATAATTAAATCCAAAAATATTCAATATTGGGCTCATTTCGAAGGTATTGACGAAGCGATTACAATGGTATAATTTGTAAAAAATAGAAATGTTTTTTAATGCATTTTAGTTCATATACATTATTTATGTTTATATGATAAGAGTCTAAAATGAAAAATAAAAAAGTAAGAGATTAAAAGTAAACTACATACATAATTATAAGGGTAGTAAATGTAACGTATAAGTTAAAAAATTTGAATTAAGGAGATATTTAAGGAGGAGTAAATGTGAATGTGCTAATTGAACTTATAATGTAAACTACGTCCAGATACATGTTTAGGCGGGAAAATACTGAAGTCGGCTCACCAGAAGACGACACGTGGCATGCTAGTTACTTATTTATTATATGTATAGATATATACAAATATACATTTACGTTTGCACCTATATATGTTTTCGGATATAAAGTTACGTACGTGTTTATCACCAGTCTCTGAAAATAAGAATGATAACAAACAAGCAATGCAAATGGAAGAAAGGAAAGGGAAATGTTATATATATATATATATATATATATATGGTATCGTTTGATTTTTATGTGTTTTGTTACCATGATTATATAACTCTCTATATATAGAGAGAGATAGAAAAAGGTTCAACGACAACACCTTCATTTTATAGAAATGTAAGAACATCATTTTACTATAATCAATCACATGTGATACATCAGAGACACGAACGAACTTTTAGCACGACCTGGGTTGTGGGCCAAGTTGCCCACACACTACTAGGCCGAATCACGTATATTACCACATTTGATAAGTGTGTTTTTATGTGATAATGTATTCCATCACGTACACGTGATGCTAAATCAAAGACGCAAACGAATTTTGGGACAACCTAGCTAGATTGCGGGCCAAGTCGTTCACACAACATCAGGTCCCCTCACATCATGTATTATCACATGTGATAACGTTGTTCTCGCGTTTTTGTAAAGTCAATTAAGGTCTTCTCGTTTGAATCTCCATCAATCGATAGATACACCAAGGTATATCATTTGATTTTCCTGTCCGGATCAACCGTGCTGGATTGCCAAATAAAATTCCGTGGCCAATCCAGGAAGCTAGTTTTTCACTAGACGTACAGAACATGGAAAAAATCGCTTTTGTGCCGGAAATTGTCGGAGCCTGAATTGTTGATCTTGGTTTAAGAAGATTATTTATATTGATGAAATTAAATCCGGTGGTTTATCCAATTTGCTAAGGTTTGAGTTTTTGGGATGCATGATTAATTTGATTTTGATAGGTTTTCAAATTAATTTAGATAGCTAGAAGTAGAATGATGAATTCCATCATTCAGAGAGTACGTACGTAGTGTTTATTCATTTAACAAACAAAACAAATAATGATTTATTTAGTGAAACATGTTTTAATTATGATTAATTTGGTTAAAATAATAATAATAATAATAATAATTTACATGATTCCGGCTAGCTAGCTGCTATCAAATTAATTAATAAATGAATTCAAGAAAACAACTTGTATGATTTGGCAGATAAGATGATGGTTCGTGCTCCTCCTATTGGTGCAAGGACAGTGATCACGCCCCCAACCAATATACATATCTGCAATCCATATATATGTAAAACATGCATACACAATTAGTATAATCAACATTTTTTTAATAATTAAATCCTTAATTATAATTATATACAAGATCATTAACATACCCAAGATGCCGTCCAATGAAAGCTCCAGGGTTTGGGTTTGCAAATCACAAGCCACATGATACATGGTAGCTGCATGCATGCATGCATGTCGTTCATCATTAACATTAATTAATTAACATATATAATCATTAATTAATTAACATATAATTATGATATGACTTACAAAGAAGGATGTTGATGAAAATGCAAGTCCTCCAAAAAATCCCAACAATCCTCCAAAGAAGGGGACGCATATTCCAATGAAAGCAGTTATAGCTGTACGTAGTCATTAATTCATTAATTAATCTTCTTCATCATCAATTAATACAATTTAGTCTTAATTCATATATTTATTAGCTGTATATAGTCTTACAGACGTATGTGCTCCGACTAATAACACGAAGAGTTGTTCCAGGACTGAAATGCCTTCTTTGTACCAGGTAACTCTCGATTAGATCAAACACTGGCATCGCAAATACCTACTAATCACAAACTAATTAATTAACTACTATCTATATAGTGAGTGAGTGAGAGAGAGAGAGAGATAGAAATTAATTAATTAGTGAAGTTAATTACCTACCTGATATCCACCAAGGACATGGATAAATACCATAAAATTAGCCAAGCTGATAAGCCAACGAGGATGCTCCAAGGAAATGAGGACGTCGTCTTCTACTGTGTTGCCAAATGCCCAAAACCCAGAAATAGCAACAGAAAGATAACAAGCTGCCACGATGATGTAGGCTACGACGCAACCCAACCACATGGGTTTCTTTGACGGCTTTTCAGGGGTTGATGGTATGGTGGCCTGAATCTCTAAGGCTATGCTATGCGCTGCAAACGCAAAAGCTATTGTACCAAGTGCGTTGAATACGCCAAACGTCGTCCCTGCTGGTGTTTCAGATCTTATTCCATGGTTAACGTGACTGTGGTGATCAATCCCTTTTATTGTAGATGCCACGAAAGCTATCATTGAGTATCTATATATGCATGCATGCAATTCAATTCAATTCAATTCACTATATATGTATATATATATATATTATCTTTAATTAACTAGTTAAATAGGATTGAATGAACGTACCCAAAAGACATGATTGCTGCCGTCAAGGAAATGGACTTTAAGGAATTAAAATTTGGAACCTGGGCCAACACCAGGTTTATGACTGCAAAGAAGATTATGTAGTAGGTCTGTCTGATATCATGAAACCAAGGGTGTAACAAATCAGCACTCTTTTTGAGTGATTTGCCACCAGTAACCATGTAGACGATATCAGTGGCAATCTGAACCATCATTTGCTGAGGCATCACCAACCAATACCCAAGTTTGTCTCCGAAAGCATGTTGCCCCAACTCCGGATATCTATCAAATCTCTTCCCTGGAACCCATTCATGTAATTCCACCATTTGCCACAGCGAGTAAAACGTTACAACCCATGACACTGACAGTGTTGTCAATCCACCAACCCTATGCATATATGTAATTCCATCAACAACATAAATAAATATAATTAATTAATTAAGAAATATATAGAGTATTAGGTAGGTACCATCCAAGTTGAGACATGGCAAAAGGCAATCCAAGAACGCCAGCACCCACAACAGCAGTGACGTTATGGAAAGCTGAATACCACCATTTGGCCTTGCGGGAGGCTGTGATTGGTAGCCAGTCATTCAGATCCTTTTGCCTCTGTTCCTCGTTTGTGCTCCCATTCATCTCCTGTATATATATAATCTAATATTAACTAAGCCATATATATGAAGGATGTATGAGCAAGAAAAAAAAAAGTTAATTTATATATACCAATTAAGGAGTCGATGATAATTTTAATTAATAGTTTAATGGCTAAGAGTAGTGTATGATTAAGCTAGCATGCAAGTGCTATATATGGATCAAACTAGGGTAGGGGAAGGGTGTACGTGTGTATAAATAAATATATATATATATATATATATATATAGAGAGAGAGAGAGAGAGAGATGATGCATATGGTACATATATATATATATATATATATATATATATAGTAGTTTAATTGGTATGGTAGGAATTAAGCGGTGATGTAGGATAAATTAAGATCCGATATGATAGAGAAAGATCTCAACTATAAAATGCAGTCTTTTGGGGATAACCATGTAATCTCCTAATTTCCCTCCCAAATTAAATCTTCAATCCTCGATCCGAAATTTAATTAGTGGCAGGCAGGCAGGCACTGCATGCATGCATGCACTAGCTAGTTGCTTTATTATATATATAATTATAATTATAATTAAATCCTGTCCATATATATTAATTATTTAAATATATTTGGTAAACAATTCAAGCTAGTGCAACAATTAACTGAAAAATCTAAACATATAAGTAAATTAAAGATGGGGGGATTTGTGAGTTGTGACGGTACCATGAAAAACTCATCGATCCATGTTCATGGTTTAGTTACGTATGATATACGAGTTTTCTGTTTCTATCTATCCATCTGTATTGTTTTTTTTTCCTGGTCTTAAGTAATTAGCGTTCATTAATTTGATGCAAGCTTTTGTTTGCCATTTCCCTCCAAAGCATGACGACCAATTAAGCTTTTCGAAACCTAATTTCACCAATTTCCTCATGGAAACCAATCGCTTCACAATTAGATATATGATTAGAGAGAATTATATAACAGCAACAGCTTCTCTAAAATAGAGAAAATGATATTTTTGTTCTCTATATTGCTCCAACACCTTCTTTATATATATTGTTCTCTAAAATAAAGAAAAAACTAGAAAAAACTCCAAGTTTAGAGAATCCTCTAAACTTGCTAAATTGAGAGATTAATTATTTTTTTATTCATTTGCACCAATAGGATTGAGTTATCATTATTTTATACAATTATTTTTAAAAAATGTATTGGAATGATAAATTTATATAATACTTTAATAATATAATGGATGTTGAGTTCTCTAAATAGAGAATTTGTCGGAGTTAAATGTAATTTATTTTAAAATTTTTGACTTTTAAGTCCCTATATTAAAAAAAATATATAAAAAATCTGTTGAAGATGCTCTAAATATGGTAAAATCAATGAAATAAGGTCATTGATTGCTATATTTATTTATTTATCTAATTAATTAAACCAACAGAGATCTTAAAGAAAATTAAAACCGGGTAATTGAAAATTGGGTTTTGGGTCTAAATTGTCGGGCCAAGGGGACAACCTTTTTTCATAAAGCCCATACAATAATCAAATATTATCTTCTAATTAGCCAACCCCATATTATATACCTTCAAGGCTTCAATTCTCGGTTATAAATATACAGATATGTGTTAATTTGAGGTAATATGGAGCGTCAAACTATATATGTTAATATTAGAGTGGATTATTATATTTTTTATCTTTAGCCAAGGCGGTTCCTGATACGTCATGGGCGAGATGTAAAAATTGGCCCTCGATAATATCATTTTTACCTAGCATTATAAGTTCGTTTCACCGTCAAACACATCATATGATATACCTTTAATATATAGACCGACATCATTTTATGTCACAATATTGACTATTCACAGTAACACTATATGCAAATTAATATAAATCAGTTGGGTTTCCATATCACCTCATATTAATGTTTTCACCATTTTGAACTATTAGGGTTAATACATACTTTTACGAACCATCAATCTTAGAATCAAAACCATGTTAGTTATAACATGAGATCTTATGCTTGTTGTACTTGTAGATATAGGAAAATATTTAAATTATGCATTCAATATTAGGTAATAAGAAAGTCCATAATGCTGGGATAATCTCAATCATACCTCAAGTACTAGATATGTAAATAGGGCAAAGATGAAAAAGTGTGACTTTTCATATGAAAAGGTGTGACTTTTCATCCTCCAACCGCCATAACCGAACAGTTACAATGGTTCATTGGCACCGGTTGATCTAGTATAAATAGGAAGCATATGTAACAGATTATGATAAGACGAAAAACACATATTCTCTTAAATTCTCTCAAAGTTCTTCATTGTTCTTCATCATGGAAGCATAGTTTGATTCGTCGGGTTCGAGAGTTCGATTCTTGAACGGGTTGTTGTATCCTCTAGATAGACGTCCAATCGATACGGTACGTGGGACGAATTTCTGTCTAAGGACACTGCTTGGCAGGCCTCAATCCAAATAACGATCTTCTTCAACTTCGTGATCAAGAAAGTCGAGTTAATATTTTATCTTGAACTTTTGATTATGTATTTTCATTGATATGTAAATTTCGGATATATATATATACATATAAATAATTCAGTATTTTCATTTGATTCAATATTGTGTGTTACGAATTTCAATTCGTGTATCCAAGGTCTAACAATCTTAGACAGAAATTTCGTTGACGATGGAAAACTCTTCTTTGTTGAAATCAAATGTGGAGAAACCCGAAAAATTTAAGGGTTCCGATTTTAGAAGATGGCAACAAAAGATGCTCTTCTACTTGACGACGTTGAAAGTGTCTAACGTGCTTACCGATCAAGCACCGACACCACCGGTTGGAGAAGGAGAAAACGCCCCATCCCAAATTGAATTGGCTATGTTCCAACGATCCTTGGATATTTGGAACGCCAACGAATATAATTGTCGGAATTTTATTCTTAATGGTTTGGATGATGGTCTTTATGACATATATTCATCCTTCACCACGGCAAGAGAAATTTGGGAGTCGTTGGAATCAAAGTACAAGACGGAAGTCGTTTGTTCCAAACGATTTATCGTGGGCAAATTCCTGAACTTTAAGATGACGGATTCCAAATCGGTCGTGAAACAAGTAGAAGAAATGCAAATCTTGATCCATGAATTGGAAGTCGAAGGTATGTGCATCAACTCTAACTTTGTTATTGGTTCAATAATTGATAAGTTACCTCCATCCTGAAAAAAAATTAAACTCTATCTTAAACATTTGTTCGAGGATATGAGTTTTGAGCAATTGATACTCAAATTGCTGGTGGAGGAGGACAACCGGATGAACGAGAAGGCGGATGCAATCTCGTTGGAACCAATTGCAAACATGGTTACCGAAAACTCATCAAAGTCAAAGTTCCAAAAAGGAAAGGGAAAGGCCACGGGTTTCAAGTATAACCTCAATATTTCAAACCCGATGTCCGTACAACGAAAGCCTTTCAAGAAACGTGTGATGAGTTGCTGGGTATGCGGAAAGCCGGGGCATCGAGCGAAGGATTGCCGCCATAAGAGAGACCATGGTGGTCCCGGAGGAGGAGGCGACGGAGGAGGAGGTACCGGTGGAAACCCCCATCAAGCCAATGTGGTCAATGCTCCAAATCAATTCGTTGGAGTAATTGAGGCTTTTATGGTTACAAACGTGACCGATTGGTGGGTTGATACCGGTGCCACCAAACATATTTGTAACTCCAAGAACATGTTTGCTATATACCAAAAAGTTGATGATGAAGAACCCATGTATATGGGTAATGCCACGACCGCAAAAGTTGAAGGGAAGGGGAAGGTGAATCTCAAGTGTTAGACAACCTAGGGGGGGTAAGGTTGTATTTAAAATCTTTTACTTTCAAAAATTCTTTTATAAATAAATACAGTACTGAAACAGTAAAAATAAATCAGAGTATACAAATAATAAAGAAGAGTGTAAATATAAACAAATACACAGAGATTATATAAATAAATATAAATGCAAAGCAGTTTATATAAACAAATATAATAAAGCACAGCGGAATAAATAAAGAGATAAATGTTAGAGATACTTGACACAGAGATTTACTGATTTACCACCAACTGTGATAAACCAGCAGCCGAGACACTTCTCGACACGATCCAATAAATGTATTCTTTACGGTAGAACACAAACCAAATACAAAGGAATTTGTAATAGTTTCTCAAGCCTCTGCTATGAGATAAACAGGATCACACACCCGTTATTCAAATACTTACAAGAGGAGTATAACTCACAATGGGTAATCACTCTTGTATAATATCTCACACTTGGATATTTTAAAAAAAAATGTTTTATAAAATATATATATATAAATGAGAGAGCTGAGAGTTGAGAGTTTGAATGCTGCTTGTTACTGTTGTATTGTAGTCTGCTGATCTTCATCACCAGCATGTAATATATATAGCATGAAGACTTCCAACGGTCACATGACCTGGCGGTATACCGCCTTGCACACCGCGGTATACCGCGGTCAGAAAGTACACTGACACTCACGGCTCTATGCAAAGATGACTTCTGGAATTACGTACCCGCGGTATACCGGCTGGGACTCGCGGTATACCGCCGTCAGGAAAAGTAACTTTCAACCAATCAGAATTGTACACCGAGCCTGCCGCGGTATACCGGCTGAACAGCCGCGGTATACCGGCCGTAGTGTACCCGCGGTATACCGGCTGTACCGCCGCGGTATACCGCCGTCAGAGAAAGGACTTTCCAGGACTCAACCAAATCTGCTGGATCTTCTCAATAAACTTATTTAAATAAATTATTTAAGGTTTTTAGAAATATCCAAGTGGTATATTATTTTAGGGTGTTTATCATTATTAGTTATAAACAATAATGACGACGTAAACACTTCCGTCTTGAACCCTTCAGATTAAATCTTCGTGTTCTTCAAGAACTGTACACTTGGATAGGATTGTTAGAAAAACAATAATACGGTGTGTTTGTAATCATCAAAATAAATATATATAAATATATAGAGATGTGGTACACTTGCACCAACATCAAGCTTACATCGGGGAAGGAACTTGTGCTCACCAATGTCTTGCATGTACCGGCTATTACAAAGAACTTGATTTCTGGACCCACACTTAGTAACAAAGGATTCAAGATGGTGTTTGAATCGGATAAATTTGTGATTACTAAGGGTGGGATGTATGTTGGAAAGGGCTACCTAAATGAGGGGCTCTTCAAACTTAGGGTGATGAACAATGATGATGTAAATATTGTAAATGTTGTAAATAGCAATAAAGCCGCAGGCTCTAGCTCTGCTTCTATGTACATGCTTGACTCTTCTTCCTTATGGCATTCCCGTCTAGGACATGTAAACTTCCGATCCTTACAAAGGATGACAAGACTTGGGTTATTACCCAAGTGTTCCATGGATAACAAGACAAAATGTGAGGTATGTGTTGAATCCAAATATTCAAGCCATCCACACAAATATGTTGAAAAGTCTAACCAAGTACTTGGACTTATCCACAGCGATTTATGTGATTATAAAGTCACACCCACACGTGGAGGAAAGAACTATTATGTATCATTTATTGATGATTGCAGTAAATATTGTTATGTATATCTAATACATATCAAAGATGAAGCTTTGGATATGTTTAAGACATACAAGGCTGAAGTTGAAAACCAACTTGATAAAAGAATAAAATTTCTGAGATCCGATAAAGGAGGAGAGTATGAGTATAAGGACTTTGCAGAATTCTGTTCTCATCATGGCATGGTTCACCAAACCACGGCTCCCTATACCCCACAACAAAATGGAGTAGTCGAAAGGAAAAATAGAACATTGAAAAACATGATTAATTCAATGTTGATTACGTCGGGAGCACCACATAGTTTGTGGGGTGAAGCATGCTTAACTGCAAATATGATACTTAATAGAATTCCTCATAAAAAGAGCGATAAATCACCTTATGAACTATGGAAAGGAAAACTTCCTTCCTACAAAAGGATGAAAGTGTGGGGTTGCCTTGCAAAGGTTCAAGTACCTTTACCCAAAAGGACAAAACTTGGACCGAAGACCATTGATTGTGTATATCTTGGTCCGGCAAGTAATAATGCTGCTTATAGATTTCTGGTCTATAAGTCAAACAATGAAGATATCCACAACAACACAATTATGGAATCAATTGAGGCTGAATTCTTTGAACACATATTTCCTTACAAGGATAAAGGGAAAGAAATCTCTAATCCAAGGAAGAGAATATGTGAAGTAGAGAACACCGATAGTGTTGAGAAACCAAATGAAGAAGGTACATCGAGGGCTCAAGAAGAAAACTTGGAGCCTAGAAGAAGTAAAAGGGGAAAGATTGCTAAAGACTTTGGACCCGACTTTATGACATTTGTTGTCGATGAAGAACCTCAATCCTATAAAGTCGCCATGGATTCATCGGAGGCACCTTATTGGAAAGAGGCTATTCAAGGTGAGATAGACTCCATTGTTCAAAATAACACATTGAGATTGGTAGATTTACCACCGGGTCACAAGGTAATTGGTCATAAATGGATCTTCAAGCGAAAATTGAGACCCGATGGCACTATAGAGAAGTACAAAGCTCGACTAGTTGCCAAGGGGTACCGACAAAAGGAAGGTCAAGACTTCTTCGACACCTATTCATCGGTTACTAGGATCACGTCTATACGGACGTTGATTGCGATAGCGGCTATACATAACTTAGAGATACATCAAATGGATGTGAAAACTGCTTTCTTAAATGGTGAATTAGATGAAGAAATTTATATGCAACAACCGGAAGGTTTTGTTGTAAAAGGCCAAGAGAATAAAGTATGCAAACTTGTAAAGTCTTTATATGGACTTAAACAAGCCCCAAAGCAATGGCATGAGAAGTTTGATAACACTCTTCTATCAAATGGTTTCCAAATTAATGAATGTGACAAATGCGTATATGTGAAACAAGGCAAGAACGCATGTGTCATAATATGTCTATATGTAGATGATATGCTAATCATGGGGACCAACTTGGATGTAATCAATCAAACCAAGAAGATGTTGCACTCGTCGTTTGATATGAAGGATCTTGGAGTAGCAGATGTAATTCTTGGGATAAAGATCCAAAGAGATCCTAACAGTTACATTCTGACTCAATCTCACTATGTTGAGAAAGTTCTTAGGAAATTTGGTCACTATGATGATAGACCGGTAGTCACTCCTTTTGATCCTTCAAGCCAACTTAAGAAGAATCAAGGAGATAGTGTATCTCAATTGGAATACACTCAAGTGCTTGGAAGTTTGATGTACATTATGAATTGTACGAGACCGGATCTAGCATATACCGTGAGTAGACTTAGTCGATACTCACATAACCCAAGTAAGGATCATTGGTATGCACTTATAAGAGTGCTTCAATATTTGAAATACACAATGGGTTATGGGTTACATTATACAAAATACCCTCCCGTTCTAGAAGGGTATTGTGATGCTAATTGGATATCCAACCATTCGGAGAGTAAGTCCACAAGTGGATATGTATTCACACTTGGTGGAGCATCGATATCTTGGAAATCTTCCAAACAAACTGTGAATACCAGATCAACTATGGAAGCAGAATTTGTCGCATTAGACAAAGCCGCTGAAGAAGCTGAATGGCTAAAAAGCTTCCTAGAGGGTATTCCGTTGTGGCCAAAACCGGTGACTGCTATTGGTATCCATTGTGATAGTATGGCCGCTCTCACAAGAGCGAAGAATCAGATCTACAATGGAAAGTCCCGACACATACAAAGGCGCCACAACACTATAAAGGACTTGCTGAAAAATGGAATCATTTCCATTGACTATGTAAAGTCAAAGGAAAACATTGCCGATCCTTTGACAAAGGGCCCAAGTAGAGAGCAAGTATCCTTCACATCGAGGGGAATGGGCTTAAAGCCAACACAATGAGTTTCCTCGGCGGCAACCTAACCTAGCGAAATTGGAGATACCATGGTCTAGGTTCAATAGGCAAACTAGTCGGGGACAACTCTAGAAGCAATTAAACAAAGGTATGCCTATTCCTATGATGTTTTCCTTTGTTTTCCGTTGATGATAAAGGGATGAATATTTTATTCTTAATAATGCTGATAGCTTCTAAGTAGAATACAACGGAATATTCTTGATCAACATTACTTATGTGAGATTGATGTGGGGTCGCATCTTTGAGGACGGATATGGCTACGTCTTCTAAAATTCTCATGAATAAAGGATTGTTCACGACCGAAATGAACACAACGGTAAGAGTCGACTATGCATAAACATGATATGTGTGATATTCATTGCCTTGACTTACTACAAAACGTGGTTAGTTCAAGACTCTTCGTCACTACCCACAAAGTAGGTCCGATGAATACTCACTAAGAACGGTTCAAGTCACCTAGACACCTTTTCTGATGCATTTCATGTTTATTTCCTGAATAAGAACAATAAATACTTTGAGAATATCTTATTTTCTATTCAAATGTGGGGTATTGTTAGAGTTTGAATAGAAAATGTGGGGTATTGTTGGGATAATCTCAATCATACCTCAAGTACTAGATATGTAAATAGGGCAAAGATGAAAATGTGTGAATTTTCATATGAAAAGGTGTGACTTTTCATATGAAAATGTGTGACTTTTCATATGAAAATGTGTGACTTTTCATATGAAAATGTGTGACTTTTCATCCTCCAACCGCCATAACCGAACAGTTACAATGGTTCATTGGCACCGGTTGATCTAGTATAAATAGGACGCATATGTAACAGATTATGATAAGACGAAAAACACATATTCTCTTAAATTCTCTCAAAGTTCTTCATTGTTCTTCATCATGGAAGCATAGTTTGATTCGTCGGGTTCGAGAGTTCGATTCTTGAACGGGTTGTTGTATCCTCTAGATAGACGTCCAATCGATACGGTATGTGGGACGAATTTCTGTCTAAGGACACTGCTTGGCAGGCCTCAATCCAAATAACGATCTTCTTCAACTTCGTGATCAAGAAAGTCGAGTTAGTATTTTATCTTGAACTTTTGATTATGTATTTTCATTGATATGTAAATTTCGGATATATATATATATATATATACATATAAATAATTCAGTATTTCCATTTGATTCAATATTGTGTGTTACGAATTTCAATTCGTGTATCCAAGGTCTAACACATAATGTATGGAAAAACAAGGTTGGTTTTGATATCCAAAATATAGCTATATGGTGGATAGTCCCATATGGTTTGTAATTTTTCTTAGTTAAAAACAAGAAATCTACTATATTCTAATATAAATGTTAGAGCCCTTAATATAATATTAAATTTATTTTGGGTCCTATTAGATACTAAAAAAAATTATGTCTTCTTTACTATATACTAAAAAAGTTTGGACCCCTGCTCTTTGTGGGTCCTTAATATAATTTAAAATTCTTTTTTGGTTCTATTAGATATTAAAAAAATTGTGTCTCTTTAGTTAACTATTTATTTAACTAGTACGATATACTATATAGTATATATTAAAAAAAATTGGGCCCCTACTTTTTGTGGGCCGTTAATATAATGTTAATTATTTTTTAGTACTATTGGATACTAAAAAAACGTACTCTTTTATTGACTAATTTTTTTGAACTACTACTATATATTATATAGTATATGCTAAAAAAGTTTTGGCCCCTACTTTTTGTGGGCCATGGGCGTGCGCCCAGCCCGCCCTCTCCCTGGCACGACCCTGTCTTTAGCATTTGTCAATTTAACTGAAATTTGTCCCTTAATTAACTTCATGATTAAACGTCGAGTTGGGTTCCAGTGATGAGTGTCAAATATGGTGAGAAGCGTGAGAAGTGGTTATCAACCGTTGGATAAAAAATGGACGGACATTAGGATGAAATGCACCGCAATGCATTGGATCAATTACCTTTTAAGCCGCATTTCATGAGAGTGTATTTGATTAAAAAGATCAACGGTTTAAAAGTATTTGTCACAATTCTCACAAAAAATGACTCTTCTCACAAGATCCCAGACATACAAACGTGTACTTGACATTTGCGAAATTTCGTAGTTTTCATCACTTTCGCTAACGATGGTCATGTCTTTCTATAAACTGTAGGTAAATTATGAAAAGCATTTTCCTATTTTCCTATTTTTCTATTTTCTATTCTTCTTTTATTTTATTTTTTAATGAAAGATTAATAAAAATGTATATATTAGTAATATAATATATTGTATTCTATAATGTAGAAGCTCAATCAAATATAAATCAACCAAATGCTACAAACAGTACAAACCAATTTCAATCGTTCATCTAATGTAACAAATATTTTGTTGCATAAATACATCGATCGTTTCCTAATATGAAGTATTAATCATAATTAATGAATTCTAATAATCATTTTTTTAAATATTTAAATTATAATAAATGAGCATTCTCCATAGATATCTTAATTGATTGGTTTGTATGATTTGCAACTTGTATTTAATTTCTATGTATATATATATAGGTGCTTAATCATTTGAGAACTCCAAATTCTATGAGATCTGTGAGAACTTATGTCTCACGGTTTCGTTTCACGTGATTTTTTCTCATGTAAGGATGATATCAAAGATTTGATTGATTGCGCGCAACTAGCTAGCTAATAACTTGAGTAAGTATGTGCTTATTCCTTTGTCTCCCTATGTTCGACTCGTATGCTACGACACCATGCGCTTGCAGTTACGAATGATTCTAAAACTCAAACATTAAAGACTATCATTGTTTGAAATATATTGCATGGTTCGGGCTGTTGATGATGATGATAGCCATATATGTATTATTGATTCTATTAATTTTCACATAATTAAATTTTAAAAGGACCCCATCCTATAGATCGATAAGTCCTAATCGCGATATAAAAAAAAATATATATATATATATATATATATATATGTATGTACTTCTTAATTGCTTTATTTTAGTCATCAACTTTGAAGCATGTGGGTTTTTAATTTTATTACACCGGCCTTTTTGGTACCTACTTTCTAGTTGGGCATTCAATTAATTAATGGATCTAATTTGTTTTTCTCTTAAAGAAATTTATTTTTTTTCTAAAAGTATTAATTTGTATGGAAGATTATATATGATGATTTATTATTATAATTTGTTTGGGTTTGTAATATAAGAATTGTTGGACATGGATATCCCTAATAATTAATTAAGACTTAATTGTTGGGCATATAATATACGGTAGCATGCATGTCTCTCTAGTGCTCCATGAACCATGATTTATATAGGTGGGTTTGTGGTGGAGGAAAGTGATGATTATATTTCTCTTGCTCTATCTCGGATGAACCCTAGCTAACAAATTAAATCGCCAAATAAAGATCCTCTATTGTTATAGTTTTTCTTTCCAAACAACAACAATATAATGGAATGTATCAGCCCGTCGTCGGTACTTACACCGAGAGTTTAAGTCTCGGTGGCCACTGTTTTGCAAAAATTGGACTGTCGGTAGTTACACCGAGATTTTAAGTCTCGGTGACACCTTTTTGATTTTCTTTAATGCATTTCTCCGAGCTTTGACCCAAGATTTAACTTGTACGACTTCGCTTTGCCGTCAGTTCATCGTGCGTTTCATTCTCGTCTGTAATTAGCTCATTTAATTCTTTGTTTATTCTCGAAACATGGATTCCTGAAAAAACTCATGAATAAACCGTGAAATACGCTTCCTTTGTTTGGAATCCAAGCAATTTAACACGGAAAGTGGTGCTAAAATAACGACAAAAATGGCGTTATCAGACCATCTCCAATGAACTCTCTATTTTACTCCCTATCTCTATTTTACTCTCTATATCCTCTCCAATGAAGTCTCTATTTTACTCTCTAAAAAAGAGAAATTACTATTCACTACTCTCTATTTTTTTCTAACTTTTGATAATTACAAAATGACCCTTCTATTTTTTAGATTCTTGTATTTTTTATTTTATTTGTTGTCTAATACCAATTTTAATAAACTAGAATTATATTTATCTTTAAGTTTTAAATTAATTTAAATTTATCCAACTAATTTTATAAACTAATAAACTTTAACAATTTACAGCATAACAAATTTAATGAAATTTGGTTTTTGATAATTTAATGCGAAATTAAATATGAATTATAACGTTGTTAAAATAATATGATAGAGGTGGGTTCAAACGAGGACGCTAACTATTTACGAGAAACGCGAGGACGGCCGCCCATGTACAAAATCACATGTGATTCACTATACAAAATCACATGTGATCCGCGCCCTTTGCCACGCGACTTGCAAGTCGCGGCACAAACCGTGCACTTTAGAATTTTAATCACATATGATTTTGTATGTGAATCACATGCACTGTTCTAAAAGGCTCGTTACGACAACCGCCATGACGCGCCGTGGCTTAAGGCTTGTGTCTCACGCCACGTTATGTCTGTGGCACGCCATGACCTAATGTATGGTATTTTATAACGCGATATTTGATTTTTATTTACGTTTTTTATGTTTTAGTTGCTAGTTTTTAACATATAACCTAATTTAACTTGTTTATTGTCATTGACTCATCGATTAATAATACAAAACATATGTTTTTATATATAATACTATATATGATATAGAGATTTACCGCCATAAGTCACGCCTTGATAAACGTCATGGTCTCGCCATGACTCCTAAGGCTTGAGGCTTGGCCTTGCCGCCACGCCACACCTCACGCCATTTAGAACCTTGATCACATGTGATTTTGTACATGGGCGGCCGTCCTCGCGTTTCTCGTAAATAGTTAGCGTTCTCGTTTGAACCTTTCTTTAATATGATAAAGTTAATAAATATAAGGGTATTGTGAAAATAAAAAATATAAGAATGCAATTTATAAAGTTAATAAATATAAATGGTATTATTGAAAATATATGTAATCAAAATAAAAGAGAATATACTTGGAATATTCTCTTTTAGAGAGTAAAATAGAGTAATACATTGGAGAATATTTAAAACACTCTCTATTTTACTCTCTATAATAGAGAGTAAAATAGAGAAATACATTGGAGATGCCCTCAGTACTCGATTTTGGAAAGGAATGAGTCCGTAAATTTTAGAATATGTGAGAGATCTCGAGGCTTTTTCGCCTTGATACAAATTTAGAGGTCAAAGTTCATGAACTTGGGGAGTGGTTAAATGGGTCTTGGTTTTGGAGATGGCAACCGAGTCGCAATCCTAGGTGTGTCTCAAGCGATCTGTTAAATTTAAATTATTTACTTTAAAATGTGTCAATTACGTCTTTTGACATGGATTCGGTTCGTTGGCTCTTTCATGAAGACGACGCGTTCCATATGACATGATCAATGCCAACACCCTAACGACCTCAAATATTGGTTTTCTTCTCCATGGAACAAGCTTGCTTTAAGAAAGGTATTGACCCTCATTCGATTCATTGCCCGAAGTGTAGAGACCATGCACATTGAAACGTTGGATCATTGTCTCGTTGATTGTATTCATGCAAAGGGGATATGGGAGTTCATCTTCTTGTGGTGAATGTGGATTCTAACACCCTGTTTTAAGTTTGGGAATTGTTACTTTTTGACTGAGGTAATAATTAAGCCTGCATTTTTCGTGAAACATATTTGGCAAGTTATGGTTTGGAGTGCGGCTTATTGTATTTGGTGTTTTATTTATATGAATTTTACTTAAGCATATGATAATTATGAAGATATACAAACATAAACACATAAACAGAAATCAATTTAACATAATACCGTAAAGAGTTTAATAGTCTAACTTGGAGCACATGAGTTATGCGTAGTGAATTTCATTAAAGGGGAAGGAGTCATCATCATGTAGATTGAAGTCTTTTAAAGATCTATACGGTTTGCTTCATGGAGTTGAAACAAATGCAATATCGTGTAGGCAATATGTATTTGATCTTCTTTATTTATAGGGCACTAGAGACTCTTCCCATAAGGAGTCCTAGTTTATCTAATAGAAGATATACACTAACCTTAATGTTAATTATGTAATTAACTAAATGAATCATTTTACTCATGTTATGAGATATATATTCAAATATGTAATTGGATTATAACTGATATAGGATTATCTTGACAAATATAAATATTTAAATCAATTGTCATTTAATTTTTAATATAGATAATGTTAAAGTTCAATTTATTTCTAACATTTGGAGGACTAGGAATGCTTGAGTCTTCAAAGGCAGGGACGGACCCCAAGAGGGGCACGTGCCACCGTAAGAATTTTCCGACGAAGGGTAAAAAAATTCGTTTTTGTGAAGGTGTCACCGTATCGATTTAGGAGGTGCTACCGTAATCGTATGGAAATTACAAGGGGTGCACCTAAACTGAAAAAAAGTCTCAAATCTTATACCCATTCAACCAAAAAAACCGAAAAAAATCTCTTGAAATCAAGCAAAAAACGTTAAAAATCTCTCGAAATACCGGAATTTGGCTAAAAACACATCGGACGATATTGAACGTCGATAAAAAGATGAAAGACACTTCGATAAAAACCGTATGAAAAAATATGGTGCCACCGTATGAAAAAAGTTCTAGGTCCGTCCCTGTTCAAAGGGATCGTCTCGAATATCGACTTGGTTGGCGAAATAAAACCCGCTCTTTCTCAAAATCATGGGTTTTTTGGATCGACCTGTTAAACGATGTTACTATTTGATGGTCCCTTGTTTCTTTTTGTTTGTGTTTTTTCTTCTAGATAAACTTTGTTTCCCTCCTTTTGAGTTGCTTGGTCTCATAGCTTGTTTTTGATATATGGGTTTCTTGTGTCTTAATTTGCTCCTTTTAATTAATCCAATTTTTCTTTTAAAAAAATGTTTTAATTAAGGTATGATTCTGAAATCAATAATAAATATATTATAATTAATGACAAAAAGAAAGTTTTAATTTTCCGTTAAGGATTCCCATTCTAGTTTAATTAATTAAGGCCAGGATATGATGATGACTAAATATTTCAAAAAAGGAATTATATCATGATTGATATCCATGGTTTCAATTTAAAGGGATAAGATGGTCCCCTAAGGCCAAACGACATCACTTCCTCTACGTCAACTTATTAATGTGGTTTGGTTTCTTGTAATCATCAACTATTTTGATATACAATCGATAACATGTATCCAGAAAAAAAAATAGTTTATAAGCTAGTCTTTTTTTTGCCAAATGATGCCATCATATATGTATATATATATATTGAGTGTACTAGCTTGTTAAAATGAATGAAATCTATGCTTTAACATGATTTATATAGTGAAGATGGGGTTTAATTATAAGGATAAATTATTAAGGTATGTGAAAAAACCCATTAAAACATTATGATAATATTTCCATGTTCATCATGTAACTAATAATATATAGGGAAAAGTTTAAAAAACCCAACAAACTATCTTATTTTGAATGGTTAAGGTGCTAAACTATTTTTTTTGATAAAAAAAACATTAAACTTTTCTCATTTTGAATGATTAAGTCCCTAAACTATTTTTTTGAGTGAAAAAACCATTAAAACTTCTCACTTTGAATGAAAAAACCATTAAACTTTATCATTTTGGATGATTAAGTCCTTGAACATTTTTTAATAATTAAATCATCTAACTTTCAAAGTTTGTTACGTGCATTGTTTTAACAACAAAAAAACTACATGTAACCAACTAGAATTTTTTTAAAGTAGAATAAAATCTAAATGGGTTTTACCGTTTTCAAACCGTACGTCATTCAAACTCCTAGCAAACAACGGTACCGCTCTCCCTCGCCATTCTCTGTTCTATATATCATCTATCAATTTGTTGAGCTCGGTTATTGCGTGGGGTCTGAATGGCGTAAGGTTTGGGAACGATAAATTTGATTTAGTTTTTTTTTTAATTTTAATACACTTTTAGTCGGTAATAGAAATTTTTTAAAAGTTCGGTGATTTATATTTTTAAGAAAAATGTTCAGGGACTTGATCATTCAAAATGAAAAAATTTAATGATTTTTTCATCCAAAAAATAGTTTAAAGACTTAATCATTCAAAATAAGAAAGTTTAATGGTTTTTTCATTTAAAAAAATAGTTTAGGAACTTAACCATGCAAAAATGGATAGTTTGTTGGGGTTTTTTAGACTTTTTCCTGGTATATAATATATAATGATGAGCATAACAAGTATAGAAGGGCGGGGTTCATTTGGGTTTCTTTCTTGTCACAATCATATAACATATACATATATATATATATATACTTGATAGATATTTTATACTATTCTTTCATTATTACAACCTCATACAAATCATATTATATGTAAATAGCTAGATCTACTCATGGTCGTATATATATATATATATATATATAATTTGATTTTAGATTTATGTAAGAATGGAGTAAATAATATATAATTGTTTTATTTAATGACATGATTAGTTAATTGATAGGGAACAACCTGACCCTGAGACCATATTTCATCTGGAGTATAATTGAATCGCTTGGACAAACTTGATGGCCTTCCACCAATTCCAGATGGTAATGATAAACCAATGCAGCCGCCACCATTTTCATCTGAATCATACCCATTTCCTTACCCAAACAACGCCTTGGCCCTGCATGAAACGCCGTGAACTTGTAAGACGCTTCGTGCTTTATCCCTACTACCAGCTTATTACTACAAAACCATCTTTCTGGTTTAAACTCCATGCAGTCATCCCCCCATATCCATTCCATCCTTCCCATTGAATAAAAGGACAGAATGATCTTGGTTTGCTCATCCACCTGATGCCCACTTGGGAGGACGTCCCTCTCCATTGGAGCTTTATGCTCAAAAGCAACAGGAGGATACAGCCTTAAAGCCTCACATAAACCTCCGTGAAGATAAACCAATCCCTCCAACTCTTTTGCACCCAGACTAGTCTTCCATTTGTTCCTACCACCCAATTGCTTCTCAATCTCCTCTCGGATCTTATCCTCCACACTAGGGTTTTTGGCAAGGAGATACATAAACCAGGAAAGAGCTGTACTTGTGGTGTCTCTCCCGGCGATCATCAGGTTCAAAATGGCGTCTTTCAGAAACTTTCTTGACTCGCCTTGGAAACCTCTCATCAAAGATCTTAACAACCACCCTCTTCCCTCCTCATCATCCTGCATTGGCAAGCACTTGTAAATAAATTCATCGAAAGCCTTCCAAGCTTCCTTCATCTTCTTCTCCTTGCCTATTCCAAGCCTCTGTTGCAATTTCCATAAATATTGTGGCCACACATGCCTCCACAGAAGAGCTTCTTCCACGTCCGTGAAGGCTTTCTCGCATGGAATGAAGGGTAGATGGGGGGACAGGCTTTCAGGATCATAGTCTAAAAGCAGTAAACAGATAGAGTCGAAAGTCAACCTCTGAAATATTTCCTGCAAATCCATCTCAATCTCCTGAGAGACGAAATGATGGAGAAGAGGGAGAAGCCCTTTATCGAGCTTGTTCCTGATAGTTACTTCCAGGAGCGTGTAGAAGTCGGGGTGTTTGAATATGGAGACGGTAGTTTTCCTGTGGAGTTCCCATAAGTGGTGATCGGAGTTGAAGATGCCATCTCCAAGGATATCAAAGATGCTACGAAAGTCGGGGCCTTTGGGATAGTTGGGGAAGTTCTTGCTCAAGATGTGGTGAATGTTTGCGGGATCGGAGGTGAGGAGCAGGTCCATATTGGCAAACCAAGGACCTTTAAACAAGAAAGTACCAGCGGTGGATCTGACGATATCAGTGGCAAAATCATGGAGACGGTGGCCATTTAGGAGGAGATGAGGCGTCATGCCAAAAAAGGGCCAATTGATCATATTCATAGGAGGAGGAGACGGTGCAGGCCATTTGCTTCTCTTGTAAAGAAACATGATAACAGAAATTAACAAGACAACGAATATATCGGAGGAGTAAACCCAATGGAGGAAAGCCATAGGGAGGGAGGGAGGAACGAACTGTTCAATATATAATAATTAATGAACAAGATCAATTTCTTTGTTTTCTTTTGGGAAATTAATTAAAATACCCTAAGTTTGATCTGGCTTATCAAAATACCCTAAATCTCAGAGAGTTTACTAAAATACCCTAATTTTCTGCCTAAGGGTATTTTAATTAATTTCCTTTTTTTTTGTTTGACAGTTTGCTTTTAAAGGAAGCTAGGGGCCTAGCTTATTATTCTGAGAAAGTTTATATAATTAAAAAAAATCTTAGTGGGCGTTTGATTCATTTTAAGGAATGAGAATGAAAATGAAAATGAAAATGAAAATGGGAATGCAGGAGAATGGGAATAGGAATGAACATTCCATTGATGCTGTTTGGTTAAACCAATATAATTAATAAAAAAATTATATAAAATTTTTAATACAAATATGTGACTTCCAACGTGAAAATAAAAAATATTTTTCATTCAACATCGAGAAATGAAGGGTACGTATGAGAAAAAATGACTAAGCGGGAATAAAATTTTCATTCCCTTCAATTTGGTCAGGAATGAAAATTAATGGGTTTGGAGTAATGATTACATTATATTATATCAAACCAAACAACAGTTTTGATTATCATTCTCATTCCTAACCCCTTAATACCCTCAACCAAAGACCACCTTAAAAAGAAATCAATTATTTGGGGTATTTGACTTGCTAATAAATGATCATTAATTTTTACACCGACGGGGTACCATCCTTTTAACAAATCATTATAATGAATATATTAACTTTTAATAAATCATAATTAATATTTACGTCTCGACTTTTAAGAGATCATATATTAATTTCTATAATATAAAAAGAAATAACAATTTAGATGAGAAAATCCATCTTACAACTTTATAGAGGCAAAGTAATAAATAAATGATTTTAAGATATGACAAAAATAATAAAATCGGTTATCTATAAATTAATAATTAATGATTGTAGGTATATTGAAAGCGATAAATATCAAGCATTCTCTACCTACAATAATCAAATATCTATAAACCAATGATTGAGATATGATAGAAAAAGTAGTGGTTGCTAAGGCTACCCTGCATATAAGTATACCCCGCAACCCTGCAACTCATACGAAAACACTATTCCACTCGCAAACCCAAGAAATCAATTAAATATTTACGTTCTATATCCCTTAAATTATTTCATTAGATTACTTTATATCTTTTACTTTTTTAATTTTCATTTTACACATTCATCGTATTAATATATATAATCGTATATTAGCTAAAATACGTTAAAAAATAGGTTTTAATTTTAACAAATTACACCATTATAATCGTCTCTTCGATACGTTCGAAATGAGCCCAATATTGAATTTTTTTGATTTAATTATTTTGTTATATATCATATATACTACATAAAAATAATTTTTGTATTTAAAATTTATACTTTTTTAGTTAAATATTTAATTTATGGTACATCTCTAAATTTTTCAATTTTCGTTTTATACTCTTATTACATTAAACATAATAATCATATATTAACTAAAATATGTTAAAAAAATACGTTTTAACATATCACATCAAAAGGTATTTGGGATTGCTTATTTAAAACAACTTACACTTATTTTTAAAAGTGTTCATCAACTTATGTCGTGCTAATAAAGAGTTGGGCGTAAAAATGTAATTTGTACAAATAAAGATCAAGAGATCTTGTTAATCATAATCCGCTAACGTTCTAGGATGAAATCTTAATATTTTTTAGCATGAAAATAAAAGTGTTATATTGTTTTATAAGTAAAATATTTATCTTGTGAAGTATTTTCTCTCTAAAAATGTTAAAATTTACCATTTTGCATTTTTAAGGGTATTTAGGATTGCTTATTAAAACAACTTATTCTTATTTTTAAAAGTGTTTATCAACTTATGCCGTGCTAATAACGAGTTGGGCGTAAAAATGTAATTTGAGCAAATAAGTTATAAGCAGTTTCAAATAAGTTAGAATGAATTAACTTATCAAAAACAACTTATCTGTGGTAGGAAAAACTCATAAACACTTCTATTTTCCAATCCAAACACTAAAAATAACTTATTTGCGGCGAGAAAAAACAATAAGCAAATAAGCAATCCCAATTATTACACAATTTCCACACACCCACTGGAATAACGATTATTACCACACTCCTATTCCGGGGTTTCTCACACACATCAGAATAATGACTAACTTCATCTATTCCACGTGCACATAACCATTAGTACTACACACATCAGAATAATGACTAACTTCATCTATTCCACGTGCACATAACCATTAGTACTACACACATCACTGGAATAACGATTATTACCACACACCTATTCCATGTGATCACCAAACACTAGTGCCTATGGATCCATTACACTTTACTAACGTATATGCATAACAACATATTACAGCTCATATCATATTCTCAAATCTAAGAATACTAGATAACCTATCGTATCTTCATCCTCAAATGCCCCCCTTCGGTGACTTAGCACGGGGGTTCCGCTATCCGGACAACTAAACTTCCCGGATAACACAACTTTCCGGATACTGATCTAATCCGGACAACTTAAGTTTTCCGGACGCTTCACTAATCCGGATAACACCCGGAAACTAACGCAACCCGGATACTATCCGGTAACTACAATCATCCGGAAAACTAAAGCAATAAAATAAAACTTACCCGGATACTATGGCGTCCGGAAACATTCATCACTAGAGGTATCCGGATACGACGATTTATCCGGAAAACTCGGTTCTGCAGCCTAAAATTCGATCCATTTTCATGTATGTTCGATTCAGCTCATTTCAAACCATCCCATACAGTTCATAACCAATTTATACAGCTATTTCAAGGTTTAATTTAACATGAAAACACTGATTTAAGCAAGGAACAATGAACTCACCTTTTTGAAGAAAAATCCACTTTTTGCACAATCTGATTCCAATCTGTTGTAAATGATTTTGAAAACCTATTCACAACATAGATTCGTTTACTAACATAAATCTACAACAGATTTTTATCAAAACCAAGATCAATTCCTTACCAATTGATGAACAGAACCTCTTTTCTTCCTTTTTCTTGTTTTCTTTCTTTTCTCTCTGCCTTCTCTCTTCTGCTGACTCAAAAACAAAACTGAGATAATATCTCAGATTTCAACCCCTTATCCATACACACATTTCCATATTTACTCAATACACCCTCTAGTTTCAATACTTCCAAAAGTAGCACCAAACTTAAACCCCTTGTATTTTAACCCCATTAAATTATAAAATTTCCATATAATTCAAGGTTAAAACTAAAATACAAATAAATTCCAATTCTCATTAAAATACTATTATTGAAAATTCAGGATGTTACATAGTGACTGCCAATACCTCGAGGTAAACCGACTATCACGATCCGACACTATAGACGTCGGTATACCATGTCTTGACACCACTTCATCAATATACAACTTCACCAATTTATCTATTGGTGACGCTTCTTTAATAGCCAGAAAATGAGCACTCTTGGTCAATCGATCCACAATTACCCAAATAGTTTCGTTACCCTTTTGCGTCCTCGGTAACTTTGTCACAAAATCCATAGTAATCTTCTCCCACTCCCATTCTGGAATTTCCAAAGATTGAAAACTTCCGTAAGGTTTTTGATGTTCCGCTTTTACTAACGAACATGTCGCACACTTTTCTACTATTCGTGCCACATCTACTTTCATAGTTGGCCACCAATAGTGTAACATCAAATCTCTATACATCTTAGTACTTCCTGGATGTATAGAATATTTAGATTTATGGGCGTCTTCGAGAATCAATTCTCGATTTCCTCCAACTTTTGGCACCCAGACACGACCTTGGAACAACTTAATTCCACGACAATCTTCAGTCAATTGAAGATGCTGCTTGCTCATTACTTTATCTTTCAGATTTTCTTCCAATAAGGCTTCCGCTTGTGCCTCTTTTATCCTTTCAACTAAACTTGATGTTACATCAATTCTGACGTTAGTCGTTTTCAGGCACCCACTGTATTCTTTTCTACTTAAAGCATCAGCTACCACATTTGCCTTACCGAGATGGTAATGCAATTCACAATCATAATCTTTAAGTAGTTCTAGCCAACGCCGTTGCCTCATATTTAACTCCTTCTAATCAAAGACGTGCTTCAAACTCTTGTGATCAGTGTAAAGAGTGCACTTCGTTCCATACAGATAATGACGCCACAGTTTTAAAGCAAACACGACCGCTGCCAATTCTAAATCATGGGTGGGGTAATTCTTCTCATGTTCTTTGAGTTGTCTTGATGCATAAGCAATCACCTTGCCTCGTTGCATTAACACACACCCCAAACCCATCTTTGATGCATCGCTATACACGACCAAATCTTCCGTTCCTTGTGGTAGTGCAAGAACATGAGCTTCACATAACTTCTGACGTAAAGTTCTGAAAGCTGACTCTTGCTTTTATGTCCACACAAACTTTACATTCTTCCAAGTCAACACGGTCAAAGTAGAAGCAATCTTTGAGAAGTCTTTGATAAATCTCCAGTAATACCCTACTAGACCCAAGAAACTTCTTATTTCCGATGCGCTCTTCGGTGTTTCCCAGTTTGTCATTGCTTCTATCTTTGTCGGGTCTACTTTGACTCCCTCCGAAGTAATCACATGCCCTAGAAGTTGTACCTCTTTTAACCAAAATCCGCACTTTGAAAATTTTGCGTACATTTTCTCTTTTCTTAACACTTCCAAGACTTCACGAAGATGGCATTCATGATCTACTTCATTCTTCGAATAAACAAGTATGTCATCAATGAATACAATGACAGACTTATCTAAGAATGGTCGACATACTCTGTTCATCAGATCCATGAACACGACTGGAGCATTAGTCAACCCAAACGACATTACAAGGAATTCATAATGCACATACCTTATTTTGAACGCCGTCTTGGGGATATCTTCATCTCTTACTCGAACTTGATGATATCCCGACCTCAGATCAATCTTTGAAAAGCATCCCGCACCTTGGAGTTGATCAAACAAATCATCAATCCTCGGAAGTAGATACTTGTTCTTAATCGTTACCTTATTCAGCTCCCGGTAGTCGATGCACATCCTCATAGTGTCATCCTTCTTCTTAACAAACAATACCGGAGCTCCCCAAGGCGAAGAAACTTGGTCTAACAAAACCCTTGTCTAACAGCTCTTGCAGCTGAGACATCATCTCTTTCATTTTGGCTGGCGCTAAGCGATACGGTGCACGCGCTATCGGTGCCGATCCAGGGATAAGATTAATACGAAACTCTACTTGTCGTTCAAACGGTAAACCTGGAAGATCATCGGGAAATACGTCCGGAAATTCACGTACTACCTTGATATCTCCCACTTGTTTCTTTTCCAACTTCGTATCTAGAACATACGCTAGATAGGATGAACATCCTTTCATCAAACACTTACGCGCTTTTGCAACAGAAATTAATGGAACTTCCCCTTTTTGTTTTTCCCCAAAGACGAGTACATCATCCTTATCAGCCATCGGAATTCGAATTAATTTCTTTGCACAAAGTATTTCTGCCTGGTTGACTGTCAACCAATCCATACCCACAATCACATCAAACCCTCCAATTTCCATTAACAACAAGTCAATCGAAAATTTTGTTTCCCTTATTAAAATCAAACAACCCTCAAGTCTTTCACAAACCAAGACTTGACCTCCGTTAGCTATCTCTACTACTAAGGCATCTTCTGTAACACCCGTAATTTTCGGATGAGTACAATTTCGAATCAGTGTGAAATCGATCTTTTAAGAAAAATATGAAAAATAGGATTTTGGTTTAAATCTTAGATTTTATGGTCTTGTTAGATGGGGAATTCGAATACAAGTCCAACGGTTCTTTCCGGAGCGAAAACGGAGCTATAACGAAGAAGTTACGGCCGAAACAGTATCGGACCCAAAAGGAGGCCGCACGGCCTGGTGCGCGACCTTAGGCCGCGGCCTAAAACGCGCAACTCTCTGGAGTCCGGACCTGCAACATTAAGTCGCAAACTTTCGGCCCCAAACTTCAAACCTTCATAACTTTTGCATTCCAACTCCGATTTTGATGATTCAAGTTGCTACGATTTCGTTTTTGAGAGCTCTTCAAGGATCTAGAAAGAGTTTTGAAGTATATTGTATGATACAAGAGTATTGGGTGGTTATTGAGGTAAGCTTCTCACTTTTCTCCATCTAAGGAGTTAGGGTTTTAGTGTTTTGGTGATTTTGGATGATGTATGTTGGGGGAAACATATATAGGTGTTTGGGAATGATTATTTATGGTTGGAAACTTGTGGATCTAGGTTTTGGAAGATTTGGACTTGAAGATTCGGACTTCTTCAAGGGAGCTTACGTTTGGGAAACTCTAGATTTAGCCTTATCTAGCAAGGCGAGTTCAAGTTGATTTGTGAAAACGTTGTACATGCCAAAATGTGTGTTTTAAAGTATTTGTGTGCTTTATGTGAAATTATCTCTTGTTGAGTTATTTGGTGGGTTTTGATTTAATCAAAGTGTTGAACTTTACATATCTTGTAAAACACCCATATTTGGGGATTTTGAGTGATTGAGGAATAAATCACGAGTAAAAGAGGATTTGTTAAATTATTGCATAAGTGAAGAGGATTTGGTCAAAATACACTTTTAGTGTTTTTGTGATTATGCGATAACTATGCTGTGTTACATTTTAAAGTGTGATCGTGTAGGTTGGGGATTTTGGTCAATCCGACCATATGAATGTTTTGAGAGTTATAAACTTTTCATTTTGGGGCCGATGCCCAATTGAGGAATTAAAAGAGTAAAGAGTTTGAGTAACGATGTATTTTGGTTTACGTAACCGTGTGAGTGACATGTATTTAACTAAATGATTATTTTGGCCTTTAAAGGCTTGATTATTACTCAAATGAGTCTTTTGAGTATTTGCCGGTTTTGGTGACTCGAGGTGGAGTCTTGGGTGTGTTATATGCTTAATTGCATTTTATTTGAATACGTGCCGGTTTAAGTGTTGGTCTTGTGTGTGAAGACCGTTTGATGATTTTGTATTCTTAGTACCTTTGGGACTAATGAACCATGGTGAGTTATATGCATTGTTGAGTTATGAAAGAGTTACATATACGTGTACATGTAGATGCATATATGATTTGACTTCATTGGGAAGGTGGCAATGAAGGGGTGGTGAGATTATCATGCCTTGGAGCGTGTGTTGCATGATGTGAGTTAGATGCATTTAATTTGCATGAATTGATGTTGATAGACGATCATTAGATCTTTTGAGCAGAGGGCTCGGTTTTAGACTTTGTTGAGTCTCGAGGGCATTCGCCCGGTTTTAATAAGCTCGACGTGGGCTTGGGGTTTGAATTGCATGAATTGCATTATATTTGATGTTTACATGATTTGAATGCATTGGTTATTCTTTTGGGGTCATGTAAATATATATTTAAGTCGAGTAAGCTTGTTTCGGATGGTGGGTTTCCAAGGTAAAGATCCAGCAGGATTGAACTTGGTGGTTTGGACTAAAGACCTAGTTTTGGTTGATGTCTAAGAGGGGCTAAAGACCTAGTTTTGGTTGATGTCGAAGATGGACTAAAGACCTAGTTTTGGTTGATGTCTAAGATGGGCTAAAGACCTAGTTTTGGTTGATGCCGGAGATGGGCTAAAGACCTAGTTTTGGTTGATGTCGGAGATGGACTAAAGACCTAGTATGGTTGATGTCATCTGTTTTCCACATCCAAGAAGCTTGCTTGCATTTATTTAATCGTGGTTTAATTTATGTGTTTGCCACATTCGAAGAGATCGGGTCTCCCCCGTCACCGAAGGGTGTTGATTTCGGGTATTTTATTTATTCGCATTGTTGAGGTTATATTATATGCACATGGATTGTTTTCCATGATTGATGGACGGATTTATGTTACATCCTTATTGGATGTTTTAACTGTTGGGGTTTTATTCGCAGTGGCGATTATTTGAGAAATTATTATTAATTAACTTTTGATGTGAGTTTTGGATTTGAGTCCTTTGTAGAGAAACGATTTTCATTGGAAGCTCTCCTCTCATAAATTGTGTGCGTTTGGAAAATGGGTTGTCGACGTCTTTTATACAAACCCTTTTAGAAAATCATTTATTAAGTTGAAGCTGTCGATTTATCAAATGATTTGCTCATGATGTAAACTCTTGAACTCACTAGGCGTTAGCCTAACCTTTTTATTTGTCGGCATGTGCAACAGGTTCAAGTTGGGAATAACTTTAGCTACACTGCGAAGTGATGAGTGCTAGTAGAGTGCACGGGAAGTGAGATGCTTAGCGAAGTTTTCCGCATTTTTGGGATTAGCAACTTTTATTTGGGTTAAGTAACACCCGCCTAGAGTTGTTAGCTGTTTAATTTGTGATGTTTAAAGTTTGAGGTATTTTCAAGGATGATATGTAGAAGAAATTTTATCATCTTTTAGTTTAATTTATTTAAATTAAAGTTAGTTGCTCATTCCAATTTTTGAGGGTGTTACATCTTCCAAGGTAGTGACAGGCATAGCTAACTTTTGATAGAATAATTTGGACACAAACGACAGATTGGCACCACAATCAAATAAAATACGTGTGGGAATGGAATTTACAAGGAATGTACCAGAAACGATATCCTTGGAATCCTTCGCCTCTTCCGCCGTCATATGAAATGCCCGACCCGTTGGTTTAGGAGCAATCAGTTTCTTTCCTTGATCTCCGCCCTTCTTTAACTTCGGACAATCTCTTCGGAAGTGTCCGGGTTGTTTACACTCAAAACAAATCGGTCCTTGAATAGGACAGCTTGCCGCTATATGCCGTAATGCTTGCTTCGGCATTTCTGACACCAATTTGGTTCCCGGCGAGGCTCATAACGAACGTTCTTGCCAAATGATTTGGATTTCTGAGAAGACTCCGACCGGCCTTCCCATTTCCGTTTCTCTCCCACGTGTGTCTTTTCTTCTTTATCCTTGGCGTATACTTCTTCTATTACTTTAGCTTCTTCGATCGTTTCTCTCAACGTTGAAGCTTTGGAATTTCGTACCCGCGACATCATATCCGTCGGTAAGCCCTTCAGATAGGCTTTAACCTTCTCTTTCTCAGTTGGAGCCACATGCCCCACCAGATTCAACTTTTCCATAAAGGATTCAGTGTACTTCCTAACAGACGAAGTACCCTTCTTAAGAGTCTGAAACTCTTCTTCAATCCTGTCCATCTCGTTCTCGTTACAATATTCTTCCAGAATCTTTTTCTTGAACAACTCCCATGTCATAGCAGCTAAGACTGGAGCCGTCACAGTAGACGTCACTATATTCCACCAAGTCAATGCGTTACCTCGTAACATTTGAGACCCAAATCTGACCTTCGATTTTTCATCACAATCACAAGCTCGGAAAGCTTGTTCCATCTCTCTGAGCCAGTTCATGCATGCCACAGGATTGTCTGCTCCGGTAAACTCTGGTGGTTTACAACTTAGAAACGTTTTATATGAGCAGACTCTTTCCACCCTTCTGTTTACATCTATCGCAGGATTACAAATTGGATTTATTACACCAGTATCAGTCTCTGTTCGTCGTAGCTCAGAGCTTAGATCATTCAATGCTTTCATGAATATTTCTGTTTGTTGTGCCATTACCGTATTCATCATTCGCGTCATGTTCTCAATCATGCAAGACTCTATCGTAGACTCCGTCGTCTCAGTGTTAACAGTACTGGTACTCGTTCTGTGTACCCGACTGTCCGCTCCTCCCATAGAAGGTAACATCGGCGGACACTCATGAGTTTCACCTATTTCAGGTCGCTTTTCTCCCCAGTCCAATACTGCCCTATTCTCCGAAGAATTAGGGGACCTTGGTGGTGTATTCACCATCGTTATGATAGTACAAAGAAATAACCATAAGAAATGGTTACACAATTCTAAATACACGAAACGTACTTTACCGTTCATTAGTCACCATAACAATTTAGAAACAAGTATGCTTGTGTAACAATATATTCATAATAACAGTAGCTAATTGGAATTGTGAACATATTATACATGAGAATCCTCGTTACCATCGTTACAGTACCAATTTAACGTATTTCTGTCGACTCTAAGACTATCCCGTCTTAGCACTTCTACCCATATCTCACGAATCATAACTTAGTTCATCCCAGCTTAAGTCTAGGTATCTCATTATCATACCTAGTTCGCTTAAACTTCTGCTCTGATACCATATTGTAACACCCTAAAAATCAGGGTTAATTTGAACCTCAAATTGAAACAACTTATGACAAAATAACATTCAAACTTTTATATACATAAGAAGAGAACTAACTATGAGGGTTCAAATTTACATGTAATGAATTCTCCCAATGACCTATTAATCTAATCATGTCAACTATAATCAGATTAACTAGGTTATCTAAGGAATACATCCAAAAAGCCTCATTCCGTTAGCTAAATCCTCCGCTTATCTCAAAAGTTGAATACTCCAAAAGCTCTCAACCCACATCCCATTTATTGCCCTGAGCCTGTACCTGGTAAGAAAATTTAATTTGAACAATTAGGCTTACGTCTAGTGAGAACATTCAAATTCAATTTAAAACATTAACAACTTTGAAAACTCCAATATCCAAAGCATATAAACAAACCCGTTCGCCACCATTCTTACCGTACACGTGCTCATCTCAAAGACGGGAACATATCCGATGAAACACCCCGAATCTTTTAATATTTGTCAAGAGGTTGATGTGAAATTATCATGCATGTAGGCTCGATCTTTTAGCCAACTTATCTCACGAGCTTGAAAAATTGGGTTCGGGATGGAAGATAGTCATTGGACAGCAGTTGGGGCATGGTTAGCGACTGTGACCAGCGACTATGCCCCAGGCATAGTCGCGTGTGTCATTGTCGCGATGGAGGTCGAGCTGAGCAAATCAAACAGAATGTGGTACGTGGGTCGCGACAATGCCCAGGGCAAAGTTGCGAGGGCAATGTCGCGGTCGGGGTACTGAAATCCGATTAAAACCCCTTTCAACCCCAAATCATTTCTCACTTCTCCCATTTCACCCATTTCTCTCCCAAACCGAAACCCTAAGCCTCTAAAGCCGATTTTAAACTTTTGAACCCCAAGATTTGATGTTTCAAGTGAGTTTCTTCACCTTTCATGGCTATGAGGAGCTAAAGCAAGTGTAACATCTCAAATTTTTATAAAAAGATGATGTTTGAGTTTGTTAAATAATTGAGAATGATTTATTTGATAAGATGTGATTTATTATGTGATAGATTGATTTTAGAATTTATCCCTAATTAAGTTACGTAATTCATTTTGTGAAATTATAAGTTAAGAGTAAGTTTTAATTTTAGTTTGGAAGGTTGAGGGTTTATTTTGACAATTAATGAAAGTTTGAGGTTGAATTGGGATGTTGGTTATGAGGTGTCATCATATCAGCAAAAGAAGAGAGTTGATTGAGGAGGTGTCCTCATTTTCTATTTTAAAACTCAATTTGTATGTGTGCGTGTGCTGATTTGGACGAAAAGGCAAAGAAAGAGAAAAGAGAGAAAAGAGAGATAAATCGAGAAAGAAAAAAAGAAGAAGAAGAGGATAAGCAAGAATTATCAGCTGGAAACTTGGGATTAATTTGAGGAACTAAAGGTTTTTGTGAAGTTAGTGACGGATATTCCTACGGCTTTGAGGAAATAAAAGTAGCGTGACTTCTATCAGGTGAGTTCATTCTTACCTTACCTGTTTTTATAAATGTTTTCAATTATGGTAAGGTGTTTTATAAATGAACTATTTGAATGAATTTTGAAAGAAAGATTTTATGATGTAAAATCTAGTATTTTAAATTGATGAGGTTTGCTCAGGTTATTTAATAATGTTGGGAAATGACTTATAGTAATGACCTGTATGGGGACAATTAGGTGATATGGATCCATAGGCACTAGTGGTTATGTACACGTAGAATAGATGATGGATTTTCATTATTCTGATGTGTGTGGAAATTGACCATGAGAAACGATTGACTTAAATGTCAGATCGTAGTCATGGAATTGACCATGAGAAATGATTGACTTAAATGTCAGATCATAGTCATGGAATTGGAACATGAGAAATGATTGACTTAAGGTCAGATCGTAGTCATGTAATTGGGTTTGATCTGGTATCAAAGGATGGTCACGCATGTGGTAAGAAAAAGGGTAAACCAGGTTTGTTATGCCTTGTTTACAACGTTTTTATAAATATTATTTTGAAATCGAATGTTCTCACTAGGCATTAGCCTAGTCGTTTCAAATAATTTTTTCTTACCAGGTACTAACTCGGGAAAGTAAAAGGGATGTGTGACGAGCGTGGTGGAGTAGTGGAGAAGTTTTTGGTTATCGAGGTTTTGATAGTTTATTTAGATAACCTAGTTAATCTAATTATAGTGACATGATTAGATTGATAGGTTATTTGAAGAATACTATTTTGTATTGGTGATCCTCCTAAATTAATTCTCCACTTATGTATAAAAGTTTAGAAAGTTTATGTTAAATCTTGTTATAGTTTAAGGTTTAAATTAACCTTGTTTTTAGCGGGTTACAATATGGTATCAGAGCATTAGTTTAAGTGAACTAAGTATGCTGAGGAGGTACTTAGACTTAAGTTGTGATGAATTAAGTTATGATTGGTGAGATATGGGTAGAAGTACTAAGACGGGATAGTCTTAGAGTCGACGGAAATACGTGAAATTAGTACTGTGACAATGGTAACGAGGATTCTCATGTATAATATGTTCACAATTCCAATTAGCTACTGGTATTATGAATATATTGTTACGCAAGCATGCTTGTTTCTAAATTGTTACAGTGACTAATGATCGGTAAAGTACGTTTCGTGTGTCGGTATTTGTGTAACCATTATGTGGTTATCTCTTTGTGTTATATCAGGACGATGGCGAATACACCAACAAGGTCTCCAAATTCTTCGGAGGATAGAGTAGTAAATGATTGGGGGTTGGAAGGACGACTGGGAACTGGCGGGACCTATGAATGTCCGCCGAGGCCCTTAGTAGATGGATTGGAAAGTCAACCGCATAGAGCGAATATTGGTACTTCTGATTCGGTAACGACGGAATCAATTATGGAGTCTCGTATAATGGAAAATGTGATGCGGGCTACGAATGATGCATTGATTCAACAAGAAGAGATGTTTACAAAAATGCTGAATAACCATATCGTTATGTGGCACGGGCCCGAGGTGAGTACCGGTGTTTTAATTTCACCTGTCAACCCAGTATTGAATATTGATGAAAGGAGAAAAGGAGTTTATACTGGAACTAGGGTTGAAATAACTCCAGTAGGAGAGAAAAGAAAATGGGTGGATAGATCTAAGTCTTGTTTGAAGTCGGAAACTTTTGCTAAGAATCACTGTATTGAATAGATGATGGATTTTCATTATTCTGATGTGTGTGGAAATTGACCATGAGAAACGATTGACTTAAATGTCAGATCGTAGTCATGGATTTCACCATGAGAAATGATTGACTTAAATGTCAGATCGTAGTCATGGAATTGACCATGAGAAATGATTGACTTAAATGTCAGATTGTAGTCATGGAATTGGAACATGAGAAATGATTGACTTAAGGTCAGATCGTAGTCATGTAATTGGGTTTGATCTGGTATCAAAGGATGGTCACGCATGTGGTAAGAAAAAGGGTAAACCAGGTTTGTTATGCCTTGTTTACAACGTTTTTATAAATATTATTTTGAAATCGAATGTTCTCACTAGGCATTAGCCTACTCGTTTCAAATAATGTTTTCTTACCAGGTACTAGCTCGGGAAAGTAAAAGGGATGTGTGACGAGCGTGGTGGAGTAGTGGAGAAGTTTTTGGTTATCGAGGTTTTGATAGTTTGTTTAGATAACCTAGTTAATCTAATTATAGTGACATGATTAGATTGATAGGTTATTTGAAGAATATTATTTTGTATTGGTGATCCTCCTAAATTAATTCTCCACTTATGTATAAAAGTTTAGAAAGTTTATGTTAAATCTTGTTATAATTTAAGGTTTAAATTAACCCTGTTTTTAGGGTGTTACAGCAAGAACCCTCTCCACTTCATCTTCTTCACCACGTTTTCTAGGGTTTTACCCAACCCTCACCTAAACCCTTCCCTTTGATGAAATGGAGAATGAAGTTCATATTGATAACCCTATAAGTGTTTGGTTGGTGGATTCACTTGATGGTTGAGGTAATCTTCTTTTCTCTTCATTTTGGAAGTTAGGGTTTCGATGTATTGGTTATTTTGGGTGTAATATGTTGGGAGAAATGATTCTAAGTGTTTGGGATAGATGTTTATGGTTGGAGATTGTGGATTTAGGTTTTTGGAAGATTTGGAGCTTGAGGATTCGTGTTCCTTCAAAGGAGCATACGTTTGGGAAAATCTAGATTTAGCTTAAATCTAGCAAGGTGAGTTCAAGTTGCTTTGTGAAAACTTTGTACATGCCAAAATGATTATTTTAAAGTATTTTGTGTGGTTTATATAAAATTATCACTTGTTGAGTAATTAGTGGGTTTTGATTAATTAAAGTGTTGAACTTTACAAATCTTGTAAAACACCCACATTTGGGGATGTTGGTCAATCTGACCGTATGAATGTTTTGAGAGTTATAAACCTTTTATTTTGGGGCCGATGGCCAATTGAGGAATTAAAAGAGTAAAGAGTTTGAGTAACGATGTATTTTGGTTTACGTAACCGTGTGAGTGACACGTATTTAACTAAAGGTTATTTTGGCCTTTAAAGGCTTGATTTATACTCAAACGAGTCTTTTGAGCATTTGCCGGTTTTAGTGGCTCGAGGTGGAGTCTTGGATGTGTTATATGCTTAATTGCAATTTATTTGAATATGTGCTGGTTGGAGTGGTTGGTCTTAGGTGCGAAGACCGTTTGATGATTTTGTATTCGTAGTACCTTTGGGTCTAATGAATCTTGGTGTGTTATATGCTTGTTGAGTTATGATAGATTTGCATATATGTATACACGCACATATAGTTGCATATATGATTGACTTCATTGGGAAGGTGGCAATGAAGGGGTTTTGAGATTATCATGCCTCGGAGCGTGTGTTTGCATGATGTGGGTTAGACGCATATTATTTGCATGAATTGATGTGGTAAATGATCATTAGATCTTTTAAGCAGAGGCTCGGTTTTGGGCCCGGTTGAGTCTTGATGGCATTCGCCCGGTTTTATTAAGCTCGATGTGGGCTTCGGGTTTGCATTGCATGAGTTGCATTATGTTAGAGATTTACATGATTTGAATACATTAGTTATTCTTTTGGGGTCTTGTATTTATATTTGAGTCGAGTAAGCTTGTTTCGGATGGTGGGTTTTCCCAAGGTAAAGATCCAGTAGGATTGAACTTGATGGCTTGGACTAAAGACCTAGTTTTGGTTGATGTCTAAGAAGAGCTAAAGACCTAGTTTTGGTTGATGCCGGAGATGGACTAAAGACCTAGTTTTGGTTGATGTCTAAAATGGACTAAAGACCTAGTTTTGGTTGATGTCTAAGATGGGCTAAAAATCTAGTATGATTGATGTCGAGGATTGACTAAAGACCTAGTATGGTTGATGTCATCTGTTTTCCACATCCGAGAAGCTTACTTGCATTTATTTAATCGTGGTTTAATTTATGTGTTTGCCACATTCGATGAGATCGGGTCTCCCCCGTCACCGAAGGGTATTGATTTCGGATATTTTATTTATTTGCATTGTTGAGGTTATATTATATGCAAATGGATTGTTTTCCATGATTGATAGACGTATTCATGTTACATCCTTATTGGACTTTTTAACTATTGGCGTTTTATTCGCAATGGCAATTATTTGAGAAATTGTTATTAATTAACTCTTGATGTGAATTTTGGATTTGAGTCCTTTGCAGAGAAACGATTTTCATTGGAAGCTTTCCTCTCAGAAATTGTGTGCGTTTGGAAAATGGGTTGTCGATGTCTTTTATACAAACCCTTTTAGAAAATCATTTATTAAGTTGAAGCTGTCGATTTATCAAATGATTTGCTCATGACGTAAACTCTTGAACTCACTAGGCGTTAGCCTAACCTTTTATTTCTCGGCATGTGCAACAGGTTTAGGTTGGGAATAGCTTTAGCTACACTGTGAATGGATGAGTGCTAGTAGAGAGCACAAGAAGTGAGATGCTTAGCGAAGTCTTCCGCACATATTTGGGATTAGCAACTTGTAAATGGTTTTAAGTGACACCCGTTTGAGATGTTAGTTGTTTAGTTTGTGATGTTCAAACTTTGAGGTATTTTCAACGATGTTTTGTAAAGATGATTTTATCATCTTTTAGTCTTTTTATTGAAATTGAAGTTAGTTGCTCGTTCCAATTATGAGGGTGTTACATCCGATCCCATGAATATGACTAACATTCAGTAAGTCATATCATCACAATCAAGAGCCTACTACGAATCATTACCGATTCGAGACTATTGCTCTCATTCAAGAAATTACAAGTTACTTTATGCCTATTTCTTGGACTGGAAGTAGAGATTACAATTTACTTTATGCCTATCTCTGACCTTCCCATAGAAATCAGGAATTACAATTTACTTTATGCCTATTCCTCGATTTCTATACTACGAAATGAGAATTACAAATTACTTTATGCCTATTCTTTATTTCCATGTGAACGGGAATTACAAATTACTTTATGCCTATTCCGCATTTCACATCACACTATGAAATAGAAATTACAATTTCCTTTATGCCTATTTCTTATTTCATAACACCTTTATGAAATGGGAATTACAATTTACTTTATGCCTATTCCACATTTCAGGTCAACGGAAATTACAAATTACTTTATGCCTATTCCTCGTTACAATACATAACAGTGCCTATGGATCCATTACACTTACTACACACCTGCATAGTATTAACTAAAACAATCTTTAAGCCTAACACACTACCATTCAACTGTAAGTATGTTCAAGCTACTAGGATTGTATTTCAATTCCTCAATCGTACCCTGTCCAGAAGTTAACAAAACCCAAAGTTACCGTGTACTCAAAAGTGACCGGACAACAAGAGTTTTCGGACACCACCCACTATCCGGACATAGTAACTTACCGGGTATACAAAACTTACCGGGTATACAAAACTTATCGGGTATATAAAACTTACCGGGTACTAGCTCTATCCGGATACTTTATCGGAAACAATAACAATCCGGAAACTACAGAAATCAAGACTTACCGGATACCTTTGTCTCATCCGGATACCTTCACACAGAGTTTACCGGGTACTATCTTTTTACCCGGTAACTTCAACCTGCAACTTAAAACTTCAATCCAAATCCATGTTTGTTCCATTCAGCTTGTTTTAAACACATTCATTCAGTCCCAAAACAATTTATACAAGTGTCTTAACGTTTAATTCGACAGAAAACATGGATTTAAATCAAAATAGTGAATGAACTCACCTTTGGTTCTTAGACCCAATTCTCTGCACAATCAAACTTCAAATCAAACAGCACCTAGAAGAGATCAGATTAAGATATGGATGCTATCTTGTAACTGACATCAAACTTACAAAATCTTTATAATCTTACCCAAAATTTCAGCTTATTTCTTCTTCTTTCTCTCTTCTTTCTCTCTATTCTTTCTCTCTGTCTTTGTACGATACACACACACAAGACCAAAAGTAGAAAAAATATCTCCACTTCTTTCTTTTAGTACAAAAGAGGCGGTGGTGGTGAATAACTTTCATCATCTTAACCAATCTAACCCCACACTTCCATTAATTGGCAAAAAATACCCTCAAACTTCTAAATTAAAATTAAAGTTTATCCATTATCTTATAATTCCAATAAAACACATAACGTAACTTATTCGGGGATAAACTCTAAAATTAATCTATCAAATAATTGTACTCAAATTATCAACAAAACCAAACGTAACGCTTTATAAAAATTGAGATGTTACAATGGTGGTGGTGGGTGGAGGTTTGGGATGAAGGTGGTGGGTGGGTGGGTGGTGATGGTGGAGGTTTGGGATGAAGGTGGGTGGTGGTGGTGGGTGGAGGTTTGGGATGAAGGTGGGTGGTGATGGTGGTGGTGGGTGGGTGGGTGGTGATGGTGGCGGTGGGTGGAGGTTTGGGATGAAGGTGGATGGTGATGGTGGTGATGGGTGGAGGTGGGTGGTGATGGTGGTGGTGGGTAGAGGTTTGGGATGAAGGTGGGTGGTGATGGTGGTGGTGGTGGTGGGTGGTGGTGGTGGGTGGAGGTTTGGGATGAATGTGAGAATGAAGATGAAAGGGTAGAATGACTGAGAGGGACCTTGGGATCCGAAACTGTGTTTGGGATGAAGGTGAGGGTAGAATGACTGAAATGCCCCTCACGTGAGGGGCACATGGGAGCTCTAACGGAAAAAAATGGACGGCGTCAGTGAGAGGGACCAACTTAGGATCCGAAATTGTGTTTTAGGGAGTGTAAGTATAGTTTCAGTTTTAGAGGGACCAACACTGAAATCGAGGCATAGTCGAGGGACCATTTCTGTAATTTACTCTTTCTTTTATCTTTTCTCTCAAAACTTATATATAAATATATAGAGAGAGATGATCTTTTCTCTCAAAACATATATTTTAATATATATATATACTATATTATAAAACATTTATAAAAACACTCTTAAAAACAATCCATAAAGCTTTATATACTACTATTAAATGTTGATTACTTAAAATCTCTTAAAAATAACCAACGAAGCTTTATGTACCACTGTTAATGCTAATTACTTAATTAGTCCTTATCTCTAACTTCTTCCTTTTAATTCTTATCTCTAACTCCCTATAAAGTCTTAAATGGTAAACCCCTAAAAAAGCATCATTCTTTAATTCTTATTTATATACCCAATTAATCTTTATCTCTTAACCCCTTTCAAATCCTCAAATCATGAACCCCTCAAAAAATGTTATTCTTTGTACACTTTATAAAAAAATGTATATATTATAATTTTTTCAAAACTACACAAAACCGTTTTATAAAATCGACAATGATAAAAAATAAAACAAAACAAAACAAAACATTAAAATCAAGATATATCGTGTTACATTGCGCGAGTACCCTTCTAGTGTATATATATATATATAGAGAGAGAGAGAGATGATAAATTGTAAACCATCATTTTCGTGTAAACCCTTGATTTCATAGGGTTTTTTGATGAATTTTTTTTATGAAATTGTTTATTTTGATGAAATTGTTTCATATCATTCATTTCTTTATGAATTTTTTTTAATGAAATTTGTAGTTTCATAGGTGAAACAAAAATATATGAATCAGTTTCATAAGAATGAAAAAAACCTATGAAACTACAAATTTTATAAAAAAAAATCATCAACAAATGAATGATATGAAACAATTTCATCAAAATAAACAATTCTATAAAAAATTTCATCAAAACAACCTATGAAATCGACGGTTTACACGAAAATGTTGGTTTACAATTTATTAGGACTATATATATATATATATATACGCTACTAAAATAAAGACTTTTACCTACAAAGTTTTCCCTAGGAAATCTATCGCTAAAGGGTGATTCATCACAAACCCGTCAGAAAAGTTGGTGTGTAGATTTTTTATGTGTAATGCAAATTAGTGACAGATTACCCAGGGATTCTCTGGGTGATCCATGGGTATTTTCTTGAAAAACATCGGATTCTACAAAACATTGGGCTTTCTGGGTGATCCCTGGGTAATCACCGACAAAAATTTCCCTGGGTAAAAATTTTGTAGGTAAAGGTCATTTATTTTATAGTGATATATATATATATATATATATATATATATATGCGCGAAAGATCGTGAGAGAAGTTGAGGTTAACGTGATAAGCGCGAGAAATGAATATGCATATTTGATCACCTTTATCAGATACTTTTCCATGAATTGCGTCTTAGGCCTTCCGTACCCATACCCTCAAGCCCTGAGCCACCTCAGCGCCACATCAGCTTTTCTCCTTACCCTCTCCTTACCCTAAAGTGGAGTACCCATACCCTCAAACCCTCTTGTCACCTCATTTTTTTTAATTCTTTTATTTATACATTTAATTATTTAACAAAATAAAAATATTTATATATTTTTTAATAAATAAAAATAAGATAAATAATAAAAATAAAAATTCATATCATTCATTAAAAATAAAAATTACAAAATAAATTTAAAAATTACAAAATAAATTTAAAAATCTACTCGTCGTCATTGTTGGGAACTTGGATACGCCAAATATGTTCGACCAAATCCGACCGAAGGTTATTATGAGTGTCCCGGTTTTTGACTTCTCGAACATTTGCCGCGCGTTGTTCCTCACTGATTTGGGTTTCGATATCATCCGTGAAAAAGTCGTTTTCATCGCCACCACAAATAGCATGGTCTTCGTCTTCGAGTATCATATTGTGTAATATGACACAAGCGTACATAATGTTTCCCAATCTTGTCGGTTCCCATCCGTGTGCCGGGTTATGAAGTATATGCCAACGTTGTTTAAGCACGCCAAAAGCTCGTTCAACATCTTTACGTGCCGCTTCTTGCGCGGACTTGAACTTTTGTCATTTAGGGTTATGTGGGCACGTAAATGATTTTACGAAAGTAGCCCATTCCGGATATATCCCATCCGCTAGATAATATCCGTGCTCGTAGGTGGCTCCATTCACCTCAAAAGGGCAGTCGGGTGCTTTTCCATCATATACATCGTTGAAAATGGGCGACTGATTGAGAACATTGATGTCGTTGTTGGAACCGGCAACACCAAAGTATGTGTGCCAGATTCATAGATCTTGAGAGGCCACTGCTTCTAGCATGATTGTCGGGTGCTCATGATCACCTCTCATGAATTGACCTCGCCATTAACCGCTCGTTTGCAGCTACTCGACCTCTTTCTATGTTCGCGACCCTCTCTCTTCTTGATGATGAGGCGGTGCTACCATAAATTAATTGTGCAGTCTCTCGAACCAAGCCTACAAAAATTTCCCTTTGTAGATGCAACAACTCGTCGGTGTCTACGGATGATGATGATGTGGTCGGTGAACCGGGTTGTGACGAATCCATATTGTTTAAAATATAGAGAATGGAAGATAATGAGAGAATGAGAGAGTTGTTTTGTGTGAAAAATAAAATGGGTTAGGATTATATATATAGTGTGATTAAATTGAAAAAAAAAATTAAAAATTATAACCGTTGCCAAACGTTCATATTGAATTTTATTTAAAAAAAATTAAAAAAATTTAAAATCTTCGGGTAGCAACGGGTTGGGGAACCCGGGGCTGGAAGCCCGTTGTGAGCCCGAGCCCCCCCGTAGCGGTACCCGACCGAACCCGCTGAAGCCCGAGCCCGCCTTCCGCTACGCATGGTCTTAGAAGATAATTGATTCAGTGCATCTTATCTGAGTGTTTCTCATTCTAATGTGCGTATATTTCTCATCCAACGGTTGATAACCACTTCTTATCCTTCTCATGTTTACCTAAACTTCTTACCGGAACCCAACCCTATAATTGGGTTTCGATCAGAAGTTGAGGTTAATATAAGAATCGTGGAAAATGGTTATTAACCGTTGGATGAGAAATATATGCAAATTACGATGAGATGCACCGAGATGTATTAGATCAATTTTGTTCTAAAATGCAATTAATAGAAGAACATTTGATTATATTTATCTAACATGTACTCAAAAGAATAAGCTACTTCATTTTTGCCAAACAATGCCTAAGGCCATCCGTACCCGGCTCGGGATGGGGCTAGGGATGCCTTCGGGCTCAGCGGGAATGGGCTACGGCCCTTGCGGGATGCGGGGTGCGGGATGGATTCCGGGTTCGGGATCCCGATTCATCCCGAAGGTTTATTAAAAAAAATTATTTAATTTTTAAAAATAATGCCGTTGAACGGCTCTTTTTAAACAAAAATAAATAAATTTTTTTCTCAATTTAATCCCACTATATATTTAACCCCCAACCTCTTATTTCTCACACCTCTCAAGCTCTCTAAAATTCTCTCAACCTCTTATTTTCCACACCTCTCAAACGATTTGAGAAAGACTTCGAGTTTTTCATGACCCCGCATGATCACCTTACGGGAAACGCTTTGAGGGTTACTTTAGCGAGAAAAGAGAAAATTCAAAAATTTCATAATTGGTAGTGTTTTGTATTTTGTAATTTTTATTTTTAATGAATGGTATGAATTTTAATTTTTATTATTTATCTTATTTTTATTTATTAAAAAATATATAAATATTTTTATTTTGTTAAATAATTAAATGTATAAATAAAAGAATTAAAATAAATGAGGTGGCAAAAAGGTTTGAGGGGATGAGGTAAGGGTGTTTAGGGATTGAGTGAGGGTTAGGAGAAAAACTGATGTGGAGCTGAAATCTTTGAAAGATGGGGTCATGGGGTACTGATGGCCTAAATGGCTCTTATGTAAAAATAAAACAGGGAAATCAACTTTTAATATCTTAAGGAACATTTGATTTGTTTCAAAGGAAAAAGATGAAAATAAAGTGCAAGGGATTCGGGAATGGAAATTGGTATACATGCGTTGCATTACTTTTTATTGTTAATACGTGGTTAAGAATTGAATAGAACCCACAACATTGGCATCTTTCATTCTGTTTTTTCTTCTTTTATTTGTTTCTAATTCTTCCAACTTAATGTTATATATATACTATATTATAAAGCATTTATGAAAAACTCATAAAAACAACCCCTAAAGCTTCATGTACCACTATTTAATGTTAATTACTTAAAATATCTTAAAAACAACTAATGAAGCTTTATGTACCGCTTTTAATGCTAATTACTTGATTAATAATTATCTCTAACCACTTTCAAATCCTCAAATCATGAACTTCTTAAAAATGTCATTTTTTAAACAAATTTATAATAAAACATGACCGTTTATCAAAATTACACATTAAAATAAATTAGATCATTAAAATCAAGATATATCACGCTGCATTGCGCGAGTAGACTTCTAGTAATCCTTAATTGATATAGGGAGAAAAAATTAGGTTCGTGTATATGGTTTATAATTAAGACAAAAACGAGGTGTTAAGAAATGGTTTTTAAGTCAAAAAATAAAATTAGGTTTATGTTATTAAGGCCATCAGTACCCCATGGACAACATCTTTCAAAGATTCCACTCCACATCAGCGCCACATCAGCTTTTCTTCCATCCCTCACTCGATCCCTAACGATCCCTAAACACCCGTACCCCATTCCCTCAAACCCTTTTGCCACCTCATTTATTTTAATTCTTTTATTTATACATTTAATTATTTAACAAAATAAAAATATTTATATATTTTTTAATAAATAAAAATAAGATAAATAATAAAAATTAAAATTCATATCATTCATTAAAAATAAAAATTACAAAATACAAAACACTACCAATTATGAAATTTTTGGATTTGCTTTTTTCTCGCTAAAGTAGCCCTCAAAGCGTTTCCCGTAAGGTGATCATGCGGGGTTATGAAATACTCGAAGTCTTTCTCAAATCGTTTATCTCGTTCGATTTCTCGTTCGTGTTCTAACCTTTGAAGTTCGAGTTTTGAGCGTTCGATTTCGAGATCGAGTTTTTTCATTTTGTATTCCATTGTATCATCAATCTTGTTGTTGAATGTCGTCAACAACTGAGTAACACTTTCGTCCGTATTCGCCCCGGACGTATTACTCGTTGATGATTTTTTTGTCTTGTTTCTCCCGATGGGTCGTTGAATTTGCTCGTCATCGTCATCATCGGAAGGTTGGGTACGTTTTGAACCCCGCGATGAAGTTGTCGTCATCGTTGGAACGGCTCCCCATTTTGGACATTATTTTAGGACGTCCCAAGCTTGTTCGTGAGTGAAAGCAACTTTATGGCGTGCTACATACCGTTCGTGTGCCGTTCGGGATATATCGGCCTCACTCATCCCGCTTGATCTATTATTGAGCAAGTTGTTGTAGATGCCGCCAAACGAATTAACTCTTTTATTGAGGTCGTTGAACTTGCTATTGAGTTGATGGGTTGATCTATAACCTGGTTCACGACCCATGCGAGTAAAGAACACATGCCCGATTCGGCCCCAAAAATTTCCTACATTTATGTAAAATTAAGTATAAGAATAATAATAATAATTATAATAATAATAATAATAATAATAATAATAACAATAAAAATAATTACCACCGCTTTGTGCGTTACCGACCACGGGGTCCTCCGAAACGTCAACCCACGCCGACACTAACGCGAGTTCCTCGGCTTTACTCCACGTTTGTTTGGCGGCTTTCTTTGGTCTCGGATTAGATGGTTCCGGGTTAGATTGTTGTGCCGGGATAGATTGTGGTGTGTTCGGGGTAGAAGGTTGGGTTTCCGGAACAATGTCGTCGTCGAGATTGAAGTTGGCCGGAGTAAAACCTTGTTCAATCAACCCGGGACGTGTAAATTGGTAAGGAATTTGTTGGTGAAATTGTTGGTGAAATTGTTGCGGATATTGTGGCGGATTTTGTTGCGACCATTGTGGCGGATTTTGTTGCGACCATTGTGGCGGAATTTGTTGCGAAAATTGCGGATGATAATCTTGTTGTGTAAACGCTTGGAAACCAAGCTCTTGATCTTCTTGCGATTGTGGTGTATTCGGTCGGTTACGACGGGATGTATGTGTTCTGTTTGAATTCATGATGAGAGAGGTGTGAAAAATAAGAGGTTGAGACAATTTGAGAGAGTTTGAGAGGTGTGAGAAATAAGAGGTTGAGAGGTGTGAGAAATAAGAGGTTGAGGGTTAAATATATAGTGGGATTAAATTGAGAAAAATAATTTTTTTTTTTTACAAATAGCCGTTCAACGGTTACATTTTTAAAAATTTAATTAAATTTTTTTTTTTAAAAACCTTCGGGATGATCCGGGATCCCATCCCCGGAATCATCCCCGCATGACCCGTACCCCATCCCGAGCCCCATCCCGTACGCGGTACCGAAGGCCTAATTAGCTTGTAGAGTTGTAGGTAGTTGTAACGTTCATCCTAATATAATATATGATTCCAAACTAAAGACAATGACCGCACACAAACACAATTGAGTGGGTAATTAATAATTGATGGCGATGAGATATCTTGTTGCTTTTTAACTTATGCCTTTTCAAATATTTCATTATCAACATTTATTTCAATTCACAAATTGATTTTAATATATAAATTTGTCACTTTATTTGATTGCTTTCTTTTCATGAACGAACTAAAGTATCCAAAATTCCAATCTCACACCCTTGTCTTATCCAATGAATTATGGATGGATACGTTTATAAATATCTTGAATTTTAAAGGGCTAATTCTTTAACCATATTTCATTTGCCCATTTGGTTAGTCTAGTTAAAAATCTTGCTTTTTTTTTTCAAAATATCTATACTATATTATCAAACATTTATAAAAAAACAATTAAAAATAATCTCTAAAACTTCATGTACCGCTATTTAATTTTAATTACTTAAAACCTTTTAAAAACAGATATTAAAGTTTTATGTACCACTTTTAATGCTAATTGCTTGATTAATACTTATCTCTAACAACCTTCAAATTCTTAAATCGTGAACTCTTATTAATTAATCTTTATCTCTAATCACTTTCAAATCCTCAAATCACGAACTCCTTAAAAAACGCTATTCTTTAAACAAATTTATAAAAAAACATGACCGTTTTCTCAAAACCACACATAAAAATAGAATAGAACATTAAAATCGAGATATATCGCTCTGCATTGTGTGAGTAGACTTCTAGTCATATTAACATGAGTTTTATAAGTCGTGGATTTTATCACTTAATAACAATTTGCATGAAATTGAATTTGGTTTTAAATTTTTAGCATTGATTTTAAATGACAAAATTACCTTTCAACTAATAAAAACTTTGTTTAATTATTATTATCATCATCGTCATTAATATTATCATCACTATTATATATTAGTGCTATTCATGGATTGTTCTTTAACAACTTGATAAATTGTATGACAATAATGTATGCCTTATTTAGTTTAAACGGTTGAGAAAATGGCTACTTGTTCGCTCAACTCAAAGGGAGGTCATATCCGTTAAGTCGAACATTTTTCCATAAGCACCCTTTAGACTAAAGTATATTTGGGGCACCACTGTCGTCGCCTTCCTCTTTTCATCGTTTTTCATCCCTGTCGTTTTTTTCTTCCACCACCACTGACTCTATTATATTTGCGCAACCAATGGCATTCAAATGCGATTTTCATGTCCCTATACCTCGGCCCAAAACGGTAAAGCTGAACGCAAGTTACAGACCTTAAACAAAATGGCCCGTACACTCCTCTTACACTCTTTCGTCCCGTCCACTTTTTGGCCGCATGCTTTATCTATGGCATCCTATCTTCACAATATCCTTCCAAATAAGGGTCTTTCTTATCGGTCGCCAACCCAAATTCTTTACCGTCGATACCCCACGTACACCCATCTCCGTGTCTTCGGATGCCTTTGTTTTCCACACAACCCCCTACCTTAATACATAAATTACAACCACGGTCAACCCCTGCGGTTTTTCTTGGGTTTCCACCGAATCACCGTGGTTATAAGTGCTTCGATCTCACCACCAATAAGATCATCATTTCTCGCCACGTTACTTTTGATGAGACGACTTTTCCCTTTGCCTCTCCTTCTTCTCCCCCCTCCGAGGACTACACTTTCCTCGATGATACCCCCCACCCACTAATCTGGACTATGTTTCATACACCTCCGACACCACCCACACCCCATCCGCCCTCCCTTCCCAATCCACCACCCGACTCACTACCGACTGCTCCAAACACCACCACATCCACAGACCCACTCCCCAACCCGACCCCTCCGCCACACGCACCCCAACCTGTAACACCCTAAAATCAGGGCTAATTTAAACCTCAATTATAACAAGATTTAGTCATGAACCTTATTAAAACTTTATATATAAGCAGAGAATCACTATGAGGTCAATTACACATATTAAATTCTTCAAATAACTTATTAATCTAATCATGTCACTATAATCAGATTAACTAAGTTATCTAAGCATTCTCTCAAAAACCTCAGTATCAAAACTTCTCCGCTAATCCAAAAGCTCTCGTCCCACATCCCATTTCATTCCCGAGCTAGTACCTGGTAAGAAAACATTATTTGAAACGATTAGGCTAATGCCTAGTGAGAACATTTGGTTTCAAAATAATATTTATAAAACATTGTAAACAATGCATAACAAACCTGGTTTACCCTTTTTCTTACCACGTGTATAACCATCCTTTAATCAACGAATTAAACCCGCTTACATGACTACGATCTGACAATTCCGTCAATCATTTCTCATGTTCCAATTTCATGACTACGATCTGACATTTAAGTCAATCATTTCTCATGATCAATTCCACACACATCAGAATGATGAAAATCCATCATCTATTCTATGTGCACATAACCACACACATCAGAATAACGAAACTCCATCATCTATTCTACGTGCACATAACCACACACACCAGAATAATGAAAATCCATCATCTATTCTACGTGCACATAACCACACACATCAGAATAATGAAAACCCATCATCTATTCTACGTGCACATAACCTCTAGTGCCTATGGATCCATATCACCTATTTGTCTGTATACAGGTCATTGCTATAAGTCATTATCCAACATTAATAAATAACTTGAGCAAACCTCATTAGTTTAAATAACAGATTTTACATCATAAAATCTTTCTTCCAAAAATTCATTTCGACAGTTCATCTATAAAACACCTTACCATAATTGAAAACATTTATTAAAAACAGGTAAGGTAAGAATGAACTCACCTGTCTGCCGAATAGCTAATATTCCTTCTCACAGTCGTAGAATATCCGTCACTAACTTCACAAAAATCTGAAATACCCATATACAATTATACTGGTATTATTTACTGTTTAGTATACTTAAATACCAAAATCCTAAAGTTCTCATCTCTATCGCAAACAACTATTGGTAATCTCCTATCGCAATCAATTATCGCAACCGACAATGATTGTCGCAAGCAACTATTGCGACACCACCCTTTATCGCGACCAATAGCAATTATCGCAACCCATGGTTGCGATGAATCTCTCCTATCGCAACTAACCCTTGCGATTTATACCCTTGTCGCAAGCAACATTTTCGATGGACTCCTTATCGCCACACACTATTGCGATTCAAATGAGTTTGTCGCAACCTTAGGTTGCGACACTTATGAATCTTCAAGAATTCATAACTCTCGCAACTTACTCAAACGAACAAGAACCCATAAATCTTCTATTTTAAACCATGTTTGATTCTTTAACATTGCAGATATGATCTATACCATCAATATAACATATTTATAAACTTAGTTTTCTCAAAAACATCCAAGAATCTCAAAACCCATTTTAGACTCATAAAAGCTTATGAACACAAAATTCATACTTTCAAACTATGCATGTTACTGTAAATTTGCAAATGTGTTTAGGATTACTAACATAACAAGATTATCAGTTCAGATTATCATAATCTTCAAAATCATCTAAAAATCCTCAAAACCCATTTCTAAACCAAATAGAAACTTTATCTATATAAATAGAGAACTTTTAGCTATACACTAAGAGGATAGATGGGACGAATACCTTTAATTCTTCAGTTTTATTGCTAATACTTGCAGCTGGAAATTGCCCTTCTTCTTCTCCTTTCCTTTCTTTCGTTTTCTATCTCTCTCTCTTTGCAGTACACTCCAATACCCACACATACAACTTTGACAAAAATGAGTTTATTTTAAGGACACCTCATCCTTTTTACTTGAGAATGGAACGGTGATTGTGATGAGTCAATCACAATTTACCAAACAGTCCCTCTCACTTTCAACACTTGGCAAACTTACTCCCTTCCCTTATAAATTCAAATTAAAGTTTACCCCTTAACTTATAATTTCACCAAACAAATAATAAAACTTACTCAGGGTTAAACTCTAAATTAATCTACCAATCACAACTTATCAAATAAATATACTCAATTTAATTAATAAACCCAAACCTCATCTTTTATAAAATTTGGGATGTTACAATACTCCCCAACTTGAAAATGATTTCGTCCTCGAAATCAAAGCTAGGTAATCAGATGAGGGTATCTAACCTTCATATCCTCTTCCGACTCTAAAGTCACATTAACACCTTATTGATATAATACCATTGTACCTATAACCACATTCTTCTATTGCAATTTCTCGAAGATTTCTCTAAAATGGTTTCCCATTCCTTCACACAACTACTCATACCATTCGTTCTCACTTTAATAAGTGACATCACATCATAACAACACGAAATATTTAGTATATATCTCTTCATTTCAAGTCTTATATACTTAATCACAATTAAAAATCTAGAAAGAACAATGATTCATCTTTCATATTTCCTGAACCTTACTTCTTTCATCATTACCCGCTCCCCAACTTGGATTTGCAAGCCTCCTTAGAGTAACTGTTTATCATTTAATCTTTATGCCTACACAAAACATATAGCTGCAGTCCAAAATACGGTCGGTCTATAATCATCAGTCAAGACCTTTAACCAAGTCCTCGTAACATCTAGAACTGTCACAAGCTTCTATTTTTCCAACATGATCGACCCATTCATTTCATTTCTTTTATACATAAGAAGCAACTCATATTCCTTAAAGATTTTGCATCTACTACACCACATTTTGACTAACGCACCCATCATCTTCGTTAAACTTCCAATGATTCGAAAACATAAATTTACTTAGCGACTCACACAACCAAAATTACTTTGGATAAACACCCACCACCGCTCCGACATTCTATTCCGATATCAGCCATATCACCACACCATCCTATAATCTACATGTTCCAACAACTTTATTGAAAAATAATACACTTCATCCGAAATCCCCGAAAAGACTTCCATCGGACGCTTCCTCTTTCTAACCTCACATTACATACTAGTTGATACATCTAATTTGGCAACTGATGCCACTACTCATTCGTACATTCTCCACCCATATCATCTCACAACAGACCAGGTCTTTCATGGTCATTCGTACATAATTCAAACGTACTTTCATGTTCTCCCTCATGATTTATCGAGTCTATTTCACTAATATATTCCTCCCCAACTTTAGTTGAACCACAACTCACGAGTATCTAATTAATTTAAACTTACTCGTTTCTTACTAGCTCTTGCGATTCCAAACCATAACATAGACAGGGCACAATCCCTCACAGATTGACACAGTCTATACACTCACTTCATTTGTGCCTAATACTTCATCCTTTATAAACCATCCACATCGTAAGTAGAACGCTCATCCAAAACAATAGTCTTTCACTATTCTAACACCCCTACAAGGTGGTCCTTTAACTTTTAATCTTTCGATTCAAAACTTAACATTTATATGTGACCTCAAAGAATAACCAATGCATTCACATCATGAAAACTTCAGTTATAATACAATTCATGTAATTCCAACCCCGAGCCTACGTCGCTTATTAAACTGGGCGAATACCCTCAAGACTCAATCGAGTCCAAAACCGAGCCATCTGCTCAAAGAATCCAATGATCATTTATCAATATCAACTCATGCAATTTAAATACATCTAACTTACATTATGCAACACACGCTCCAAGGCGTGATAATCTCACGACCCCTTCATTGCTACTTTCCCAATGAAGTCAATTCATATATATATCTATATGTACAAGTATGTACAACTCTTTTATACTCAACAATATATATATATATATATATATATATATATATTTATATCTTACCAAAGTTCATTAGTACCAAAGGTACTAAGAATACAAGATCATCAAACGGTCCTCACACATAAGACCAATACTTAAAACGACACTTATTTAAATAAATGCAATTAAGCACATAACACATCATAATTATTGCACAACCACAATAAACTCTAAAAGCGTATTTTGACCACATAGTTTTCACTGATGCAATAAATTGACCAAACCCTCTTTTATTCGTGATTTATTCGTCAATCACTCAAAATTCCCAAACGTGGGTGTTTTACAAGATATATACCATTCTGTAACATCCCCAGTCCACTATACAAGATATTTTCCGCTCTACGGATACCTTCTGCATCAGCATACCGGCACCGCTCACGGTTTCGTTTCTAGCCGCACATGCATACCCTCTGCATAAGCATACCGGCACCCTGCGACGGGCAAAACACGTTTTGCAAGGAAGGTATCCATCCACCCTTATAAGGAGGACTTCGTACCCCTTCTTAGCCAATATGGGATGTAACAGTTCCTACCCGCACAGGCATACGCGGGACGCACTTAGAACGCACCCTGTGACATGCAAAAGACCTCATACTCCTTACACAACTGCCGACTTCAAAGTCAATAGTCGACATGTCGATACTTCCTTAACCCATTCTTTAGCAAGGGTCCCTAACTGAACCTAATCCTTCTAACATATCATAATCAAATTCACATCCTATCGTCTTCATCTCCAATTTATTCGTGCAACATTAATATCATAAGATCACCATAAATTCTTATTTGACGTCGAGGATATTTCCTTTCTGTCTCACCACACTACTCATATCGATGTGCTAATTTCATCCCCTTGATGACCACTAGTCCTTCCTCCGGACACAACCATCCCTTGGCAACTGTAATTTTAGTTACCAAACAAAGGTATATACCTTCTTACAATCGACACTAAAGTCCACTTTCAACTTTCCCACTGTTCACCTCTCCTCTTGAACACAAATACTTAAACTACAAACATTCTCTCATGATTTTTTCTAACACCTCTCCACTCTCGGAGTTCTTTCTTAGCTTATAGTGTATTACTCTACGACCTAGTGAGTTCATAGCCTTCATGCATAACAACACGATAATTACATCATTTCGCACATTTTCTCATTTTAAAGAACAACACTTGGAACAATTTGGGCACACATGACCCCAACATTCTTATAACTCCAGTGTACTACACAACGATCACGAGAATCGTTTGCATACTACTTTCCGAAAAACTTAATCTTTCTCAACCAAAACGATGTTGTTACGACAGTAATATATATTAAATGAAAATCTTTTCATACGACAAAAGTTTGAAAGAAAATTACCGACACGAAGTAAGCTAGTCGGTTCTCACACTCATTTATATGATATCATCAAGTCAATACTCTTGTTGGTTATAAAAGTTTTGCTGGTCAACTTTTTCTTGACTTTTTGCTACAATTTAACTTTTCATGTCAAGTAACCACAAGGGTGGTGGCGTGTTGGCAAGGGCTTGGGGGGCTGTGGTGGAATATCCCATCCACCCCGGGTTCGAGTCCAGGCGTCAGCATTCTGTGGCCAGGCTTAGTCTCAGACGGCCGCTTTGTTTGTTTGTTTCCAAATTGCCAAGGATGTAGTCTAGGCAAAGCCTAAATGAACCTCATCCAAAAAAACTTTTCATGTCAAGTATAAAATATTTTGCAAATTGCCGAGCTCAAATTTCGTTATGCGACGAAAATGAAATTGTCTTTTTCTTTAGATACTCACTTGCACATGCTGACTCAACTTCGACTAAAATTGTTATTTATGCATTTGTTTTGAAATCACGAAAACTCATGTAACACACACTAGGACATCATGCATAAAACTCTACTCGCAAATGAAGGCTACTCACTCAAACAAGGTCAATCGTTTTACTTACGCAACTTATTATTGACGCTCTACTTCCAACCAGTGGTCGCCCTCTCGGCCTTGTAATACTTGCTATACATGCATTCCACGGCCCACTCACTCAACCATTTCATACTATTTCCGTCTTGATCAATCATTTCACATTCTATCTCCACACATTTCAATCCACCTATTAAAGGTTGCCTCGGCGGACTTTCATAAGTCTCGCCAATTCTAGGTTGTCCTTCCAACCTCCAATCATTTACTTATCTATTCTCCAAAGAATTGAAGGACCTTGGTGGCATATCCACCATCGTTCTGCTATAACACAAAGGGATAACCATAAGAAATGGTTATACGAATATAGACATACTAAACATACTTTACCGATCATTAGTCATTGTAACAATTTAGAAACAAGCATGCTTGCATAACAATATATTCATAATAACAGTAGCTAATTGAAATTGTGAATATATTATACATGAGAATCCTCGTTACCATTATCACAGTACTAACTTCACGTATTTTCGTCGACTCTAAGACTATCCCATCTTAGTACCTCTACCCAAATCTCACAAATCATAACTTAATTCATCACAGCTTAAGTCTAAGTACCTCCTCAGCATACTTAGTTCACTTAAACTAATGCTCTGATACCATATTGTAACACCCTAAAATCAGGGCTAATTTAAACCTCAATTATAACAAGATTTAGTCATGAACCTTATTAAAACTTTATACATAAGCAGAGAATCACTATGAGGTCAATTACACATATTAAATTCTTCAAATAACTTATTAATCTAATCATGTCACTATAATCAGATTAACTAAGTTATCTAAGCAATCTCTCAAAAACCTCAGTATCAAAACTTCTCCGCTAATCCAAAAGCTCTCGTCCCACATCCCATTTCATTCCCGAGCTAGTACCTGGTAAGAAAACATTATTTGAAACGATTAGGCTAATGCCTAGTGAGAACATTCAGTTTCAAAATAATATTTATAAAACATTGTAAACAATGCATAACAAACCTGGTTTACCCTTTTTCTTACCACGTGTATAACCATCCTTTAATCAACGAATTAAACCCGCTTACATGACTACGATCTGACAATTCCGTCAATCATTTCTCATGTTCCAATTTCATGACTACGATCTGACATTTAAGTCAATCATTTCTCATGATCAATTCCACACACATCAGAATGATGAAAATCCATCATCTATTCTATGTGCACATAACCACACACATCAGAATAATGAAAATCCATCATCTATTCTACGTGCACATAACCACACACATCCGAATAATGAAAATCCATCATCTATTCTACGTGCACATAACCTGATAACCACACACATCATGGTGACGATGATGGTGTTAACCCGAACAATGAACGACCAAAAAAGAAATATAAGTCGGTTGTTTGGAATCATTTTGAGCAAGTGTATGTTAATGGTGTTAGAAGATTTGCAAAGTGTATTTATTGCAATAAGCAATTGACAGGTAGAGCCAATGATGGAACATTTCATTTGAAGGACCATTTTAAGAATTGTCCAAGAAGAGTTACTAGGGATATTAGACAACAGATCCTAGTTCAAGACCAAAAGGCTCCGAGCGGAAAAGCTTCTATTAGTAAATATTCATTCAATGCTGAATCTTCTAGGGAAGACATAGCCCAAATGATTGCAATACATGATTATCCGCTTTCCATTGTCGAGCACTATGGTTTTACGAAGTATTCAGTTGGTCTCCAACCTTTATTTAATGTACCATGTCGAGGAACAACAAAGAGGGATATAATGAAGATGTATGAAAAACAAAGAGGAATCACTTTAAGGTGTTTGGAAGAGAATGAGAGTAGGATTGCCTTAACTTCAGATATGTGGACATCAAGTAACCAAAAGAAAGGTTACATGGCAATTACGGCACATTATATAGATGGCAAATGGAGTTTACAAAATCGAATTATCAGGTAATAATCTCTAGTGTAATAATCTCTTCTTTAGTTTAATGGTCTTGATAATAATCTCTTATTTTGTTTAATGCAGTTTTATACATGTGCCATCTCCACACACGGCCGAAGCATTGTCACAAGCTATGATGGAGTGTTTTCTCGATTGGAACGTTGATAACAAGATATCGACTTTGACTCTTGACAATTGCTCGACAAATGATGCATTAATCGACAAGCTTTTAGGTACTCTTTCTTCTTCATCGCTAATGCTAAAAGGAAAAATATTTCATATGCGATGTTGTGCACATATAATTAACCTTATTGTGCAAGATGGATTTTCTATCATCGGAGGAGCTATTGAAAATGTTAGGGATAGTGTTGCATTTTGGACACACTCTCCTAAGAGAGTTCAAGAATTTAAAGTATGTGCACGACAATTAAGTGTAAATTGTGAAAAGGAATTAGTTCTTGATTGTAAGACAAGGTGGAATTCGGTATATATTATGTTAAATGTTGCTTTGGAATATAAGGATGTTTTTAGTCGTTTAAGCAAGAAGGAGAGGAGTTATGTTTGCTTGCCTAGTGAAGATGAATGGGCAATGGCATCAATTGTTTGTGAGAAATTAAAGTTGTTTTATCGTGTGACTGAAAAGTTTTCGGGAACTTTATATCCCACGTCAAACATATTTTTTCCATTGATTTGTGAAGTTAAAGTGTCTTTGTTGAGTTGGAAAATTTCTTCTCATGATGTTATTAGGAAAATGGCATCATCTATGTTGATCAAATTCAACAAATATTGGAGTGTCATTCACGAGGTTATGAGTGTAGCGATTGTGTTAGATCCTCGATATAAGTTGAAGCTAATAAACTATTTCTTTCCGAAAATATATGGTGATGAAGCGAAAAGTGAGGTTATGAGGATACGTAACCTATGTGTTGAGTTGTTTGAAGAGTATAAAAAGAAGTATGGCGGCAATCGAGGAACTTCTTGGAAAGGACAATCTACCGCTAGTGCCTTGAACGTAGATGATTCTACTTCCGAGAAACCTACATGGGAGATGGATTTTGAGTCTTTGATGTGTGATGACGACGTCTTGGAAACAAGTGAATTAGATGAGTATTTGGCCGAGAAATTATTGCCTAATGAAGACGGTTTTGACATCTTGATGTGGTGGAAGTGCAACGGCTCCAAGTTTCCTATGCTTCAAAAGATTGCAAGAGACGTTTTAGCAATACCAATTTCTACGGTAGCTTTCGAATCCTCTTTTAGCATGAGCGGTAACAAAGTCACAAAACAACGTAGTCGACTCCACCCACAAACACTTCAAGCATTAATGTGCACTCAAAGTTGGTTACGAAAAGATCTTCAAGGTAATTTTTTTTATAATTCTTAATCATACATGCATTTTCATTTTTTCTAATTTGTTCTACTTTTTGTAGATAAAAAACATGGAGAGCCTAAAGCATTTGACGAAACAATCGCATATGACGAGGATGTGAATGTCGAGTAACAAGTGATATTTCTATTTTTTGGATGTTGGTACTTAATATGTAATTTTTGTGAATTCTAAGTCAAAATACAATTTTTGGTACTTAATATGTAATTGTTATTGATATGTTTGGATTTTGGAGTTTGGACTTTATTTGATGTTGTTTTGGTACGTAATATGTATCACATGATATATAATTGCATGGTGAAATTTTGACTTTTTTTAGTTGAATACATGTTGAAATTTTGACATTTTTTTAGTATAAAAGATTAAAAAAATCCCCGTTTCCCCGTTGGGGATCCCCGTTCCCCGTTGGGGACGGGGATGGGGATGTGATTATATTCCCCGGCGGGTACGGGGACGGGGACGGGGACGGGGATGGATATAGGGATTGGGGACGGGGATGGGGATTGGGGTCCCCGCCCCATTCCCATGCCTACATAACCACACACATCAGAATAATGAAAATCCATCATCTATTCTACGTGCACATAACCTCTAGTGTCTATGGATCCATATCACCTATTTGTCCGTATACAGGTCACTGCTATAAGTCATTATCCAACATTAATAAATAACTTGAGCAAACCTCGTCAGTTTAAATAACATATTTTACATCATAAAATCTTTCTTCCAAAAATTCATTTCGACAGTTCATCTATAAAACACCTTACCATAATTGAAAACATTTATTAAAAACAGGTAAGGTAAGAATGAACTCACCTGTCTGCCGAATAGCTAATATTCCTTCTCACAGTCGTAGAATATCCGTCACTAACTTCACAAAAATATGAAATACCCATATACAATTATACTGGTATAATTTACTGTTTAATATATTTAAATACCAAAATCCTAAAGTTCTCATCTCTATCGCAAACAACTATTGGTAATCTCCTATCGCAATCCATTATCGCAACCGACAATGACTGTCGCAAGCAACTATTGCGACACCACCCTTTATCGCGACCAATAGCAATTATCGCAACCCATGGTTGCGATGAATCTCTCCTATCGCAACTAACCCTTGCGATTTATACCCTTGTCGCAAGCAACATTTTCGATGGACTCCTTATCGCAACACACTATTGCGATTCAAATGAGTTTGTCGCAACCTTAGGTTGCGACACTTATGAATCTTCAAGAATTCATAACTCTCGCAACTTACTCAAATGAACAAGAACCCAGAAATCTTCTATTTTAAACCATGTTTGATTCTTTAACATTGCAGATATGTTCTATACCATCAATATAACATATTTATAAACTTAGTTTTCTCAAAAACATCCAAGAATCTCAAAACCCATTTTAGACTCATAAAAGCTTATGAATACAAAATTCATACTTTCAAACTATGCATGTTACTGTAAATTTGCAAATGTGTTTAGGATTACTAACATAACAAGATTATCAGTTCAGATTATAATAATTTTCAAAATCATCTAAAAATCCTCAAAACCCATTTCTAAACCAAATAGAAACTTTATCTATATAAATAGAGAACTTTTAGCTATACACTAAGAGGATAGATGGGATGAATACCTTTGATTCTTCAGTTTGATTTCTAATACTTGCAGCTGAAAATTGCCCTTCTTCTTCTCCTTTCCTTTCTTTCGTTTTCTATCTCTCTCTCTTTGCAGTACACTCCAATACCCACACATACAACTTTGACAAAAATGAGTTTATTTTAAGGACACCTCATCCTTTTTACTTGAGAATGGAACGGTGATTGTGATGAGTCAATCACAATTTACCAAACAGTCCCTCTCACTTTCAACACTTGGCAAACTTACTCCCTTCCCTTATAAATTCAAATTAAAGTTTACCCCTTAACTTATAATTTCACCAAACAAATAATAAAACTTACTTAGGGTTAAACTCTAAATTAATCTACCAATCACAACTTATCAAATAAATATACTCAGTTTAAATAATAAACCCAAACATCATCTTTTATAAAATTTGGGATGTTACACAACCCACCCATCCGATGACTACCCGTGGAAAACAAGGCATCACGAAACCGAATCCAAAATACGCGCTTTTTCACTCGTATACACCTCCACCGTCTCCTCTTATTTCCCCTCTTCCCTCTTCCTATCTTGAGGCTATTCGTGACCGTAACCGGGGACGAGCTATGAACGACGAATATGATGCTTTAATTAAAAACCATACGTGGGAACTTATTCCTAGGCCTCGTAATGCTAATGTTATTAGGTGCATGTGGGTATTTACTCACAAATATCGATCTGACGGGTCTCTCGAGCGCCATAAGGCTCGACTTGTTGTTAATGGCAGGTCACAATAGGTTGGAGTTGATTGTTACGAGACATTTAGTCCGGTCGTCAAACCAGCCACGATCCGTACCGTGCTCAGTTTAGCCCTATCGAGAAATTGGAGCATTCATCAATTGGACGTCAAGAACGCCTTCTTACACGGTCACCTACACGAGACTGTCCTTATGCATCAACCACCGGTATTTCGTAGTGCTGAATTCCCTAATCATGTGTGCTGCCTCAAAAAGTCTTTATATGGTTTAAAGCAGGCCCCAAGGGCGTGGTACACTCGCTTCGCCAATTTTGTCTCCACGGTTGGTTTTCGGAATAGCAAGTGCGATACATCCCTGTTCATTTATCATCATGGTCGTGACACCGTGTATTTGTTATTATACGTGGACGATATTATTCTCACCGCCTCTTCTGAGGCGATTCGTACTTGGATCATATGGCAACTTAGTGTCGAATTCGCAATGAAAGACCTCGGTCCCATTCATTATTTTTTAGGAATCTCGGTCACCCGCAATTCTGATGGTCTTTTTCTCTCCCAGAAAAAGTATGCGTCCGAGATCCTTACTCGGGCCAATATGGATTCATGCAAACCGGCTGCCACTCCGGTTGAGACCACCTCGAAGCTCAGTGCTACCACTGGTCTGTCGGTCAAGGATCTGACCTTATATCGCAGCCTTGTCGGGGCTTTACAATACTTGACTTTTACACGCCCAGATATATCATATGCGGTACAACAAATCTGCCTATTTATGCACGACCCACGCGAACCTCATCTTCATGCATTAAAGCGGATCTTACGGTACTTACGAGGCACCTTAGACCTCGGTCTCCACTTACAGCCTTCACCGACATCGGGTCTTGTGTCCTACACCGATTCCGACTGGGGTGGTTGTCCGGACACCCGACGCTCCACGTCCGGTTATTGCATTTTCCTTGGGGATAATTTACTCTCATGGTCCGCCAAACGCCAAGCAACATTGTCGAGATCAAGCGCCGAGGCTGAATACCGTGGGGTGGCGAACGTTGTTGCAGAAATATGTTGGATCCGCAACCTCTTACTAGAGCTTCACAGTCCCATAATGCGAGCATCGATCGTTTATTGTGACACTGTTAGTGCGGTGTATTTATCGGGTAATCCGATTCAACATCAACGGACCAAGCATGTGGAGATTGATATTCATTTCGTTAGGGAACAGGTAGCCCGGGGGCGTATTCGAGTACTTCACGTACCATCTCGGTATCAGTATGCCGACATCTTCACAAAAGGCTTACCAAGATATCTGTTTGATGATTTTCGGTCCGGTCTAAGTGTTCGTGGCCCTCCCCCTTAGACTGAGGGGGCGTATTAGTGATAAATATTATAGATAACCATCATCAAAGATAAATATAGAGTTAGATAAATATAGGAATCATTGTATATATCCCTTAGCTTTATATGATGTATCTTGTAACTATATATACGATTGAATGGAATGAGAAGAGGCAACGATTCCAATTCTATTATATTAGACTAAAGTGGATATGGGAAACCTAAAGAATATCGGTACTTGACTTGACTTCTTATCCTAGATTGAATCCCACATATATATGTCTCCTCTTAGGGTTATGTTTTAGATTTGTAGAAGATGTCCCTTTTATAAGATATTATATTACTATTCCCATTTGATTTTGGATGTGGAGGTATCCCTAAATAACTTAATAAATCAGTGTCTGATTTCTTAAATTCAAATTCTATTGATGTATAGATTTATTGTATTTCTTTTTTTGTTCAAAGAATATGTGTTAATATCTTTTTATATATTCGTTTTGCCTTTTTTCTTCCATGAAGATGTGTTCATCCCTTTCTATTATAAATATGTTTTCCGTTTGTTCTATGTTTTATTTGTAAAAAAGCTTCATGCCAAATGGATCTTTATTAGGATATGTGAAACATATTTACTTGCAACCTTATTTATATGAATCTATGTTTTTGTTTATGTAGTTTTATTGCCTCTTTCATGTTTAGGGGTGAAAAAGTCATTTATACCATTAAGACGGTCATTTAGTACAACCAAATAACAATTTAGCTTAATTCATATAGACAATTTAATTCATACATGGTTTAATAAATAAATAAGATCGAACAACCCCTAAGACCATGTTTGGCTTTGTGCTTATTGAAAAAACTTTGTTTAGATAATCATAAACTAGTTTATTGAAACACTAATCTAAAGGGTTGTGTGGTTAAGACAGGGGGAATGAAAAATGAAAATGACAATAAATTTTCATCGGTCCCCAGTTTAACTTGGAATGAACTCGACTTTTGGAGGAACGGACACATTATAGTATATAAAGCCAAACGGTTTATTTTATTTTCAATCTCATGAATTACTCCCTAAGTAACATTACTTCAATAAGCTTCAGAAAACCTCTATTTTTTCTTTTGGTCAACCCATGTGTTTGGCCTAGCGACTTCGAAGCTTTGACCATTTCTTAAACACATGTGATTTTTAAGAGGAGGCCAGACCAACCTTTTTCGCCTTGATTTCATTTCGTTCATTCTCATCTCTCTTCAATCTATGAAATGTTAAAGACGTAATAAAGAAAATAGTACCCAAGACCATCATTCAACCAAGGTGTGTTCATTTTGAGAAATGAGTCAAATTAATATATTATAAAAATTAATTTCTTATATATATAAAGGCCCCGTAAAATGCAAAATTTACATTTGTTGCACACCTTACAAACCACAGTCTGCATATGTGCATATGCATACGTGCAAGAATATACATATAATGAACATAAATTCATATGTGATAATACATATATGCAGACTGGTTCTGCACATATGTAGACTGTGGTTTGTAAGATGTGCAACAAATACATGGTTTGTATTTGATTTGTACCCTATATATATATATTACTAAGGTTTAGATTTGTGATTATGTGAGATCAACCAATTTTTGTGAGATCACCTAAAAAAACCTTTAAGCTTTACAACAAGATAATGTGAAATGTAAACTTTTACAATGTTTTTGTTGTGAAAGTTTGATTTTTTTTGTACATTACCAATATTTTGCTATAAAGATTCAGTGTTATTTGTGATCTCATACGAAAACATATTGGTATCACGAAAACCCAAGCCTACTTATTTATATTTAACAATGGGAAATTAATTAAAATACCATAAGTTTGACCATCTCTTACCAAAATACCCAAAATCTCTCCCAGTTTACGAAAGTACCCAAAAAATCCGCGATGGAGCCCGCGATCGCGGGCTCCAGGCCACGTGTCACCAAGAATGCCCGCGTTGGTCCCTCAAGAATGCCCGCGGTCCAGCTTTCCCCCCTCAAGAATGCCCGCGTGTGCAGTTTTGGTCCCTGCCCGCGATTGACTCATTGACCCCCGCGATCGCGGGCTACACGTGTCACCAAAGTTTGCCCACTTTGCCCGCGTTGGTCCCTCAAGAATTCCTGCGGTACAGCTTTCCCCCCTCAAGAATACCCGCGTGTGCATTTTTGGTCCCTGCCCGCGATTGACTTTCGTTGACCTCCCGCGATCGCGGGCTCCTGTGCCACGTGTCGGCACAGGGTTAACCCTAAAATCCCTTTGAGAACCTAAACCCTAATCCCATTGTTTCTTCAGCCGCACTATATAAGGGGGGGGGGGGGGGACCAAGACACGGCTACTCTCCACTCTCAATTTTTTTAATCACTCTCTCAATTTTTAATCAAACTCTCTCAATTTTCTCCCACTCTCTCAATTTTCTCGTGTGGAATACGCGTTCGGGTTTTGTGAAGATGTCTCGTATTACCTCTTTGGTATGTTTTCCTTATGTTATTTGTTATTTTTTGTATGTTATTTTAAGTTAAGATATATGATTTGTAGGTTGTTATAGTGTTTATAACTTATGTTTGAATATGTTCTATGTTTAACATGATATGTATGGTTTTATGTTTGAATGTGATATTTGTATGTTATAATGTGTATGTTGTTATAGTGTTTTTTCATATAAAAATTGTTAAGAGTGTTTTTTTATAAAAAAATTGTTAAGAGGTGTTTTTATAAAAAAAATTGTTAACAATGTGTTTTTTTTATAAAAACACACTCTTAACAATTTTTTTATAAAAACACACCCTTAACAATTTTTTATAAAAACAGTTTTTTTATAAAAAATGTTTAATAGTGTGTTTTCATAAAAAATTGTTATAGTTTTATGGTTTTTATAATGTGTTTTTTTATAAAAAAATTGTTAATTTTTTTTTATAAAAACAGTTTTTATAAAAAAAAATGTTAAAAATGTGTTTTTTTTTATAAAAAATTGTTAAGAGTGTGTTTTTATAAAAAAATTGTTATAGTTTTATGGTTTTATGTTTGAATGTGATATTTGTATGTTATAATGTGTATGTTGTTATAGTGTGTTTTTTCATATAAAAATTGTTAAAAATGTGTTTTTTTTTTATAAAAAATTGTTAAGAGTGTGTTTTTATAAAAAAAAATTGTTAACAATGTTTTTTTTATAAAAACACACTCTTAACAATTTTTTATAAAAACACACCCTTAACAATTTTTTATAAAAACAGGTTTTTTTATAAAAAAATTGTTAAGAGTGTGTTTTTATAAAAAAATTGTTAAGGGTGTGTTTTTATAAAAAAAAAACACATTTTTAACAATTTTTATATGAAAAAACACACTATAACAACATACACATTATAACATACAAATATCACATTCAAACATAAAACCATAAAACTATAACAATTTTTTTATAAAAACACACTCTTAACAATTTTTTTATAAAAAAAACACATTTTATAAACAAATTGTTAAATATGTGTTTTTTATAAAAAAATGTTAAGAATGACAACTTAGGTCCCTACGGTTTTAAGAATGACAACTTAGGTCCTTAAACTTTTAAGAATGCCAATTAGGTCCTAAACTTTTAAGAATGACAACTAGGGTCCCTAAACCGCACTTTATCTCTATATAACAATATGATACGTTGAAATAAAATAAACCGCACTTTATCTATATATAACACTATTATACGTTGAAATAAAATAAACCGCACTTTATCTATATATAACACTATTATACGTTGAAATAAAATAAACCGCACTTTATCTTTATATAACACTATTATACGTTGAAATAAAATACAACCGCACTTTATCTATATATAACAATATGATACGTTGAAATAAAATAAACCGCACTTTATCTATATATAACACTATTATACGTTGAAATAAAATAAACCGCACTTTATCTATATATAACACTATTATACGTTGAAATAAAATAAACCGCACTTTATCTATATATAACACTATTATACGTTGAAATAAAATAAACCGCACTTTATCTATGTATAACACTATTATACGTTGAAATAAAATACAACCGCACTTTATCTATGTATAACACTATTATACGTTGAAATAAAATACAACAGCACTTTATCTATATATAACAATATGATACGTTGAAATAAAAATAAACCGCACTTTATCTATATATAACACTATTATACGTTGAAATAAAATAAACCGCACTTTATCTATATATAACACTATTATACGTTGAAATAAAATAAACCGCACTTTATCTATGTATAACACTATTATACGTTGAAATAAAATACAACCGCACTTTATCTTTATATAACACTATTATACGTTGAAATAAAATAAACCGCACTTTATCTATATATAACACTATTATACGTTGAAATAAAATAAACCGCACTTTATCTATATATAACACTATTATACGTTGAAATAAAATAAACCGCACTTTATCTATGTATAACACTATTATACGTTGAAATAAAATACAACCGCACTTTATCTTTATATAACACTATTATACGTTGAAATAAAATAAACCGCACTTTATCTATATATAACACTATTATACGTTGAAATAAAATAAACCGCACTTTATCTATGTATAACACTATTATACGTTGAAATAAAATAAACCGCACTTTATCTATATATAACATTATTATACGTTGAAATAAAATAAACCGCACTTTATCTATATATAACACTATTATACGTTGAAATAAAATAAACCGCAACATCTATATAAAATAAAATAAACTGCAGCATCTATATATAACACTAACTATAACATCTGTGAATGACTATGTAGAAGGATTTCTTTTACATCGACTTGACGGTAAGGTGCAAAGTTTCATACATCGAGGAATTAGGAGCGTTGTTTAGGGGATTAGGTGATCGCGCAGATACCCTTGAGACCATCTATAGAGGGACACCGTTCGGGCCATGGATGGATGTGTCTTACTCTGGTGGCGACCCTACGCTAGTACACATGTTTCTACAGTTGGAGGTCGAGGACGCCAACGCTGAGCCGGAGGAGATGCATTTTGATTTCTTCGTCGAGAGTTCTGTCTAATTACAGGACTACGTTTTGGAGAGGCTCCCCCCTTCCTCCCTTAGAAGACTGCTCCTTCGTTCCTAGGGTTTTCGGCATTTCAGCATCTCGTTTGAAGCTGAAGGCAGCCCGGGAAAAGATGAAAGAGGGCCTTAGTGCCCTAACCGACGACGATGCTGTCCGTGTATGCTTGGTGGTGATCGTGGATATGGGCTTCCTGGGCCGTGAGTATAGCCAGCATGCTTCATCGACGGTCCTTAGGGCCGTCGAGGACCTTGAGCTGTTTAACAGCTACCCGTGGGGTAGCCATATCTGGACACATTGCTACTCTAATATGCACCGAGCCATAGGCAGACGCGCCGATCGACATGCAAAGATGAATCTTTGTGGTTTTACATACGCCTTCAAGGTTAGATACGTAGTATAACAATTGTTAATAATACATACAAACTGTTTGGATTTTCTTTTTACGTACTTGCTCTTCTTGTCTAATTCCAGATATGGATCTTGGAGATGTTTCCCGCATCAATCCGATATTTCGTCAAGCGCGACGATCGAGTACTTAGGGGAACCCGTTGGGACAAGCGTGTTACCCTAAGTAGGTCGCTTTGGATTGAGTTCTTCAAATCGTCTAGAAATGTAAGTTCTTTTACTATGTTTACAATTTGCATACGTTAGTCCCGCTTATTAATTTCTTTTATGTTTTATCATATATTTAGCAGCCACTCTTGCCCGCCGGTCGCCTTGTGCCTACTGTCGACGAGATGGGCACAGATTGGTACAGAGACAGCGTGGCCTTTATTGACGCAGAGGCGGAAAGGGCTCGATGTCCCCCTACTTCCGAAGATGAGGAAGACGACGACAGGCCCCCTTCCGGTGGATACCAGCCGCCCCGTTCCTCCTCCTACCAGGCGCCCCGTTCCTCCTCCTACCAGGCGCCCCCTTCCTCCTCCTACAATCCATATCAGGCGGGCCCTTCCTACGAGCCACAGCGTGGCTCACATGAAGTCCTGTGGGACTACGTCCACGGGCCGCTAGAGACACGTGTACACTATCTGGAGGAAGTCTACAGACAGTTTAGCGCTGTCAATGTTAGTGTTTAACTTAATTTGTTGGCCACGTTTATTTAGTTTGTATATTAATATTACGTTCTAATTTTGTTTTAGCTGTCGAGTACGACACCGATCCCCGCTCCGTTCGGACAGGGGGCACAAGCGACGTTTGCCACCACATCCCATCCGTCATTCCCTGAAAATGTAAGTGACATTGAGTAACCATTATAGTTATATGTTTGTTCCTAAGTTTGTAACTCTTATAATGATCAATGTCACGCAGGCCGGGATGTCGGGGGTCGGGATGTCGGAAACGCCGTTCGCCACCACATCCTATTCTACTATCCCGGAGAGTGTAAGTGACACTGAGTAACCATTATAGTTATATGTTTGTTCCTAATTTTGTAACTATTTTAATGATCAATGTCACGCAGGCCGGGATGTCGGGGGCATACACCTCGCAGATGCCGCCGCCGTTCGCCACCACATCATATTCGACTATCCCGGAGAGTGTTAGTGACACTGAGTAACCATTATAGTTATATATCGATAATCCTAATTTTGTAACTATTTTAATGATCAATGTCACGCAGGCCGGGATGTCGGGGGCACAGCACATGCCGTCGTTCGCCACCACAGCAATCACAAACATCTTTGGCGGTTCGGCCGATGACTATTACAGGCCGGAAATGCATACTGTAAGTTATTTTGGTAGTTTTGGTTTAATTGTGAACATTTCCTAAATTGTACTTAAAACATTGAGTAACGTAATTTTCAGACGGGGTCTCCTATTATCCAGGATCACTTCTCGGAGCCTGACGATGACTCGATGGATGTTGTAGATCCACCACCACAGGTGACACCGCTCCCTCTAAAGCGGTCGCGAACAATTTCACAATGGTTTCGTTACCCGTTTGGCCAACAAGGATCTACGACACCACCGGCCGCTAAAAAACAAGCAAAGAAAGCGGGGGGAAAGAAGGGAGGAAAGAAAAAGGGAAAGGTGCCTTCACCGGAGCCTCACCCGGCATCAGAAATAATGAGGATGTGCCGGACTGGTCGCCTCCCCAACTTGACATTCACCCCTTACGGGGGCTTAGAAATCAACCCCTCGTTTTTTGAAACATTGCTTGCGGATGACCCTGTGAACTCTGACTTAGACGATACGGTTAGTATGAAGTTAAATTATAGTCATATATAATCAAATATATTTATATTACATGTCTAACCATCTATTTTTTATGCATAGCACGTCGATTCTTGGGTTAGCCTGTTGCAAAAACATCGTGGCGTAGACACGAGGTGGACCATCATGCACACTATGTTCTTTCAGTGTATACTGATGGACCATCAAGGTCCCGCCTCCGTGGTCGAAATATGCAATGGCTCGGAAGGGACCTCTTGGACTCTCCTCGATAGGGTATGTAAATCGTTTTACTGTTATTTTATTTAATAACATATATGACATATATTGTAATATTTCAGGTGTACATCCCCATATGCTTGCATCCCAGACATTGGCTGCTTGGAGTGTTTGAACTTGACACTATGGTCATGACCCTATATGACAGCGAAAAGGACGGTCTCTGCAAACAACAATTGACAGAGCAGATGCAATCGTTTAAAGCAAAACTATATACGTTCTTTTCATTGATAGGGGATCATAGACGTCGCGAAATGTCAAGTATCTTTCGCACAAAGATGGCCGGCCAAGTACCCCAGCAGACCGGGTTATATGCGGATTGCGGTGTATGGGTATGTCGTAATGTCCAAAAATGGATAAATAACGAGGAGATATGGGTACCCCCTAACGAAACCGACGATGAGGCAATGGATTTCCGCCGACATATGGCGGAGTCAATTTATGGGCATTGTCTAAGTAGTTAGGTTGTTTATGTAACATTAAATAATTGTTATTTTTAGTATTAACTTATTTTGTTAAAGTATTGTGATACAGTTACCGTTTACTTCATTTGGTTTTTGCTAATTTCATCCATTTACTCAACTTTGAGTATCGATATCTCTTTCACACATACTCCATTTTGGACGCATTATATATCATTTCGAAGCTCTCATATAGGAGAACATAAACCTACTAAAAGTTAGTTATATATAACACATATATATAAATTTAAATGCGTCCAAAGTTTAGTAAAACCCATATTTCCAACACCTAGTAAGTAGGTTTATGAAACTTGCGATAATCCTAATACATAGATTATTGGATTAACAAGCATTTATTTCTTGATTATTGGGGTATTGGTTCTTGTTGTCTGGAAGTGATTCATATGATGCAAAAATTGGTATCATGTAATGTAGAACAATATCTATATTATAGAAACTTGCATTTGATAGTACCATATAAATCTGATCTAAATTTTCATTAATTAGCTATGTTTGACTACTTAAAGACTAATTTTCTGCCTAATGAAAGACCTTTATTCAAGAGCAGACGAATATTGCAGTTACTTTTTCAGTGGAATCTTACAGGCTCTTTTCAAACGAATCTTGCAGTGAACTATTCAGACGAATCATGCAGGCAACTTTTTCAGACGAAATCTTTGACCATATCTGATGAAGAACATACATTTTCACGGTTATAAGTAGATGGCATGATGAAGTAGTAATTCACAACTTCCTATCTATCTTTTATACAAACACACTCTCGTTTTTTTTTAACACAATGGATGGAGGTTCAAGATCAAGGGGGAACAGGTCGGCGAATGTGGCTGGAACTTCACGTTCGGGAGCCTACCAACCACTGAACGACGGAGCTCGCCGGAGTACCTGGAAGGTACCGGAAACAGACGAGGAGTGGACAAACTGTGGGCGAACTGCAGCCGATTTTCCATTCACGCCTGAGGAGGAAGCAGACTGGGAGATGGCATCCGACAATTACTACTTCGATAATGGCATGAGAACCCCACCAATGTATGATTTTATGCCGACGGGTCTTCGACAAAGTCAACGAATTACTCCCGCAGTGCAAAAAGCCATTGATGAGGCGAACGCCGGTATCGAAAAGGTAAAGGGTATGTGGAACCATAACAGGGGGATTCAGCAGGGAAAAATGGAGTATCTAGCGGAGAAGAAACGAGAACTGGCCATGACTAGGGCTCACGCTCGGCAGCTGCAACGAGAGATTAAGGAAGCTGAAGAGGAACTAGAAGAACTCGAATCGGACTACATGGGTGTAACGTCCCAAAAATTACAAGGAATTTAAAATTTTAAAAATAATGCATTTCGTTACAATCAAACCATAAGTCAACAAATCCCATTACCATAAAAATAAACGTCGTTAATTAAAACCGTCAAATGAAATTTAAACAGCGGAAAAGTTATATAATTAAATCCCCATTTAAAAAAGCTAAACTTAAACAGCCTTCGCCTTGCGCCCGTGTGTACCGTCATGCCCGACTGCTACTCGCACCTGAAATCATAAGATATTGAAAAGGGGTAAGCACGAAGCATAGTGAATTCCATCACATGCGCAGATAGGAATTATATACACATCACCCCTATCCGCACATAAGCAACAACACCACAGTTACATAAAACGAGTAAACATCTACAAGTAATTATGTATCCAACACCTCGGTCCCACCGATCCCTCGGTCCCACCGAGTTGTAATGTAACACATTTATACCAAACATGTAAACCAATCAAATATTACACACCACAAACAACTAGTTCACACCACAAAGACAGTAGTACATACAAACTACTATGACATGCATACAACCCCTAACTACACAGTGAGAGAACTCACCTTAAAGCAACGAAAGTATCCGCAACCGCAACACAAGCCGGCCAACTTCACTCACCTTTTCCCACCTAAATAAGTGATATCAAACGTCAAGCGAAGTCCTAACCCAAAGTCACAACTATGAGCCCAAACATGTAAATTTTCCAGCTTTTACTCTAAAAACACAGGTCTGTTCGGGACCTGTTTAACCCCTTAAAAACTGATAAATACAGAAATATTATTTCATAATCAGTTAGTTCTATGTCTTAGGGTTCCAGGGACATATCATACGCGTTCTAACGATTTTCCTACAATTTACTATGAATTTTCTAAGAACAGGACACGAATCTGTCACGTGCAGACCTGCTGTGAAAACAGCCAATTTACGTCTGGTTAGAGGCCAAACCAGACTTCCGCTAAAACACGAAAAGTGTGCCCGGCACGTAATGTGAACCGTGGGCACCGGATTCGCCTCAATCCGAGCTACGAAGAAAAAGTTATGGCCGTCGCAAAACAGGGGCAGAAAAACGTTTTCACATAAAATGACAACTATAGCTAATTAACTCATTAAGTCAAGGCTTAATTCAAACAGACCCGGAAAGCCTACAAGCTTACTGGAAAAGGTCATACTAGGCTGGACAACCCCCGAGCACCACCCACATCCGACTCCGGCAGCGGTGGTGGTTGGCGGCGGTGACGATGGTTACGGTAACCCTTCCGGCGAGACCTCCCAACGTCACCCACTCCCGACACACTCGCAAAACGCACCCGCACACACCCGCACCCTGCACACCCCTGCACCCACCCCTCTGCCGCCACCACGGCGGCGTGCAGCGGCGGCCCCACCGCCGGCAGCCGTGGCTGCGGCGGTGGTGGTGGCGGTTTACGGCGTTCCGACAACGAAATCACGACGAAAAAGAACGGGAACACGGGATTACCTCGACGTGACTTCTCCTCCACCCTTTTCCGGCAGAAACGGCGGCGACTCTCTCCTTTTTCCGACGTCTCTCTCTCTCCGGCGAACTCTCTCTCTCTTCTCACCTCTCTCTCTTCGCACCTTTCTCTCTCGTGAACACTCTCTCTTCTCTCCGACTGGGCTGGGGCGCCGGTGGTGGCTGTGGGGTTGCACGGCAGCGGCAGCAAACGAAGTCGACGAGAGGGGGAGGGGAAAACTCAGCCGTGGGGAACAAAACGTGATGGAGAGAGAGACCTTAGGGTTTTATTATTTTATTATTTTTTATTTTTTCTCACTTCTTTCCTTGCCTGCTTCTCACGAAAACACAACACACCCCAAAAAAAAACATGGATTTCGGTTGTGGACTTTGCATGGGCCGAACACACCATATTTTTTGCCCTTTTACAGTTTTGGTCCCTTAACTACATCCGTCTCGCAAACTAACCAACGTTTTGACATATATAACTATAAGGTCCAATTCGTCTAACCCCGTTAATGGAAACCACGTTAAATAAAACTAAAAAAAAGAATTAACAAAAAGAAATTACATACCGGGATACGGGCTTTACAATGGGAATGGAGGACGTGATCAAGGAAAAGGTTAACTTGATCACAGGACTCCAGGACGCCTTCCAGTAATAGATTTCTTTGTTTACATGCACTGTAGCCGTTTCGGTTGGGAAGATGATTTGCAATACTCTGTAACTGCAAATACTTCAGCTCCAAACACACATGAATCATCATTCGCCAAATACCCATTTTCACAATTCTTAAATGAGTCCAGTGATACCAACTTGTCAAAACCCCATTTATAAACAATTCTACCTTCTCCTATTGTCATTCACGATATCTATAAACACATTCAAATAATAATAATTTAAAACGATTTAATGAATTAGTTAATATATGATTATTATTTTAATGCGATAGGAGTGTAAAACAAAATTGAAAAAAAAATAAGAGATGTACCATAAATTAAATAATTAACTATAAGAGTATGAATTTTAAATATAAAAAATATTTTTTTTATGTAGTGTATAACTGTATATGATATATATTAAAATATATAAATCCAAAAAAAATCAAGATTGGGCTCATTTCGAACATATCGAAGAGACGATTATAATGGTGTAATTTGTTAAAATTAAAACGTATTTTTTTAACGTATTTTAGTTAATAAACGATTATATGTGTTAAATGTAAAATTAAAATAATGAAAGTAAAAGGTATAAAGTAAATTTAGTAAATAAGTATAGGGGTTGAAAGTGTAACATTTTATTTTAAATTCATCAAATTGAAAGAAAGCGGGGGTGAACAGTGGGATTCTACGCGATCGCGGTTCAATTTTTCAAAAATGGTCCCTTGCAATTGAAAAGTCACAAAAAGTACCCCATCGCGGGATGTGCCCGCGATCGCGGGATTCCATTTTTCAAAAATGGTCCCTGCAAGTTTAAAAAAGTGTCAGAAATGGTCCCTGGCCCGCGATCGCGGGCTCCCATCGCGGAAAAAAGGGGTATTTTTGCAAACTGGGAGAGATTTTGGGTATTTTGGTAACACTTGGTTTGACTTAGGGTATTTTAATTAATTTCCCTTTAACAATTGTATTATTAAATTATAAGTTGTAAGAAGAAAAAACTCTCTCAACTCAAGTAACGCTAGTTGGAACTTGGAAGGGAAACCATTTGAAAGAGTAAAAATAGGAATGAGATTGGGCCATCTCCATACCCATTCAATATGGGTCACAAAGGCCCATTTGACAACAAGCAATGGTACTGTAGTGTTAAATGTTAAATAGTCCTAAGGAATAATATGTATGTCAAGTGGACCACAGACTTTTATTAATATATAAATAAAAAAGTGAAACAATCATATAATAAAATTTATTAATTCAGATGAAAAACAAACAAATATATATAATTATTATAAGAAAACCAGTCATCATTTTTTATTACGATAAATTGGTAACGTTGGAAATAAAGCGATGACCCGAACCGACCCATGAAGCAATACCCTACCCTACCCTACCCTACCCTACAGTGATTGTTATAAATATCGGAGCATCCCCTCCCCTCTCAAAACCCTCACTCAGGCATCGCCGCCTCGTTCTCTTCTCATCGGTAAGCCACCATCCACCCTATATTTACGATTCCGATTTCGATTTCGATATTTTTATTTTTCTCAGCCTCTACACTTCATCATTTTATTGTAGTTTCTTCACCATTATTTGTAACTTCTGCATTGCTACTTCTCAACTAATTCTTATTTGTATGCGTATTCATTCTATAATTGTGTTTGATCAATATGAATATCTATGTGCTATTTCTTACAAACATCCAACAATCCTTTTGTTTTCTTCGTTCACATCATGTATAATCTTGTTATGATCACTGGATGCATTTCAAAACTCGATTTTAAACATTAAAATCAACAACATTGCTTATCCTACATTGTATCAACCGGTTTACTTTTTATTATTGCTAATTACTGATCACGCATGAAAGTTCTAATTCATTCACTATGCCAGGCAGGACATACTCTCTGAAGCCTGCAATTATAATTTTCTCATCATCTGCTATTTTTTAAGTCTGTTTTTATGGATCGGAATATATTGTGTTATTGAATTTCGTGAGAAAATAAACCAAAATAAATGGATGGAAAAGAAAGGAAAGGAAAAGAACGAAACTATTTCTCATGTTGGAGAGAAAGGAAATATATTGCTTTTTACAAACATATCCTCTAAAGATACATTTTTTATAAATTTTGTAATTTTAATGATCTTTTTAAAGGTTTTTTTGGGAGGAAATGTATCATTATTTTCCTTCTGTCTACTTTCATTTTCTCTCCTAAAAAGTTTTGAGAGCATATTTTTTTTAACTTTATTTATTTTTCCTTCCATTAAAAAACGTTTCGAGAACATAGCTTGAGGCTCATAGATAAGTGGTTGATTTGGTTTGTGGCTGTCTTTTAAATTCCTGTTCTCATTGTTGGATAACTTGCATGTTGTTTTCATTATAGTCGTTTTTTTTGGGTTGGGTGCAAGATGTTTGTGAATTTATAGCATTCTTTAATAAACTATAAAAATTGCCCTGTCTATATCTTTTTAAGTATTTTATCAAAGTCAGAAAGAAAAAGAATGCATGATAATACGATGTCTATTTGCAAAAGATTTTAGAAAGTGAAAGAAGAGCATGAGCTACCACCTTGGAAATTGTTTTTAGACAACCTGCTAATGTTACATTTGATGCACTGTGTTGTTGCATTTTTTGTGATCAAGTTATAATTTTTTGCTCTATACAACTTATACTCCTCAATAATGTGACTATGTGAGTTATTGGACTTACATCTGTCAAACATATGGTGTTTTTAGCTGATACACAATTTACTATTTTTTGTAGGAACATTGGCTGAAACTTTCACCACCTTTTTATTAGTGATACTTGACGCCAGGCACAATGGTAACTATGTTTAAAATATGGAGCCCATTCACATTTTCCTATACCTTTGTTTCTCTTGTTTTCCCACTAACGGTTTCTTATTTAAATATTTTATTATTTTTCTTGCCCAACAGGTGAAGTTTACAGCCGAGGAGCTCCGAAGGATCATGGACTACAAGCACAACATTCGTAACATGTCTGTTATTGCTCATGTTGATCATGGTACAAAAGCAGCACAGATTATTTACTTGTATTCTTATTTATCAAATTGTCTTCTCTCTGGCATTAAAATTATTATCTCATCTTTTAAGCTTATTTTCTTTTAATTTTCATCTTCATACCATCATAACCATCTCTTGCCTTAACATCAGGGTAATGAGGTCTCAAAATACATATGGTGCTAAGTTATTACTTCTAGTGCCTATCTATCTTTTTGGCTCTTGGATTCATTAATGGTGAAGGTTTACTCATTCACTAGCTATCTCTAATTGAGCTCTTATCTTGTATAACAGGAAAGTCTACCTTGACGGATTCTCTTGTGGCTGCTGCTGGTATTATTGCACAAGAAGTTGCTGGTGATGTGCGGATGACAGATACTCGTGCTGATGAAGCAGAACGTGGCATCACTATCAAGTCTACTGGTATCTCTCTTTACTATGAGATGACTGATGCAGCTCTTAAGAGTTTTAAGGGAGAACGTGATGGGAATGAGTACCTGATCAATCTTATTGATTCACCTGGGCATGTTGACTTTTCTTCTGAGGTTACTGCTGCCCTACGTATCACGGATGGTGCGTTGGTTGTTGTTGATTGTATTGAAGGTGTCTGTGTCCAGACAGAAACTGTTCTTCGACAAGCCCTTGGAGAAAGGATTCGGCCAGTCTTGACTGTCAACAAGATGGACAGGTGTTTTCTTGAGCTTCAGGTTGATGGAGAGGAGGCATATCAGACGTTCCAAAGGGTTATTGAAAATGCTAATGTCATAATGGCAACTTATGAGGACCCGCTTCTTGGTGATGTTATGGTTTACCCTGAGAAAGGTACTGTTGCTTTCTCTGCTGGGTTGCATGGTTGGGCATTTACCCTAACAAACTTTGCAAAGATGTATGCCTCCAAGTTTGGTGTTGATGAGTCGAAGATGATGGAAAGGCTCTGGGGCGAGAACTTCTTTGACCCTCAAACAAGGAAGTGGACCACCAAGAATACTGGTTCTGCAACATGCAAGCGAGGTTTTGTTCAATTCTGTTACGATCCTATTAAGCAGATTATCGACATCTGTATGAATGACAAGAAAGATGAGTTGTGGTCCAAGTTGACAAAGCTTAATGTCACCATGAAGTCTGATGAGAAGGAGTTGATGGGCAAGGCATTGATGAAGCGTGTCATGCAGACATGGCTTCCTGCTGCTACTGCTCTACTTGAAATGATGATCTTTCATCTGCCTTCTCCTCACACTGCTCAGAGGTACCGTGTTGAAAACTTGTATGAGGGTCCTTTGGATGATGTTTATGCCAATGCTATTAGAAACTGTGACCCTAATGGCCCTCTCATGCTATATGTCTCGAAGATGATTCCTGCATCCGACAAAGGAAGATTCTTTGCATTTGGCCGTGTGTTTGCTGGGAAGGTTTCAACTGGTTTGAAGGTAAGAATAATGGGTCCCAATTTCGTCCCAGGTGAAAAGAAGGATCTGTATGTGAAGAGTGTTCAAAGGACTGTCATCTGGATGGGGAAGAAACAAGAGACTGTAGAGGACGTCCCTTGTGGTAATACAGTTGCGTTGGTTGGTTTGGACCAGTTCATCACCAAGAATGCAACATTGACAAATGAGAAAGAAGTTGATGCACATCCAATTCGTGCCATGAAGTTCTCCGTGTCACCGGTGGTGCGTGTTGCTGTTCAGTGTAAGGTTGCATCCGACCTTCCTAAGCTTGTTGAAGGATTAAAGCGACTAGCCAAGTCTGATCCTATGGTTGTTTGTACCATTGAGGAGTCTGGTGAACATATCATTGCGGGTGCAGGAGAGCTCCATCTTGAAATATGTTTGAAAGACTTGCAAGATGACTTCATGGGTGGTGCGGAGATTGTTGTTTCAGATCCAGTTGTATCCTTCCGTGAAACTGTTCTTGAGAAGTCATCCCGAACAGTGATGAGCAAGTCTCCCAACAAACACAATCGTTTGTACATGGAAGCTAGGCCAATGGAGGAAGGACTTGCAGAGGCTATTGATGAGGGGAGAGTTGGGCCTAGGGATGATCCCAAGGTACGCAGTAAGATCTTGGCTGAGGAGTTTGGATGGGACAAGGATCTTGCAAAGAAAATCTGGTGTTTTGGTCCTGAGACGACTGGGCCCAACATGGTGGTTGATATGTGTAAGGGAGTGCAGTACTTGAATGAAATAAAGGATTCGGTTGTTGCTGGGTTCCAGTGGGCTTCAAAGGAAGGTGCGTTGGCAGAAGAGAACATGAGGGGCATATGCTTTGAAGTGTGTGATGTGGTACTTCATGCGGATGCTATTCACAGGGGTGGTGGCCAAGTCATCCCGACGGCCCGGAGAGTTATCTATGCTTCACAGCTCACTGCCAAGCCCAGATTGCTTGAGCCAGTGTATTTGGTGGAGATCCAGGCACCTGAACAGGCTCTTGGTGGAATATACAGTGTGCTGAATCAAAGGCGTGGACATGTGTTTGAGGAGATGCAGAGGCCTGGTACGCCACTCTACAACATAAAGGCTTATCTGCCGGTTGTTGAATCATTTGGATTTTCTGGTGCATTGAGGGCATCTACTTCTGGACAAGCCTTCCCACAATGTGTGTTTGATCACTGGGACGTGATGTCTGCTGATCCGTTGGAAGCTGGTTCTCAGGCGAGCACCCTGGTGGCCCAAATTCGCAAGAGGAAAGGTCTCAAGGAGCAGATGACACCGCTTTCTGAGTTTGAGGACAAGCTTTGATTTGATTTGATTTCTTTACCAATCCTGATCCTGATGAAATATATTACTTGAGATGTGAGATGATTGATGATGGTGGCTACAGACCATGTTTTGTTTTATTATTGTTTGAATTTTGGCATCTTGGTCTATTTTTGTTTTCATCTGGGTTTTTGGCTTGGTTGATTCGTTCATACTCTTTGGCCACTAAATCATTGTCTTTGGCTGTTGACAGTTTTGTCAATATCGATGTTACTACCAATAATATCTCTGCTATGAGGGAACCATATTTTGTATTCACTCAATGCTATCCAAACAATCCTTAAGTAGATAATTGATCATTAACATGGACTTGGCCAATTCAGGATTTGGACGAATAATTAAAAATAAAAACAAAATTAGAAATTAGAAATTGTTTCGATCAATATATTATGTTGGAACTTTATTTTTTTCTTCAACAACACTTGAATGACATATAGAGGTGTAGTAGGAAAGGAATCGGGATTTCTCTTAGACATGTTGAAATGTTCTTCTCTTCCATCCATGTGGTCTTGCTGGCATGCATCCCATCTTGTAAACTTAATTATTTTTCTCCATATTATAATAATATATGTGGATGTTTCTTTGAGTAGTTTAATGTTATATGATTAAATACAAATTTTAACCAAAGTAAAAAATCTTTATCTCGTCCGATTAGGCTAAAAGTAAGCAGAGAATCAATCGGCATCACAAAAGAAAATGAAGCTGTGTAATTGTAATTGTAATTGTAGTCCAGTAGTATATATACACACATCCCCACCTTATCTTTCATCAATCAATTTGCTTTTGTAATTCAATCTTTAGCAAGTCAAGTCATGAGCTGCAACGGTCAACACAAGATTCCTGGTGAGTTTTTTTGCTGCAAATTCAGTTGATCTTTCTTGTTTTTGTTGTTGTTGGTATGGGAAATGATGGATTGGGATGATGGTTGCAGTTGCCTTCCCCCCCCTCCTCCTGCTGCTGCTGCCATGGGGGGGATGGAGAAACCAGTAGGATACCCAACAAGGGGTGCCACTGAAAATCAAGTTCCAGAACACGCACACACCCAGAGCAGGGGCGATGGCTTTTGGAAAGGATGGTAATTTTAACTATATTTTCGCTTGTTTGTTGATTTGTTTCCATGGTCAACAATGATTAAATTTTATGTTATTTGCAGTTGTGCTGCACTATGTTGCTGTTGCGTCTTGGATGCTTGCTTCTAACATCCATTGCCAATTGCCAATTGCCAATTGCCAATTGCCAATTGCCAATTGCCAATTGCCATGGGAAGAAGAAAGATGCATCCTCATTTGTGTTTTTTTGTGTTTTAATTTTTGTTAAATAAAAATATTACCTACTACAAGTTATGTGAAAGTGAGTAATAGAAATAAATCTATATTAGTGTTGTGGTTTTGTATTAATTAATTCAACAGCTCCTCCTCTTGGTTATGATCTGCTTTCTTGTCTACCTAATTAATGGGAAATTGTTGCCTATTTTGGTCAAACATTGGGACTCGCAGATGAACATCAAAATGAACACAATTTCTAATAGTCAATTCAAAATGCATTCACCAGGTTTCAAGATTAGAATGTCAACCCAAATGAACACAATTTCATACATTAAAAAAGGGGACTTGGATTAGGTTTGATTTACCATAAAACTTTTTAAAACACATGTAGCGAGCGGTTGATTGGTTTACAAAACAATCTCATTTAGCTTCCTTCATCCAAAGGATCAGAGCGCCTTCTCTTGGGCTCATTGTCACCTAAATGCAATGCAAAACCAAGATCCTCATCTGTTCCGCTTTTCAACGCACTCAGATTCTCATACTGCACCCTAAACCGTCGTTCGTTTCTATGCAGTGGGGACCGCCCATTGAAACTTGGAATGAACTGATGTTCAATACTGTTGTTTTCCAAATTCGCTGCAGGGGGGGACAGATTGATATCAGGACCACCTCCCTCTTCTGAACAAGGGATATGCTGTTGGATGTGAAGTCCCAATGGCTCTGCTTTGTCTTTAGGAAGCACTATTTCTGGAGGAGGAGTAGGAGAAGAATCCCCACCTGTCGAACCAACCACTGTAGCTGAAGCAGCCCTTTGTTCTTGCACAGCACCTGCAAAACAACATCCATATTTCACACAGATTAGAATTTAGAAATGAACACCACCACCAATATGAACTATAGGCTGTAAGTAGAGAAAGGAACCTTTGAGTGCATCGGCTGTTGTTATAAGATCAAGTTCAAGGAGATTGAGTAGGCGTCCAAGATCAACGCCACTTGTCCAGTTCTCTGGAGGCTGACCAACTTTGAGTTTAAGTCGGCCCCTATTTGCTGTTCCACCCCATATGATCCCAATGGGTCTGGGTTTCTCCTCTTGGTTCTCACCCTTCAACACAATCAGACTTCCACTATCACCTTCAAGGTCAAACGTCTGTTGGTTCTCTCCAACAACAAGAAAATCAGTAAAGAAACAAATCCCCTTCTCGTCATTGTATTCAAGGGCATAAGCTAAGATAGTCCCTTTAGTCAACCCTGAACTCCTCCCAACTTTCATCACTTGCTTACCAATAAGACTATTGATAGGAGATTGCAAATCTACGATTTTCACATCTCCAATCTCTCCAACATCTTTAACAGACGTAGTTACAGTCGACATGTCAAAATCATCACTGAAGGGAATGAATGCCCCATCTGCTCTCACAAATGTCTCTGCATAACACCAAGAAACAGAAAAAAAGGTTAGATACAAGAAACATGAGGACTTGCATACATACATATATATATCTACACAACTTCTATGGCTCTATCACATGTTTTTTCTACTATTCAAGCTTCCAGCAACGAATATACCCCTCTCCATTAAAGCACCTACCTTGATATTTCCTGTTCTTTCATAATTATTATTGCAGCACTAATTTCAAACCTCCTAATAGCTTTGAGAACTTCAACTGCTTATGCATAAATTGTGAATATTTATCCAAAAAATTGATCTATGATATAAAAACACATCCTTAAATTCCCCAAGCATAAAAGATGCTTACTTTTGCATCAATAATATAGAAACGAAACAAACTACGTTAAACAAAAATCCTTCAAATATATTACTAATTTAAACGCATTTGTTCAAGTAGCACCAACATTTTGTCAAAAAATAAAGATGAGAGAAAGCCTTAACCCCTTATCACCTCTTCCCTAATCAGCACGATACTCGTAACCTCTTCCCTCTTGCCCTTAATATCCTCCTAACACTCTCTTCCAGCCTTCCATTTTGGGGAATAAACCCCTAATACAGCATGTATCTAACTATGTAATCATAAAATAAGATGATTTATGCTTATTGACAATACAGCAAAAAGACTTTATGCCTATCAGGGTAGTCACCATCTACGTCCCCTCACAAGTATCCCCATATACATTAGATTTTTCCTAAATAATGAATGAAGATGGAGAGGGTTAGATGATGAAGGAGAAGAAGACTATGCAAAAATGGTCCACCTTTCTATACATAGGCTTAAAATTGTGGGGAAGCTGCGCATAGAGAATACTTCAGTGCACATAACAATTTCCATATGGATTTGTCTGGAAGAGGTTTCCTAATACAAGTTTCCGCTGATTGCTACCCATCATAGTTTTGTTTATGAACTCCAACTTATCAATAATTTGACTTGTTCCCCCCCCCCCCCCTTTCCTGCGTTTTTTGGGTAGGTGAGTGGGCATGGGGGTGCTTGTGTTTTCAGGGAGATGGGAGATGGGAATGGACCACCACCATATTATAACAAGTTGTTTGGAATTGTCAACAACTGCAAAACTTGGTAAGCAATAATGATCACAATGTTAATAAAGAGCTAACCTGGGTTAATGCCAGCAAAGATACCATACCAAAGATCATCTGTGATAAATGAAGTAGCTCTCTCCACGGCACCAAGATATATCCCAGGTCCAAGTGTAGGTGGTAGAGGATGGAACATCTTCTGATTTGGATAATCCAAATTAACAGCAACATGGCGATTTGTGAGAAAACCAACTTGTCGATTGCCTGTTTGGCTTCTCACAATAGCCCCCAACGTCCCATATGTCTCTTGACTTGCTACCTAACATAAGAGGAGAGGAAACACAACATCGCTTGGTATATGCATCTTCAACATGAGATAAATATGATAAGAAATCTATATAAATATCAGGGACATGTATAAGATTATTGTGTAAAGATTGCATAGTATGTGATAATACCTGAGAACCAGAGCCGATACATGAGCCACTTCCACGGAGATCATCCACAATATCAGTGTACAACTGCTCCTTGCTTGTTGGTTCGGGTGCACCAAAGTATGAGAATTCCACAACATCCACGTCACACCACACACTCCCTGGTCCCTGTCAGATTCACCAATAGATAAAGCAATTGAATTCGAGTAAGTAGTGAATAGATAAAGCAATTGAACTCACCTCCAGGATAGTGGGTAGACACTGAATGGGGCTTAGCCATTGCTTGTGAACTTTCCGGGAAACAAAGACTAGGATTGCAGGTATGTCTGTCAACACACCACGGCGAATTCTAAACCCAATTGCAGTACCAAGACTGTAACAACGCAAGATCTTACTGTGAGATGCTCGTATAGTCATTAGCTCAAGCAAAGTGGTTGCTTGGTGGCCTTTAGGTAACCTGCCAATTGATTCGGGTAAAACTCCCTTTTGAAGGTTCACAAAATAGTTGGTTCTCTCTTCAGCAGCATCACTTAATCGGCTAGAGGTCGGCCAAGAAAAGTAAGCGGCGTTGCTCTCCGAGTGCTGTCCAGCTGACGCATAGGGTTGAAGCGTTGGTGGAGGCGGATTAGACTGGCTATAACAAGTCTTCTCCAAATCCAAAGCTGATTCCTCCGACGGAGTGGAACCAGAAGAACGGACTCTGACGTTGGGTCGACCCGGATCCATATGAAGTTAACCAAGGAGACAAGCCTCGAGTAGTGTTTCTTAGCTCTCAGGCTGTAAGTAAAAACACATAGGACATGATAATGATTTCTGTGATGCATTTAGTTGAATAAAACAAACACCATTACACCAAAGGGGAAATCACATAATATAGACGGAAGTGAAGCAAGTGCATTATTTTTGGTATTTGCAGATAAACAGTCAAACATCAACGTTGTAAGTAGAATAGCCTTTATATAGACTAAAACCCTAACCAGTTAGCAGTTCCCAAAAGCAGAACAAAATCCAAACTTGAAGCATAAAGACGTAAAATATCCGATATAACAAAAAAAGGGAAAGAGCATGGAATAAAGAGCCACAAAATTGAAACAATCACATCAAAACAATCGACGACTGTGTTGGTATGATCGGCGGCAATTGAAGCAGGAATTATAGTGAAAAGATTAAACCCCAAAACAAACAAACAAACAAACAAACAAAGGCAGTGATCAAGTAAAGGAAAAGAAGTCACAGAGATTGCAATCTTTTTCTCAGAATTTATTTCTAGTGTAATCTTGAAAAGGTTTGAAGAATATGCATATACATATACATATACATAGATAGTGGCTGGGGCTAGAGACTATATATTTGTAAAGGCTTAATACCCGGGGAGTGGAAGCAGGGAAGAACCATGATATGATAGCTTCCATGACCATGAGATTTATGTATGTATGTATAATTTGCGTTTTTAATCCAAATATCCTCCATGGCTCACTTTATTGGGCATTGGGCCGGCCTAATACAACTTTTTAATCTACTACTTGTTTACCATTTCACACTCTTTTACAAAGATTTGGAGTGCTTATCTCCACCTATTTATTACCTATATCTATATTCATTCATTAATTAATTAACGATGTGATTATATAAATAAAATAAAGTGAATTACACTGATGGTGCTTGCATGTAGTTTATTCAAAATTTGGATATGGTTTTTTAACATACTATTTACATCCAAACTTTTCACTTTTATAATATTGATGTTAACTTGAGGTCCGTCAGCCATCCTATGTGAGAGTCAGTTTCGTCAAGATTTAATTTGATAAATGTTCACCTTCTTGGTTTCTTTCACCTTAAGGTAATTTATTATGAATCTTCATCTCAAAATCTCTAAAGCTAAACATATAACCCTAAATCAATTAAAAGAAAATTCTAAATCCAAAACAAATTGATGGTGATGGTCCAAGCGTCGTTGACACCAGACTCAGATGTGTGAAGATGGTAGGTGTATGTGCGCCGCCTAAGAAGGAGACAGAGTTGACGTCAGATAGCTAGAGACAAAAGTGGGTGCAAACAGGAGCCAGTTACTTCTTGATTCAATTAAAAGTTGATTTCAAATACAAGCATCTGCTTATTAAATGAACTCCCTCCCTCCCTATTAATTTTTGTTGGGATAATCTGTTACATATGAAAAGATGTGACTTTTCATATGAAAATGTGTGACCTTTTCATGAAAAGTTGTGACTTTTCATGAAAATGTGTGACTTTTCATTCACACCAACCGCCACCAACCGCCACCTTTTCATGAAAAGGTGTGACTTTTCATTGGCACCGGTTGATCTTCTATAAATAGGAAACATATGTAACAGATTACAATATACACAAACGCATACTCTCTCAAATTCTCTCAAAGTTCTTCATTGTTCTTCAAGAAGGAAACATAGTTTGATTCGTCAGGTTCGAGAGTTCGATTCTTGAACGAGTTGTTGTATCCTCTAGATAGACGTCCAATCGATACGGTACGAGGGACGAATTTCTGTCTAAGGACACTGCTTTGCAGGCCTCAATCCAACAAACGTTCTTCTTCAAATTTGTGATCAAGAAACTCGAGTTAGTCATTTTCTCCTTGAAACTTTGTTTATGTATTTTCGCTTATATGTAAATTTCGTATATACATATATATATATATATATAAATAAATTCAGTTTTCCATCTGATTCAATATTGTGTGTTACGAATTTCAATTCGTGTATATAAGTTCTAACAATCTTAGACAGAAATTTCGTTGACGATGGAAAACTCTTCCTTGTTAAAATCGAATGTGGAGAAACCCGAAAAATTTAAGGGTTCCGATTTTAGAAGATGGCAACAAAAGATGCTCTTCTACTTGACAACGTTGAAAGTGTCTAACGTGCTTACCGATCAAGCACCGACACCACCGGTTGGAGAGGGAGAAAACGCCCCATCCCAAATTGAATTGGCTATGTTCCAACGATCCTTGGATATTTGGAACACAAACGAATACAATTGCCGGAATTTTATCCTTAATGGTTTGGATGATGGTCTTTATGACATTTATTCATCCTTCAATACGGCAAGAAAATTTGGGAGTCGTTGGAATCAAAGTACAAGACGGAAGTCGCTTGTTCCAAACGATTTATCGTGGGCAAATTCCTGAACTTTAAGATGACGGATTCCAAACCGGTCGTGAAACAAGTAGAAGAAATGCAAATCTTGGTCCATGAATTGGAAGTCGAAGGTATGGGCATCAACTCTAACTTTGTTATTGGTTCAATAATTGATAAGTTGTCTCCATCCTGGAAAAATTTTAAACTCTATCTTAAACATTTGTCCGAGGATATGAGTTTTGAGCAATTGATACTCAAATTGCGGGTGGAGGAGGACAACCGGATGAACGAGAAGGCGGATGCAATCTCGTTGGAACCAAATGCAAACATGGTTACCGGAAACTCATCAAATTCAAAGTTCCAAAAAGGAAAGGGAAAGGCGACGGGTTTCAAGCATCATCTCAATGCTTCAAACCCACTATCCGTACAACGAAGGCCTTTCAAAAAGCGTGTGATGAGTTGTTGGGTATGCGGAAAGTCGGGGCATCGAGCGAAGGATTGCCGCCATAGAAGAGACCATGGTGGTCCCGGAGGAGGAGGTGCCGGTGGAAACCCCCATCAAGCCAACGTGGTCAATGCTCCAAATCAATTCGTTGGAGTAATTGAGGCTTTTATGGTTACAAATGTGACCGATTGGTGGGTTGATACGGGTGCCACCAAACATATTTGTAACTCCAAGAACGTGTTTGCCACATACCAAAAAGTTGATGATGAAGAACCCATGTATATGGGTAATGCCACGACCGCGAAAGTTGAAGGGAAGGGGAAGGTAAATCTAAAGCTTACATCGGGGAAGGAACTTATGCTCACCAATGTCTTGCATGTACCGGCTATTACAAAGAACTTGATTTCTGGACCCACACTTAGTAACAAAGGATTCAAGATGGTGTTTGAATCTGATAAATTTGTGATTACTAAGGGTGGGATGTATGTTGGCAAGGGCTACCTTAATGAGGGGCTCTTTAAACTTAGTGTGATGAACAATGATGATGTAAATACTGTAAATGTTGTAAATAGCAATAAAACCGCAGGCTCTAGCACTGCTTCTATGTACATGCTTGACTCTTCTTCCCTATGGCATTCCCGTCTAGGACATGTTAACTTCCGATCCTTACAAAGGATGATAAAACTTGGGTTATTACCCAAGTGTTCCATGGATAACAAGACAAAATGTGAGGTATATGTTGAGTCTAAATACTCAAGCCATCCACATAAATCTGTTGAAAAGTCTAATCAAGTACTTGGACTTATCCACAGCGATTTATGTGATTACAAAGCCACACCCACACGTGGAGGAAAGAACTATTATGTATCATTTATTGATGATTGCAGTAAATATTGTTATGTATACCTAATACATACCAAAGATGAAGCTTTGAATATGTTTAAGACATACAAGGTTGAAGTTGAAAACCAACTTGACAAAAGAATAAAAATTCTGAGATCCGATAGAGGAGGAGAATACGAGTCTAAGGACTTTGCAGAATTTTGTTCTCATCATGGCATAGTTTACCAAACAACAGCTCCCTATACTCCACAACAAAATGGAGTAGCCGAAAGGAAAAACCAAACATTGAAGAACATGATTAATTCAATGTTGATTACTTCGGGAGCACCACATAGTTTGTGGGGTGAAGCATGCTTAACTGCAAATATGATACTTAATAGAATTCCTCATAAGAAAAGTGATAAATCTCCTTATGAACTATGGAAAGGAAAACCTCCTTCCTACAAAAGGATGAAAGTGTGGGGTTGCCTTGCAAAGGTTCAAGTACCTTTACCCAAAAGGACAAAACTTGGACCGAAGACCATTGATTGTGTATATCTTGGTCCGGCAAGTAATAGTGCTGCTTATAGATTTTTGGTCTATAAGTCAAACAATGAAGATATCCACAACAACACAATTATGGAATCAATTGAGGCTGAATTCTTTGAACACATCTTTCCTTACAAGGATAAAGGGAAAGAAATCTCTAATCCAAGGAAGAGAGTATGTGAAGTAGATAACACCGATAGTGTTAAACAAAATGAAGAGGGTACATCAAAGGCTCAAGAAGAAAACTTAGAGTCTAGAAGAAGTAAAAGGGGAAAGATTGCTAAAGACTTTGGACCCGACTTCATGACATTCGTTGTCGATGAAGAACCTCAATCCTATAAAGCCGCCATGGACTCATCGGAGGCACCTTATTGGAAAAAGGCTATTCAAGGTGAGATAGACTCCATTGTTCAGAATAACACATGGAGATTGGTAGACTTACCACCGGGTCACAAGGCAATTGGTCATAAATGGATCTTCAAGCGGAAACTAAGACCTGATGGTACTATAGGGAAATATAAAGCTCGATTAGTTGCCAAAGGTTACCGCCAAAAGGAAGGTCAAGATTTCTTTGACACCTATTCACCGGTAACACGAATCACGTCCATTAGGACATTGATGGCTATAGCAGCAATTCACAACCTACACATACATCAAATGGATGTGAAAACTGCTTTCTTAAATGGTGAATTAGATGAAGAAATTTATATGCAACAACCGGAAGGTTTTGTTGTAAAAGGTCAAGAGAATAAAGTATGCAAACTTGTGAAGTCTTTATATGGACTTAAACAAGCCCCAAAGCAATGGCATGAAAAGTTTGATAACACTCTTCTATCAAATGGTTTCCAAATTAATGAGTGTGACAAATGCGTATATGTGAAACAAAGCAAGAACGCATGTGTCATAATATGTCTATATGTAGATGATATGCTAATCATGGGGACCAACTTGGGTGTAATCAATCAAACCAAGAAGATGTTGCACTCCTCGTTTGATATGAAGGATCTTGGAGTAGCATATGTAATTCTTGGGATAAAGATCCAAAGAGATCCTAACAGTTACATTCTGACTCAATCTCACTATGTTGAGAAAGTTATTAGGAAATTTGGTCACTATGATGATAGACCGGTAGTCACTCCTTTTGATCCTTCAAGCCAACTTAAGAAGAATCAAGGAGAGAGTGTGTCTCAATTGGAATACACTCAAGTGCTTGGAAGTTTGATGTACATTATGAATTGTACGAGACCGGATCTAGCATATACCGTGAGTAGACTTAGTCGATACTCACATAACCCAAGTAAGGATCATTGGTATGCACTTATAAGAGTGCTTCGATATCTGAAGTACACAATGAACTATGGGTTATACTATACCAAATATCCTCCCGTACTAGAAGGATATTGTGATGCAAACTGAATTTCCAATCATTCTGAAAGTAAGTCCACAAGTGGCTATGTGTTTACACTTGGTGGTGCAGCCATATCTTGGAAATCTTCGAAGCAAACCGTAAATACACGGTCAACCATGGAAGCCGAATTTGTAGCCTTAGATAAAGCTGCCGAAGAGGCAGAATGACTTAAAAGCTTCCTAGAGGGTATTCCTTTGTGGCCTAAGCCTGTTACCGCCGTGTGCATACATTGTGATAGTATGGCTGCTCTTACAAGAGCAAAGAATCAAATTTATAACGGCAAATCGAGACATATCAGGCGTCGCCACAAAACAATACGAGACTTGCTGAAGAATGGAATCATTTCCATCGATTACGTAAAGTCAAAGGAAAATATCGCAGATCCTTTGACAAAAGGCCTTAATAGAGAACAAGTCTCTTATACATCGAGGGGAATGGGCTTAAAGCCAATCCAATGAGTTCTACTCGGCGGCAACCTAACCTAGCGAAATTGGAGATCCCATGGTCTAGGTTCAATAGGCAAACTAGTCGGGGACAACTCAAGAAGCAATTAAACAAAGGTATGCCTATTCCTATGATGTTTTTTCCTTTGTTTTCCGTTGATGATTTAAGAGTTGAATTCTTATTCTTAATAATACTGATAGCTTATTGGTGGAACACTACGGAATGTTCTTGATCAGTATTACCTATATGAAATTGATGTGGGGTCGCATCTTTGAGGACGGAGATGGCTACGTCTTCTAAAATTCTCATGAAGAAGGATTGTTCACGACCGAAATGAACACAACGGTAAGAGTCAACTATGCATAAACATGATTTGTGTGATATTCATTGACTAGACTTACTACAAAACGTGGTTAGTTCAAGACTCTTCGTCACTACCCACAAAGTAGGTCCGATGAATACTCACTAAGAACGGTTCAAGTCACCTAGACACCTTTTCTGATGCATTTCATGTTTATTTCCTGAATAAGAACAATAAATACTTTGAGAATATCTTATTTTCTATTCAAATGTGGGGTATTATTAGAGTTTGAATAGAAAATGTGGGGTATTGTTGGGATAATCTGTTACATATGAAAAGATGTGACTTTTCATATGAAAATGTGTGACATTTTATATGAAAAGGTGTGACTTTTCATGAAAATGTGTGACTTTTCATTCACACCAACCGCCACCAACCGCCACCTTTTCATGAAAATGTGTGACTTTTCATTGGCACCGGTTGATCTTCTATAAATAGGAAACATATGTAACAGATTACAATATACACAAACGCATACTCTCTCAAATTCTCTCAAAGTTCTTCATTGTTCTTCAAGAAGGAAACATAGTTTGATTCGTCAGGTTCGAGAGTTCGATTCTTGAACGGATTGTTGTATCCTCTAGATAGACGTCCAATCGATACGGTACGAGGGACGAATTTCTGTCTAAGGACACTGTTTTGCAGGCCTCAATCCAACAAACGTTATTCTTCAAATTTGTGATCAAGAAACTTGAGTTAGTCCTTTTCTCCTTGAAACTTTGTTTATGTATTTTCGTTTATATGTAAATTTCGTATATACATATATATATAAATAAATTCAGTTTTCCATCTGATTCAATATTGTGTATTATGAATTTCAATTCGTGTATATAAGTTCTAACAATTTTCTGTTCACACCCGTCAAAATCAAGCATCTCTTTTTTAAGTTGATTTTATCCTAAATGAGTACATACGTAACACCCTAGCTATTTTAATCATTTTAACTCTATAATTTGGAATCAACTTTTAATTAACTTTGGAAGATGATCAAATATTGTATTTCACTTTTAGATGTTAAATACGTCTACATGAATTATATATAAATTGTATGATATGAAGGTGATTGAAATAAAACAGTAATGCAATATTCGTAAACATTAATTGTGATTTAATTTACGCAAGAAACAATTAGGTGAAAAGACACAAAGATCATCATACAAATTAACACCTAAATAAACTTCTTCCATGTTTATGGTGTAAAAAAAATTATCCTTCAGTAAAAGCCATTGCCATGACCTGACCTCTCTTCGATGCATCTGCTGAAATATCTTTTTTTTTGAAGGGTGTCCTAGGCTATGCCTAGACTAATCCATTTGCAAATTATGACTGTAAGACATTAGTCCTGATTAAACCTCAGCGGCCACAATTGCTGAAATATCTTAATTTGTTAAAGCAGACAAGCGATCAATGAAAACGAAGAAAGACTTGAGCAAATTACATACTGAAATAAGAATAAAAAAACTCATGAATCATTTCAATATTGCATGAAATTATAATCTCAATTCTTGAGATAGATCGGTGGTCACAATTAAACCTAAATACCAAAAAAAAAAAAAGATAGACCTGATGTAGAAAGTTCTTCATACACATACACGAATATAGTTTTTGAACTAGTTGTGTAGATCCATCGAGTCAAATACATTTATACTAGTAGCGTATGTAAATATTGTAGAGAGAGAGAGAGAGGGGGGAGTCGATTAAGACAAATAGAGATTGGCTAACTCGTCCAAAGAATCGTGAGTGAGATTGAGATGGGAATTTTGAAGCATCCACAAAAGATGATCAAAGAGGACAACTTCACAATTGATGATGGAGACGTCGTCGTTGTTATGATTGGATGTGGATTTTTGGATGAGAGCATTAACAAGTGGATGGGTTAAATACTTGGAAGCAATGACGTAGCGCTTCTTGGTGCTCCCAACAAAAACAGTTTGGTGAGGCTCTTGCTCTTCTCCGGTGGTGTAGACAGAAACGGCGCTAGTATTCCACATCAAGGGTGGTGGTGATGATTCAGATCCATGACCATGACCATGACCATGATCAGTACTGGATTTAGATCTTATTAGTGTTGAATAGGAGGAGGTCCTCACCAGTTGCCTTGATATGGTCTTGCACCTTCTTAGCATCATATTTATTTTGTTCATGTTCCCAACTAATTATAATTAGCTAGGGAAGGAAGGAAGGAATATTGGTTGCAGATAGATAGATAGATAGATAGATAGATAAATATATAGTCGTAGTTAAAGGTATCAAAGTGGGTAATGTGATTGATAGTGACATCCCATCCTTTCTTACTTATCTCTTACCTCATTAATATAATTTTGTATTCTAATTAATATAAATTCATTCTACTAATTTTCCTCTCTTTTTTTAACTCTTAAATACTTATGGATGGATATATATACTGCAAATTATAATGAGTTATCATTGCATGCATAAATATATAAGATTGGAATCAATAAGATGCAAGTCTAGGCAGATGATAGGAAACCAAAAACATCAATGTATTGCTTAAGTGAGACATGAGAATATAATGTATACAAACATTTCTAGTTTTTATTTATTAGTTAAGTTGATTCTCAAGACTTTGTCTAAACTTTTACCAACAAGCATATCATTGAAAGGCAACGGCATCAACTTTTCTCCACTAAAATTGAAACATACAGCAGCTCTGTATTAAGATTGAATCAATTGTCCCAAATATAGAATAATTATCACCTTCTAAGTCACCATGTGTTTGATTAGAAGCAATACCCATTACCCCCAATCATGCCAGCCAACCCAACAAGCACTATAAATTATTATAATTCATATCATCTAACAACTTCAACCTATTTGCACCATAACTTTAAATCAACATTAAAAATTCATTATACTATACTATACTATACTTGAATAATCCTCATATCTTTACTCCAACATCATCACAATTAATGAAATACCTCCCCAATTCTATTCTTGCCTTGTAATTTAACAACAAAAATTATTTTTAAGGGAAAAAAACAAAGTGAAAGGGTATAAAATATTTGTATGAAAATGGTCATTACTTCTTAGCTCACCTCAAGAATCGACTCCAACATCATCAGACGTTAAACCGGAACAACATAACATCACCCTCTTGTACAACATATTCTTTTCCTTCAGACCTCAGCTGCATATACATACCACCTTGTGTAAACAAAACCAGGACACAAAAACCATCTAATACTACACATAATAACAAATATCATATGAAAATGGAAATCAACTTACAAGTCCTTTCTCCCTTGCAGCTGACAGTGAACCAGCAGCAACAAAATCGTTATAAGCCACCTGATAATATAAACCATAGTTATGCCACCAAGTGAGGATGTTTATAAATAAAATAAAATAAAATAAAAAAGATACACAGTTTCAACTTATTCGTCAACACACTCACTGTCTCTGCTCGAATGAAACCTTTCTCAAAGTCAGAATGGATAACCCCAGCAGCTTGGGGTGCAGTCATTCCTAACACATCAAATGGTAGGGCCATCAGTTAGTTTAGCAGTTTACTCATTATATGGCATGTTACATAGATATACCACCTATGTCATCTCAAGCTTATGCTATTTATTAAACATTCTTGCATTCCCTAAAGTTGTAAAACTAAATCTTCCACCATAGTAGAACAAGTAATAAAGGTGTGTCTAAGTTATATAGATAGGGAAGGCCTTTGGCAGTTTATGCATCCTAATATTATTAATGTGAGAAAGAGATCATCATGCACAATTTTTATATACTGAGAGTAACTTAAACCTGCATGTATGGTCCATGCTTTAGTTTCCTGCAAAAAGAATTGGAAAAAAAATCCTTTAATATGTATAATGTACACAGATCGCTTGTTGCAAAAGCCATTTCAATTATCGTGCACCTTCTCTCCAGAAGTGAAGTATGTACGTAGGCCAAGAAGGTTATATGTTGCCCTGATAAGGTTTCCAAGGCCACTCTCATCTACACCAAGAGAAGTCAAAAATTCTGTTCTTTCTTCTGATGGGAGTTCGGTTAGCTCTGACTCCACCTGCAATTAACGCCCTGTTAGTTGCATCCAGTTGCTTTAACACTTTGTGCAACTTTTATGAAAGTTCTTTTTTATACCAGGAGCAAACAATATATGGTTTCAGTGAAGAATTACTAAAAAGGTTGTTTGTTAGTATATAACTAGCAACACATTTAGCATCCCCCATTTTCAATCTGTGAGATAGACAAAAACACGACGCCCGGGATGATAATATGCACTTCAACTCCTAAAGTAATTTGTGTTGCTACTCCCAATACCTGTGCCGAGATAGCTACTAGCCCAGACTGTAACTCAGAAGCAAGTTTCATCACGTTTTCAACATGAGGATTGCTTTCAGGTTTAGCTAAATCAGACTCTGCAACGTTTGCCACATAAATCACAGGCTTCATTGTAAGTAAGCAGAGATGATGTATAGACTCCTTTTCAAACTCTGTTAAAGTCACTGATCTTGCGGGTTTTCCATCCATTAGTGCTTGTTGTATTCTTTCCAGGGCTGACTTTTCTGCCTCTTCCTGAAATTCAAAGTATTGCAACAATATCCAACTTCATTAGTTTTCTGTTGAAAGAAGAATTATCAGTCACCGTGGAGCAATTAAACAAGCTTTACCTTTACTTTGGTTTGTGAATTATTAGTTTTGCTCTTTTTGAGTTTCTCTATTCTTTTCTCGATCTGCATTTCTTGTACGATAATCAGTTCAGTTCAATCAGTTCACCTTGTTATGGAATGCTATGCTACAAAACTATCCCATGTTATCTTAGAACATGTACACAATTTCTGAAACAAAAGAAGCTTATGATATAGGACTGCCTAAAGTATACAACCACAGGACCTTCACACCAGGGATAACCCTGAATACAGTAAATGCAATAAATACATGATCAAGCACCATAATAATATTCAAAGCTGCTATTAAATGTCACATATGGCTGGTAGTCATAATGCAATATATTGCAAGTAATAACATATGACAACTATCTACATCACTCATCATTTACATTGATAAATATCAACAAGAGAAGTTTGACACTATACACATTTAATTTTAAAGACAAAATTCCATTTATAAGGTGATCAAAAGGTTAGTTTGTTGGTTTTGGTAGATACTACCATCTAATATACGCCTTCCAAAAACTGTAACTTGTGAGAGTTTCTACTGTAACATTGTGATATGTGTTACAAAAAGGTAATCCAACCTCTCAAATGCAATGTAGTGCCAAATGTACAACCCGGCTGTAATAGAATACCTGGTCCAAATCTGAGAAGGCTAGTTCTAAGTTGATAACGTCAATATCTGACTTGGGATCAACTTGCCCATTCACATGAACAATGTCATTATCCTCAAAACAACGCACAACCTGACACGAGAACAAATGAGTTAATAATGCTTGCAGAGGTAACTTATACAGGTACAGGAAAGTGGAAGCATACCAAATCATGTATGCAATTAATTGACCATGAAAGTGGAAAAGAGATGTACAATTTGTCTCCTGGTGACCAGTGAGGAGCCTCGATTTATATAATAAGAGTAACACTAAACAATTAAAGCATGTACATGTAGGACCATACTTATCTATTGCTAAAAAAACATTGAGCGTAAATGCGTAATCATTTCCATGCCAACTAGAGATCAAAAACTGACATAGCATTGTTCTAAAATCACTAGACTCGCAGGACTCGACAATTCTCAAAAGTAGTAGCTTTCATGAAGAACACCATCCTAGGACAATGAGGGATCACATGCCATACATTTAATATAACCAGGATGTTGTTTTCCAATTGAATTTTCCATGCCTATCCCCATTGAATAAAATTGAAAAACTGAGAGCCAAAGATATTCAGATGAGCAACAAACCTGAAGTATGGAGTCCACTTCACGTATGTGTGACAAAAACTTATTACCCAAACCCTGTAACACAAAATTGAGATTGCCTATGCGTTAACAAATTCAAGCGCTTAAAATATAGAATAAACTTAATAATGTCCATATAACTTAAGAGAATCTAAATTTCCAAACCTCCCCTTGACTGGCTCCCTTCACAAGCCCAGCAATATCAACAAATTCTATTGACGCTGGAACCGAACGTTGAGATTTGCTGAGATTAGAGAGTACTTGGAGACGTGGATCAGGAACAGCGACAATTCCGACATTTGGTTCAATCGTACAAAATGGAAAATTAGCAGCCTGAGCTTTTCCATTCTCAACCTATATATAAGGTAAACAAGAGCTGTGTATAGGGCACGCAACAACAACAACAGCTCTACAAGATATATCAAAGTGATACAAGGACAGGGCTTCTTTGTACGAACAACAATTACAGAAGTTGAACAATCAAACAGAACATCCAAAACCAGCAAATATCCGTCCATACAAGAACCTAGAGTTGATCAACGAGAATAATTTACTACCCACCCTCTCGAATGGAGGTAAAATCGAGCTCATTGTGAATGGCATAAAAAATAAAACCGTGTATGGTGTATAGCCATATATGAATTACCATTTTTCTATTTTCTCACAAACTTTGATGTGAGTATCAGAATTGTGGGGCCAAAAACTAAAGTTGAAATTCGTTATTCTAAGTTGAAGCTTCAAAATTTATCTCCGTTTTAGGAATTATGTAGCATTAGGTGGTGTTCCTAAAGATGAAGGGATTTGCAGGTTGAAATATAAAGAAGATATAAGTTCCATGTGTTAAAGTGGATGAAAGAGATTGGTGGCTTACAACGGCATTGAAGAGAGTGGACTTTCCAACATTAGGGAGACCGACAATTCCAGCTTTCAGGCTCATGCTTATCTTGGAATTAGAGGAAGAGAAAGTTCGAATGGAAAGAGAGGTTTGTGGGAGAGAAATGGAAGAGGTCAAAGTGAAGAAGGAAGACTTGAATGGAAGTGCAACGATATGGTGGCATGCTATCCCAATCCTTGCCATTTTTGCTTGCTGTACCTGTGCGATACAAGAAGAAGAAGAAGAGGAAGAGAGAAGGTTTTATCTGGCGTTGAACAAACAAAAATAAGAGGGGGAGATTGAAGTAGGGTTTTACCCTCATCGTTTCTGTGGAATAATTATTAATCACAATATTTAAAAATCTGGGGGTGAATAATAACTAATAATATATAGGGAATTTAATTAAAATACTCAAAGTTTGACTTTGACTTGCCAAAATACTCATTTTCTTGATCAATTTGCCGAAATACCTATTTTTCCCGCAAAACATCCTACGATCGCGGGACCCACAACCACGTGCGATGTGGCACCGAGTTTGGCCATTTCTCCCGCTATTCCTCCTCAAGATACATCGCGTTTACGCTTTTTACCCCTCAACTTTGCCTGCAGGACCACTTTTGGCCCCTGTCCCGCGATTGTGTCCTGCGGTAGTCCCGCGATTTTGCGATATTTGCAGTTTTGGCCCCTCTAGTTTGGGGCAAATTAAAAAAATCATAAATGGTCCCTATAGTTTTTTTAGGTTATCATTTTATGTAGTTGAGGTTTTTAATGTATTGTTTCCTTTCCATTTTAATGTATTTAATATAGAAATTAATTAAAGAAAATGTTTTCCCCATTTTAAGTTATTTAATAAGCAAATTAATTAAAAGATCAGTTATTGCAAATCATCTTCCCAACCGAAACGGATACAGTGCAGGTAAACAAAGAAATCTATGACTGGAATGCGTCCTGGATTCCGGTGAAGAAGTCAACCTTTTCCTTGATGACGTCCTCCATTCCCGTGTAGTCGTCTTCGATTTCTTGTAGTTCCTCTTCTACTTCCTTAATTTGTCGTTGCACCTCTCGAACGTGAGCCCTAGTCATGGCCAGTTCTCGTTTTTTCTCCGCTAGATACTCTATTTTTCCCTGTTGAATCCCCCTGTTATGGTTCCACATACCTTTTATGTAACAACCCGGATTCCCAACATACAAATAACATATATTTCACCACAAAATAATACATCATATTTCATTTACGGTCCCTTAACTTAACCAAATAGGTCTTTCAACTACAAACTTTTTCTTTTATAATAAAGTACAAAATGTCATAACAGATACAAAACACATCTTGAATCTTCATAATCATTTATCTTCCAAAAAACTAGACATGATAAACCTATCATTTGTCCTTACTTGCTCCTCGACCTGGAATACATATTTTAAAACAAAAATTAGGGTTAGACCTTGAGGTCTAGTGAGAAAATCCTCGTTAGTTAAAAATCATCTTTTACAACCATTCAATACACATAATGCACATAATAAATGTAACACCCTAAAAACAGGGCTAAATTAAACCTTTAAAAATGCCACAAGTTATGATCATAAAACTTCAAACTTTTATAACCTGAGGATCAAATGTAAAGGTTTTATATACAACGCATCTAATTCGAATAACCTATTAATCTAATCATACATCATAATTAGATTAATTAAGTTATCTAATCCTTTGTCCCAAAAGCATCAAAAGTATAGCTAGATCCTCCGTTATCTCTAAGTTTGAATCCTTCCAAAAATCCTCATCACACATTCCCGCTTACTTCCCGGAGCTCGTACCTGGTAAGAAAATTCAACTTGAAACATTAGGCTTTCGCCTAGTGAGAATATTCAAATCAAATTAAAATTTAACAATCAAAATCTCAACAGATAAATCAATCCTGTTCTCGCCCATCTTACCGTACAATAACTCCTTTCAACACTGGGAATCTACCCCACTCCCAAACTTATGACTAATTCGTCTAGCCATAATATCACTACCAAGAGTTTACCATAAATCATCCCAGATTCAAAGTCAAAACTCTCAACCAAGAAATTACAAGTCAAACCTGCCTATTTCTTAATCCTCCTTTCACAATTGGGAAATCTCTGATCTTCCCTATAAAAATGGAAATCTCCGATCTTCCATTCGAAATGGGAATTACAAATCAAAATCTGCCTATTCCACATTTCACATTCTTCTCACCTCAGAATCAATGGTCCCAATGGGATTATTATATTGCGATACACAACCGGGACCTCCGATGATTCAAGGTACACTCAATCACTAAAAATTACATCCCTTTGGTCAATGGCTAGTAATCGGTTCCCATTATACCGTACTAAAGTGCCCCCGATGACCGGATGCCTACTTTTAGCAACCACAACATAATACATAAGTATTATAACTCTTACTATTATATGTGCATAACATATAATATATTCATCTCCAAAACATATTCTATATATATAAGCATTTATAAAATATTAATAGTTTTGACACCTCGACTTCTTAACTATCCCCTCATTGCAATTTAGTATGGGGATCAACATATCATAACTTTTAGCCATCTATTTGGACTCATTATTGATTAAGACGAGTCCTTTATTAACATATTCAGACATACATATTACATATCTATTTCAATATTAATTGCTGAATTTTAAAGAGAGTTGAATAAACTCACCTGGTATGAAGTCACACTTCTTTTATTTCTTTTAAAGACGTGGGAACTTCTGTCTTCACCACCACAGTTTACTGTAATATCCAATATACAAATATACTGATATTAAATTATAGAACAGAACTCTCTAAAACTAAGAATCCTTATCATCTAAAAATCTTCGTCTTAAGTCGCAACCAACTAATATTAAAATCTCTTGTCGCAATGCACTGTGCAAGTCGCAATCAACTACTACGACATGGTCACCATGTCGCAATCTTCTATTGCGATTTCAACCCCATGTCGCAACCTTCTATTGCGACTTCACCACCAAGTCGCAACCTTCTATTGCGACTTCATCACCAAGTCGCAACCTTCTATTGCGACTTCATCACCAAGTCGCAACCTTCTATTGCGACTTCATTTCCTTGTCGTTCTTAAGGCTGCGACATTCATGAATGTCGCAATGCACTGTTGCGACATGTTTGAATGTCTCAACCCACTGAAATTATCTAAAACCCAGATTTTATACTTTTAAGTTATGTTTGTTTCTGTAAATATGCAGATATGTTTAATACCTCTAACATAACATATCTATACAATCAGATTCTCACATTCATCCAAAAATCACCAAAACCCATTTCCAAGTTTATAGAAAACTTATAATCTAAATAACATCAATTAAGGTGAAGAACATACCTTGATTTCCACAGGTTTACACCTTAATATCCAGCTGAAATCTTGTTTCCTTCTTCGTTTCTATCTCTCTCTCTCGTTGATACCGTAACAAACACACACACGTATGACAAAAGTCATATGTAAGAGACACCTCATTCTCTTAATTGAGATGAGGCGGTGGTGTGGTTAAGGTTTAATCACCTTAACCAAACAAACCTTCAACTTTCCTCAAATGGCAACTTTCACCCGCATACTTATAAATTAAAATTAAAGTTTACCCCTAACTTATTATTCCATAAAAACGATTCAACGTAACTTATTTGGGGTTAAACTCTAAAATTAATTTATCAAATAATAAATCATAACTTATCAATTAATTATACTCAATTAATTAATAAAACCCGTCATCAATATTTATGAAAATTCGAGATGTTACAATACTCACCAACTTGAAAATGATTTCGTCCCCGAAATCCAATCTAGCTAAACAAATGAGGATATCTAACTTTCATACCTTCTTCTAACTCTAAGGTCACATTAGCACCTCGATGATGCTTCCATTGAACTTTCAACATTACCATCTCTTTACCACTTCGTAACCTCTTAACTGACTTTTCTAATATTGCCTCCGGTTCTTCTACACATCGGCCTCCTTCATCCACTCTAATATCAGTAAGTGGAATCACATCTTGTTCTTCGGCTAAGCATTTTCGAAGATAACACACATGAAATGTATTATGGATCCCTTCCAGCTCAGGTGGAAGATCCAGTTGATACGCTTGTAGACCAACTCTTTTGGTGATAGTAAAAGGTCCTAGAAAACGAGGACTCAACTTCTCACGCTTTCCAAACCGTATCACACCTTTCCATGGGGATACTTTAAGCATTACATGCTCCCCAACTTGAAATTCTTTTGGTCTTCTTTCGGATCAGCATAGCTTTTCTGTCTATCTTGAGCCGCTTTCATATGCTGCCGAATTTCCTTTACCTTGTCCGCGGTTTGTTGCACAAGTTCCGGACCAGCAAACTGTTTCTCTCCGGCTTCTAACCAGCACACCGGAGTTCTGCATTTCCTACCATATAATGCCTCGAAAGGTGCTCTTCCAATACTGGAATGGTAACTGTTGTTATAAGCAAATTCCACTAACGGTAAATGAGAATCCCAGTTACCTCCAAAATCTAGCACACACGATCTAAGCATATCTTCTAAAGTATATTGTTCTTTCACTTTGGCCGTCAGTTTGTGGGTGATAAGTAGTACTTAGATTAACTCTTGTACCCAATTCTTCTTGAAGCGACTTCCAAAACCTGGAAGTAAAACGACTGTCACGATCAGACACAATAGACACCGGTATACCGTGCCGTGACACCACTTCATCAATATATAGCTTCGCCAATTTATCTATTGGTGATGCTTCTTTCAAAGCCAAGAAATGAGCACTCTTCGTCAGTCGATCGACGATTACCCAAATGGTATTGTTACCTCTTTGTGTCTTTGGTAACTTTGTCACAAAATCCATGGTAATCTTATCCCATTTCCACTCCGGAATTTCCAAAGACTGAAAACTTCCGTATGGTCTTTGGTGTTCTGCTTTTACTAACGAACAGGTTCCACATTTCTCTACTATTCGTGCTACATCTACTTTCATAGCCGGCCACCAATAGTGCAGTTTCAAATCTCTATACATTTTGGTACTCCCCGGATGTATAGAATACTTAGATCTATGCGCATCTTCCAAAATCAACTCCCGATTCCCACCTATCTTTGGTACCCAAACACGGCCTTGGAACAACTTAATCCCACGACTATCTTCAGTCAGTTGAAGATGTTGCTTGCTCATTACTTCTTCTTTCAAGTTGTTTTCTAACAAAGCTTCTACTTGAGCGACTTTTATCTCTTCAATCAAACTTGATACTACGTCAATTCTGGCGTTTGTCGTTTTCAAGCACCCATTATACTCTTTCCTACTCAAGGCATCGGCTACAACATTTGCTTTACCTGGGTGGTAATGCAATTCACAATCATAGTCCTTCAGTAACTCGAGCCATCGCCTTTGCCTCATATTCAGCTCCTTCTGATCAAAAACATGCTGCAAACTTTTGTGATCAGTGAAGAGTGTACACTTCGTTCCATAGAGATAATGACGCCACAGCTTTAAAGCAAATACAACAGCTGCTAATTCCAAATCGTGGGTAGGATAATTCTTTTCATGTTCTTTCAACTGTCTTGACGCATAGGCAATCACCTTACCTCGTTGCATCAACACGCATCCCAAACCCATTTTCGATGTGTCACTATAGACTACCAATTCTTCAGTTCCTTCTAGCAGTGCAAGAGTAGGAGCTTCACACAACTTCTGCCGTAAGGTTCTGAAAGCTAAATCCTGTTTTTCTGTCCAGACAAACTTCACATTCTTACGAGTTAACAAAGTCAAAGTAGAAGCAATCTTTGAGAAGTCTTTAATAAATCTCCGGTAATAACCTGCTAACCCCAAGAAACTTCTTATTTCAGACGCGCTTTTTGGAGTCTCCCAATTCATCATTGCTTCTATCTTTGCTGGATCTACTTTCACGCCTTCCACAGTAATCACGTGTCCCAGAAATTGTACTTCTTTCAACCAAAATTCACATTTAGAGAATTTTGCGTATAATTTCTCTTTCTGTAACACTTCTAAAACTTCCCGAAGATGGCGTTCATGGTCGTTCTCATTCTTCGAATAAACAAGTATGTCATCAATGAAAACGATAACAGATTTGTCTAAAAACGGTCGACATACTCTATTCATCAAATCCATGAATATAGCGGGAGCGTTAGTCAACCCAAACGGCATCACAAGAAATTCATAATGCCCGTATCTCGTTCTAAACGCCGTCTTTGGAACATCTTCCTCTCTTACCCGTACTTGGTGATACCCCGACCTTAGATCAATTTTAGAAAAGCATCCCGCTCCATGGAGTTGATCAAACAAATCATCTATCCTTAGAAGCGGATACTTATTCTTTATCGTTACTTTATTCAGCTCCCGGTAATCTATGCACATTCTCATAGTGCCATCTTTCTTCTTAACAAACAATACCGGAGCTCCCCAAGGCGAAGAACTCGGTCTAACAAAACCCTTATCTAACAGCTTTTGCAGTTGAGACATCATTTCTGTCATTTCAGCTGGCGCTAGACAGTAAGGTGCACGAGCTATCGGTGCTGCTCCAGGAATAAGATCGATGCGAAACTCTACTTGTCTTTCAGCTGGTAGACCTGGAAGATCATCCGGGAATACATCCGGAAATTCTTGCACCACCTTGATATCTTGAGCTTGTTTCTTTTCTAACTCCGTATCTACAACGTAAGCTAGATAGGACCAACATCCCTTCGATAAACATTTACGCGCCTTTGCCACTAAAATCAACGGGATATCTCCTTTCTGCTTTTCTCCAAATACGAATACGTCGTCTTTGTCGGTCATCGGAATTCGAATCAGCTTCTTTGCACACATTATTTCTGCCTGGTTATTGCTCAACCAGTCCATCCCCACAATAATATCAAATCCCCCAATTTCCATTAACAATAAGTCAATCGGAAATTCTGCTCCCTCTATCAAAATTTTACAATCGACCAGACTTTCGCTAACCAAAGATCGAACTCCATTAGCTATCTCAACTACTAAGGCATCTCCTAAAGTAGTGACAGGCATAGCTAGCTTACACAAGAACAACTTGGATACAAAAGAATAGTTCGCACCACTATCAAATAACACATGTGCAGGAATGGAGTTTATAAGGAATGTACCCGAGACAACATCTTTCGATCCTTTCGCTTCTTCAGCAATCATTTGGAATGCACGTCCAGTTGGTTTAGGGATAACCAACTTCTTTCCTTGATTTCCTTCCTTCTTTAACTTGGGACAATCTCTTCGAAAATGACCTGGTTGCTGACATTCAAAACAAACTGATCCTGGCATTGTACAATTTGTCGCTATATGCCCCGCCTTCCCGCACTTGAAACATTCAATTCCAATCACCCGGCATTGACCAAAATGTTTACTTTTGCATTTAGCACACCAACTTGGTTCCCTACGAGAATCATAACGAATGTTCTTTCCAAACAACCTTGTTTTCTGAGAAAATTCTGAACGACCTTCCCACTTTCTCTTCTCTCCCACATGTGCTTTCTCTTCTTTGTCTTTGGCGTACATCTCTTCTATCACTTTCGCTTCTTCGATCGTCTCCCTTAAAGTAGTAGCTTTCGAACTTCGGACCCTCGTCATCATATCCGCCGGTAGACCCTTCAGATAAGCTTTAATCTTGTCTTTCTCAGCTGGAGCCACATGCCCCACTAGGTTCAGCTTCTCTATAAAGGATTCGGTATACTTTCTCACTGTCATGTTGCCTTTCTTGAGATTCCTGAACTCTTCCTCAATTCTATCCATTTCTGTTTCGTTACAATACTCTTCCAAAATCTTTGCTTTGAACTGTTCCCAAGTCACGGCATTCAGAACTGCCTCCGTCACAGAAGATGACAGTACGTTCCACCAGGATAACGCGTTACCGCGTAACATTTGTGACCCAAATCTAACTTTAGACTTTTCATCACTACATTCACAAGCTCGAAAAGCTTGTTCAATCTCTCTTATCCAGTTCATGCAAGCCACTGGGTTATCATCTCCTTTGAATTCCGGCGGTTTACAGCTCAGGAAAGTTTTGTAGGAGCAATTTCTATCAACCCTTCTTTCCATCTCCGACCCTGGGTTACCAGTTGGATTTATCACACTAGTATCAACTACTGTTCGTCTTGGTTCCGTACTTCGATCATTGAACATTTTCATAAACATTTCTGCTTGTCTTCCCATATTGGTGTTCATCATTTCAGCTTGCCTTTCCATTGATGCATTCATCAATCTGGTTACATTATCCATTATGCGGCCTTCCATACTTGAATCCGATGGTGTTTGATCGGCAGTACTGGCACCCCCTCGATGTACCCGATTTCGCATTCCTCCTAAAGAAAGAAAATCTGGTGGCGTCTCCTGAATTCCGCTTACTCCAGTTTGCCTTTCTCCCGTATCGTCTAACCAATTCCTATTCATAGAAGAATTTGGAGACCTCGGAGGTGTATTCACCATTGATCTAAATGAGCACAACAGAATACTCATCAGTAATGGTTTATACAACTAGACATACAATACGTACTTTACCGCTAATCAGTGTAACAATTTAGAAACAAGTATGCTTGTGTAATAATATATTCATAATAACAGTAGCTAATTGAAATTGCGAACATATCATACATGAGAATTCTCATTACCATTGTTACAGTACTAACTTCGCGTATTTCTGTCGACTCTAAGACTACCCAGTCTTAGTACTTCTACCCATAACTCACGGATCATAACTTAATTCATCACAGCTTAAGTCTAGGTATCTCAAAATCATACCTAGTTCGCTTAAACTACTGCTCTGATACTATATTGTAACACCCTAAAAACAGGGTTAATTAAACCTTTAAAAATGCCACAAGTTATGATCATAAAACTTCAAACTTTTATAACCTGAGGATCAAATGTAAAGGTTTTATATACAACGCATCTAATTCGAATAACCTATTAATCTAATCATACATCATAATTAGATTAATTAAGTTATCTAATCCTTTGTCCCAAAAGCATCAAAAGTATAGCTAGATCCTCCGTTATCTCTAAGTTTGAATCCTTCCAAAAATCCTCATCACACATTCCCGCTTACTTCCCGGAGCTCGTACCTGGTAAGAAAATTCAACTTGAAACATTAGGCTTTCGCCTAGTGAGAATATTCAAATCAAATTAAAATTTAACAATCAAAATCTCAACAAATAAATCAATCATGTTCTCGCCCATCTTACCGTACAGTAACTCCTTTCAACACTGGGAATCTACCCCACTCCCAAACTTATGACTAATTCGTCTAGCCATAATATCACTACCAAGAGTTTACTATAAATCATCCCAGATTCAAAGTCAAAACTCTCAACCAAGAAATTACAAGTCAAACCTGCCTATTTCTTAATCCTCCTTTCACAATTGGGAAATCTCTGATCTTCCCTATAAAAATGGAAATCTCCGATCTTCCATTCGAAATGGGAATTACAAATCAAAATCTGCCTATTCCACATTTCACATTCTTCTCACCTCAGAATCAATGGTCCCAATGGGATTATTATATTGCGATACACAACCGGGACCCCCGATGATTCAAGGAACACTCAATCACTAAAAATTACATCCCTTTGGTCAATGGCTAGTAATCGGTTCCCATTATACCGTACTAAAGTGCCCCCGATGACCGGATGCCTACTTTTAGCAACCACAACATAATACATAAGTATTATAACTCTTACTATTATATGTGCATAACACATAATATATTCATCTCCAAAACATATTCTATATATATAAGCATTTATAAAATATTAATAGTTTTGACACCTCGACTTCTTAACTATCCCCTCATTGGAATTTAGTACGGGGATCAACATATCATAACTTTTAGCCATCTATTTGGACTCATTATTGATTAAGACGAGTCCTTTATTAACATATTCAGACATACATATTACATATCTATTTCAATATTGATTGCTGAATTTTAAAGAGAGTTGAATAAACGCACCTGGTATGAAGTCACACTTCTTTTATTTCTTTTAAAGACGTGGGAACTTCTGTCTTCACCACCACAGTTTACTGTAATATCCAATATACAAATATACTGATATTAAATTATAGAACAGAACTCTCTAAAACTAAGAATCCTTATCATCTAAAAATCTTAGTCTTAAGTCGCAACCAACTAATATTAAAATCTCTTGTCGCAATGCACTGTGCAAGTCGCAATCAACTACTGCGACATGGTCACCATGTCGCAATCTTCTATTGCGATTTCAACCCCATGTCGCAACCTTCTATTGCGACTTCACCACCAAGTCGCAACCTTCTATTGCGACTTCATCACCAAGTCGCAACCTTCTATTGCGACTTCATCACCAAGTCGCAACCTTCTATTGCGACTTCATTTCCGTGTCGTTCTTAAGGCTGCGACATTCATGAATGTCGCAATGCACTGTTGCGACATGTTTGAATGTCTCAACCCACTGAAATTATCTAAAACCCAGATTTTATACTTTTAAGCTATGTTTGTTTCTGTAAATATGCAGATATGTTTAATACATCTAACATAACATATCTATACAATCAGATTCTCACATTCATCCAAAAATCACCAAAACCCATTTCCAAGTTTATAGAAAACTTATAATCTAAATAACATCAATTAAGGTGAAGAACATACCTTGATTTCCACAGGTTTACACCTTAATATCCAGCTGAAATCTTGTTTCCTTCTTCCTCTTTTCCTTTTTCGTTTCTATCTCTCTCTCTCGTTGATACCGTAACAAACACACACACATATGACAAAAGTCATATGTAAGAGACACCTCATTCTCTTAATTGAGATGAGGCGGTGGTGTGGTTAAGGTTTAATCACCTTAACCAAACAAACCTTCAACTTTCCTCAAATGGCAACTTTCACCCGCATACTTATAAATTAAAATTAAAGTTTACCCCTAACTTATTATTCCATAAAAACGATTCAACGTAACTTATTTGGGGTTAAACTCTAAAATTAATTTATCAAATAATAAATCATAACTTATCAATTAATTATACTCAATTAATTAATAAAACCCGTCATCAATATTTATGAAAATTCGAGATGTTACAATAAAAATACCAAATATGACTCATGCATCATGTATCTTTTCATCTCTTTCTCTTTCTCTTTCTCTTGGCCATATTAATTGGTAGCAAGCCAATTAATTAATTTACACCGCTGTACTAAATACAGCCAACACCACTGTCCCTCTGTACATCCAACTTTCACCGGTCTTAAGCCCGGCCAACTAGCACCCATGCAATGTAATACTCATATAAACACCATATGCACAATATTACATTCATTCACATATATGTATTCCATTTGAAAACATTTAAAAAAAAAAACTCACTTGTTTCGATTATTTTCAAAATCCTCCCAAGCTATTACCAAGCACTCCAAATTCTTCAGTTCAGTTTCACAGAACCTGTATCACACAAATACAAATATTTCTTTTAAAGACTAAAATCTCTAAAATCCTGAAATCCTCGACTCAAGTCGCAATCAACCATGGAAATACTCTATGTCGCAATACACTACACCAAGTCGCAACCAACTATTGCGACACAGTACCAAGTCGTAATCAACTACTGCGACTTCTCCCTCATGTCGCAACCAACTGTTGCGACAACCCCCTCAAGTCGCAACCAACTGTCGCGACATAGCACCAAGTCGCAACCCACTATTGAGACTTCACGAGCAAGTCGCAACTGAAGGTTGCGACATTCATGAAGATCATAAAATTCAACCATGTCGCAACCTACTGTTGCGACTTCAATGAATGTCTCAGTCCACTGTTCTTCCTAAAACCCAGAAATTCAATCTTTTAAACTATGCATGTTGCTGTAGTTATGCAGATATGTTTAAGACTATTAACATAACCTAACCATGTGCTCAGATTTTCCAAAACATCCCTAAATCATCAAAACCCATCTCTAAACTCATACAAAACCTACTATACATAAAAGTAAGGATTTATATAGATTAATACCTTTGTTTTCTTGCTGTTAATCCTCAACCCTAGTTGAATCTTGCCTTCTCCTTCCTCTTTCGATTCTACCTTTCTCTCTTTTCTTTCTAACCGAACACACACACACACACACACACACTTTGAATATTTTGTTACTTGTGTCTCTAAGAGACACCTCCTTCTAGCCTAACACAAAAAGGCGGTGGTGGTGTGGAGTTTATCTAAGATAACCAAACAAACCCTAGGCTTCACTCATTTGGCAAGACTTACCCCCAAACTTCCAACTAAAAATTAAAACTTACCCCTTAACTCCTAACTCCTAACTCCATAAAATACTAAAAATAAATACTTATAAAATTTCTCAAATCTAAATTAACTAAAATACTACAAGTTAAATTATTAAATAACATACCTTGTTATTACAACATCCCCCCCTTAAAAGAATTCCGTCCCGGAATTCAGTTAAGAGAACAGATGAGGGTATTTGGTTCTCATTTCTAACTCTGATTCCCACGTAGCATCCTGACCCCTATGATGTCGCCACTGAACTTTCACCTGTCTTATCTCCTTATTCCGTATAACTTTGACTTTTCGATCGACAATTGCCTCAGGTTCCTCTACATAATTCAGCTTTTCATCAACTTGTATATCTGGTAGAGACACTGTCTGATCAGGTGTAACCAAACACTTTCGAAAATTGGACACATGAAAGGCGTTGTGAATCCTGCTTAACTCTGGTGGTAAATCTAATCGGTAAGCTACTTCCCCAATTCTTCCAGTAATTGCAAACGGTCCAATATATCTCTGACTAAGTTTACCTTGCCTTCCAAATCGAATGACTCCTTTCCAAGGTAAGACTTTTAACATTACAAAATCTCCAACTTGGAACTCTAACAGTTTCCGGCGTCGGTCGGCGTAGCTTTTCTGTCGGTCTTGAGCCACCTTCAATCTTTCCCGAATCTGAGTAACTTTATCCGCGGTTAACTGAACTATATCTGGTCCTGCTAACTGTTTCTCTCCCACTTCATTCCAACACAGAGGCGTTCGACATTTTCTACCATACAATACTTCAAACGGTGCCGCTTGAATGCTGGAATGATAACTGTTGTTGTAGGCAAATTCGATCAACGGTAAATGCTTATCCCACGATCCCCAAAGTCAATAATGCAAGCCCAGAGCATATCTTCTAATGTCTGAATCGTTCGTTCACTCTGACCGTCAGTTTGAGGATGATAAGCTGTACTTAACTTTATCTGCGTTCCCATCTCCTTTTGAAAACTTCTCCAGAACCTTGAAGTAAAACGACTATCCTGATCTGAAATAATCGAGATTGGAACTCCATGTCGAGTTACTATTTCGTCAATGTACAATTTGGCTAAGCGTTCCATCGGATCAGTTTCCTTTATCGGCAAGAAGTGAGCAGACTTCGTTAATCTATCTACAATCACCCAAATCGAATCAAATCCTTTCGAAGTCCTTGGTAACTTTGTAATGAAATCTGTAGTAATCTGATCTCATTTCCACATCGGTATTTCCAATCGTTGTAACTGACCAAACGGCTTTTGATGTTCAATCTTTACCTTCTTTCAAGTAGTACAATCTTCCACATACTGCGCAATGCTTCTTTTGATTCCCGACCACCAATAAAATTGTTTCAGATCTTTATACATCTTATTCATACCTGGATGTATAGAGAATCGAGACTGATGAGCTTCTTGAAGTACCCGGTCACGTAAACCACCCAAACAAGGCACCCAAATTCTGTTTCCCAAACACAACAACCCACGATCATCCTTTACTAGCAATGCTGATAACCCCACTAACCGTTCTGATTTCAACTGTTCTTCCTGATAGGCTTCTATTTGACACTTCAGCAAATCGTCAAAAATGTTAGGTAAAAGCTCCGCTAGAAGTGCAATGGCTTTTATCATTCCACTCCTTTCTTGACGACTCAGTGCATCAGCTACCACGTTCGCCTTTCCCGGATGATAAAGAATTTCACAGTCATAATCATTCACCAGTTCTAGCCATCTTCTTTGCCTCATATTTAGTTCATTCTGATCGAAAAGATGTTGGAGACTCTTATGATCAGTATAAACTTGGCATTTGGAACCATAAAGATAATGTCTCCAAATCTTCAACGCGAATACAATTGCTGCAAGCTCCATGTCATGCGTAGGATACTGTCTTTCATGATCTTTCAACTGACGAGAAGCATAAGCTATAACTTTTCCACGCTGCATTAGTACACACCCCAATCCCAGTTTGGAAGCATCACTGTAAACAACAAAGTCTTCGGAACCTTCAGGTAATGACAAAATCGGCGCGCTGCAAAGTTTCTCTTTCAGTATTCGGAATGCTTCATCCTGTTCTGCTTTCCATTCAAACTTTAGATTCTTCCGAGTCAGCTTAGTCAAAGGCGTCGCGATACGAGAGAAGTCTTTTATAAACTTTCGATAGTAACCGGCTAGACCTAGAAAACTACGTACTTCGGTTGGCGTTCTCGGCGGTTCCCACTTTTCAATCGCTTCCACTTTCATCGGATCAACTTGAATGCCTTTCTCAGAAACTACATGCCCCAGAAACATGACTTCCCGTAACCAGAATTCACATTTTGAAATTTAGCATACAACTTTACTTTCTTCAATAGTTCTAGAATCAAACGAAGATGTTGAGCGTGTCCTTCCTTGGATCGGGAATAAATAAGTATATCATCGATAAATACAATCACGAATTTATCAAGATACGGCTTACATAACCGATTCATTAAATCCATAAAGGCAGCTGGAGCATTCGTCAAACCAAACGGCATCACTAAGAATTCATAATGACCATACCTTGTGCGAAAAGCAGTCTTCAGAACGTCTTCTTCTTTAACCTTTAACTGATGATAACTGGATCTTAGATCAATCTTGGAGAAATAACAAGCTCCAACTAATTGATCGAAGAGATCATCAATTCTGGGTAAAGGATACTTGTTCTTGATCGTACGCTTATTCAATTCTCGGTAGTCGATACACATTCTCATCGAACCATCCTTCTTTTTCACAAATAAAACTGGTGCTCCCCACGGCGAAGAACTCGGTCTAATGAAGCCTTTATCTGAAAGATCCTGCAGTTGAGTCATCATCTCTTTCATCTCTGGAGGTGCCAAATGATACGGTGCACGGGCAACAGGAGCAACTCCAGGAATCAGATCTATACCAAACTCTACATGTCTAACGGGCGGAAGGCTATTCAAGTCTTCGGGGAAAACTTCTGGAAATTCACTAACAATTGGAATATCTTCCAACTTACTCTTCTCTAGCTTAGTATCTATCACATAAGCTAAGTAACTCGGGCAACCTTTATTAACACACTTACGGGCTTTTATCATAGATATAAGACTAGACTGATGATTTATACGATCACCATAAATCACTACTGGCCCCTTCTCCGGTAACACAACATTTATTAACTTCTTATCACAAATTATGTTAGCTTGATTCTCGGCTAACCAATCCATTCCCACTACCACATCAAACTCGACCAGGGCTATTGGAAATAACTGAATCGGTACTCCGCACCCTTCTATATCTATTACACAACTATCAAATACTTCTTTAACCGACACTTGATTATCATTTGCAGTATCTACCATTAAAGCATGATCTAACACTTTAGGCTTTAAATGCATATAAGCGGAAAATGAAGGAGACATAAACGATCGGTTTGCACCGGAATCAAATAACACCTTAGCACGTGTAGAATTTATTAGGAATGTACCTGTAACCACGTCCGGAGTTTCCTCCGCTTCCTTTGCTGTCATCTGAAATGAACGACCCCTTGTTCTTGCTGGTTCTGGCCTCTGTACTACTGGTCTGACACCCGTCGGTCTTACTGACGTACCCCCTGATTGTATTCTACCCAGTGGACAATCAGACTGAAGATGATCAGGAGAATTGCACGAGTAATAAAATCTTACGACTCGACAGTCTTTAGCAATGTGACCGACCTTTCCGCACTTATAACAGTTTCTAGGATCCACTTGACAGCTTCCTTGATGAAAACGGTGGCACCTTGGGCAAGGTCTTTCAACTGGTTGAAAAGGTGAACGGCTATCAAATCGCTGAAACATTGACTTCTTCGGATCATGTGGTGGTCCTTCCTATTTTCTCTTTCCCATACTCTTATCACCAACATCCCTCCTATTATCTCGCTCCACATCTTCCGCGACATCTACTGCAGATGAGAAAGTATCGGGTCCCTTTGCAGTTACTAGCCTTCTGACATCTGGATTCAATCCGAAGATAAACATCTCCACTTTCATTGCCTCCGTGGCAACGTAATACTCTACAAAACGAGATTTTTCTAGAAAACGAGCAGTGTAGTCCCGAACAGATAAGTTTCCTTGCTGCAAATTCATAAACTCCCCCTCTAGTTGTTTAACAGTTGCATGAGGACAGAGCTGCTTCCGGAAAGCTATAACAAATTCTTCCCACGAGAAGGTAGAATATATGTCCGAACCTCCCGAAGATATATGAGCTTCCCACCAGTACAAAGCATCACCCTTCAACATTGCGGTTCCATAAAGTACCCTATTCTCTTCCGCGCACTTGCTAGTCTTGAAGATGGATTCTATTTCCTTCAACCATCGCATAGCTTTTACTGGATCCCGATCTCCTGAATAGGTTGGAGGCTTACAACTAAGAAAAATTTTGTAATCACACTTTTTCATTACGGGTACAACGGTAGGAGTAATAGGCATCTCTTCTTCATGTGTGGGATCTGGTCTTTCCGTTTCGGTATTATGAGTCTGGTTAAACATATCCTGAATATTTGCCTGTAATCTTCCCATTTCGGCCGCTAAGTCATCTCTCGTAACAAACTCCCTACCACGTCCCTGAACTCTGCCCCCACTTCTGCCTCTGCCCCTTTCTCCCCCTCTTCCCCTTCCTCCGGATGTTGGATTGGTTCTATTCGGATTTCCTTCCCCTTCCCGATTTGTTCGTCTTGTACCACTTGCCATTCTGTTGATTCAAACAAGGTTAATTATACACATAAACACATACCCCATATAACAAGGTATTCCAGTCCAAACATGTACCTGTAAGATCACAATTACACTGGCCAGGTGTAATCGGAAATTACCTTACATGATGTTCCTTCTACCTTTTTATATTTTAACATCCCAAGGTTCTATAATAACAGGGACATCCTACTTCACATGCAGTTTAAGTCTAGGTACAGGTACTAATACCTAAATCCCTTAAACTAGGGCTCTGATACCATCTGTAACAACCCGGATTCCCAACATACAAATAACATATATTTCACCACAAAATAATACATCATATTTCATCTCTTTCTCTTTCTCTTTCTCTTGGCCATATTAATTGGTAGCAAGCCAATTAATTAATTTACATCGCTGTACTAAATACAGCCAACACCACTGTCCCTCTGTACATCCAACTTTCACCGGTCTTAAGCCCGGCCAACTAGCACCCATGCAATGTAATACTCATATAAACACCATATGCACAATATTACATTCATTCACATATATGTACTCCATTTGAAAACATTTTAAAAAAAAAAACTCACTTGTTTCGATTATTTTCAAAATCCTCCCAAGCTATTACCAAGCACTCCAAATTCTTCAGTTCAGTTTCACAGAACCTGTATCACACAAATACAAATATTTCTTTTAAAGACTAAAATCTCTAAAATCCTGAAATCCTCGACTCAAGTCGCAATCAACCATGGAAATACTCTATGTCGCAATACACTACACCAAGTCGCAACCAACTACTGCGACACAGTACCGAGTCGTAATCAACTACTGCGACTTCTCCCTCATGTCGCAACCAACTGTTGCGGCAACCCCCTCAAGTCGCAACCAACTGTCGCGACATAGCACCAAGTCGCAACCCACTATTGAGACTTCACGAGCAAGTCGCAACTGAAGGTTGCGACATTCATGAAGATCATAAAATTCAACCATGTCGCAACCTACTGTTGCGACTTCAATGAATGTCTCAGTCCACTGTTCTTCCTAAAACCCAGAAATTCAATCTTTTAAACTATGCATGTTGCTGTAGTTATGCAGATATGTTTAAGACTATTAACATAACCTAACCATGTGCTCAGATTTTACAAAACATCCCTAAATCATCAAAACCCATCTCTAAACTCATACAAAACCTACTATACATAAAAGTAAGGATTTATATAGATTAATACCTTTGTTTTCTTGCTGTTAATCCTCAACCCTAGTTGAATCTTGCCTTCTCCTTCCTCTTTCGATTCTACCTTTCTCTCTTTTCTCTCTTTTCTTTCTAACCGAACACACACACACACTTTGAATATTTTGTTACTTGTGTCTCTAAGAGACACCTCATTCTAGCCTAACACAAAAAGGCGGTGGTGGTGTGGAGTTTATCTAAGATAACCAAACAAACCCTAGGCTTCACTCATTTGGCAAGACTTACCCCCAAACTTCCAATTAAAAATTAAAACTTACCCCTTAACTCCTAACTCCTAACTCCATAAAATACTAAAAATAAATACTTATAAAATTTCTCAAATCTAAATTAACTAAAATACTACAAGTTAAATTATTAAATAACATACCTTGTTATTACAACATCTCCCCCTTAAAAGAATTCCGTCCCGGAATTCAGTTAAGAGAACAGATGAGGGTATTTGGTTCTCATTTCTAACTCTGATTCCCACGTAGCATCCTGACCCCTATGATGTCGCCACTGAACTTTCACCTGTCTTATCTCCTTATTCCGTATAACTTTGACTTTTCGATCGACAATTGCCTCAGGTTCCTCTACATAATTCAGCTTTTCATCAACTTGTATATCTGGTAGAGACACTGTCTGATCAGGTGTAACCAAACACTTTCGAAAATTGGACACATGAAAGGCGTTGTGAATCCTGCTTAACTCTGGTGGTAAATCTAATCGGTAAGCTACTTCCCCAATTCTTCCAGTAATTGCAAACGGTCCAATATATCTCTGACTAAGTTTACCTTGCCTTCCAAATCGAATGACTCCTTTCCAAGGTAAGACTTTTAACATTACAAAATCTCCAACTTGGAACTCTAACAGTTTCCGGCGTCGGTCGGTGTAGCTTTTCTGTCGGTCTTGAGCCACCTTCAATCTTTCCCGAATATGAGTAACTTTATCCGCGGTTAACTGAACTATATCTGGTCCTGCTAACTGTTTCTCTCCCACTTCATTCCAACACAGAGGCGTTCGACATTTTCTACCATACAATACTTCAAACGGTGCCGCTTGAATGCTGGAATGATAACTGTTGTTGTAGGCAAATTCGATCAACGGTAAATGCTTATCCCACGATCCTCCAAAGTCAATAATGCAAGCCCAGAGCATATCTTCTAATGTCTGAATCGTTCGTTCACTCTGACCGTCAGTTTGAGGATGATAAGCTGTACTTAACTTTATCTGCGTTCCCATCTCCTTTTGAAAACTTCTCCAGAACCTTGAAGTAAAACGACTATCCTGATCTGAAATAATCGAGATTGGAACTCCATGTCGAGTTACTATTTCGTCAATGTACAATTTGGCTAAGCGTTCCATCGAATCAGTTTCCTTTATCGGCAAGAAGTGAGCAGACTTCGTTAATCTATCTACAATCACCCAAATCGAATCAAATCCTTTCGAAGTCCTTGGTAACTTTGTAATGAAATCTGTAGTAATCTGATCTCATTTCCACATCGGTATTTCCAATCGTTGTAACTGACCAAACGGCTTTTGATGTTCAATCTTTACCTTCTTTCAAGTAGTACAATCTTCCACATATTGCGCAATGCTTCTTTTGATTCCCGACCACCAATAAAATTGTTTCAGATCTTTATACATCTTATTCATACCTGGATGTATAGAGAATCGAGACTGATGAGCTTCTTGAAGTACCCGGTCACGTAAACCACCCAAACAAGGCACCCAAATTCTGTTTCCCAAACACAACAACCCAAGATCATCCTTTACTAGCAATGCTGATAACCCCACTAACCGTTCTGATTTCAACTGTTCTTCCTGATAGGCTTCTATTTGACACTTCAGCAAATCGTCAAAAATGTTAGGTAAAAGCTCCGCTCGAAGTGCAATGGCTTTTATCATTCCACTCCTTTCTTGACGACTCAGTGCATCAGCTACCACGTTCGCCTTTCCCAGATGATAAAGAATTTCACAGTCATAATCATTCACCAGTTCTAGCCATCTTCTTTGCCTCATATTTAGTTCATTCTGATCGAAAAGATGTTGGAGACTCTTATGATCAGTATAAACTTGGCATTTGGAACCATAAAGATAATGTCTCCAAATCTTCAACGCGAATACAATTGCTGCAAGCTCCATGTCATGCGTAGGATACTGTATTTCATGATCTTTCAACTGACGAGAAGCATAAGCTATAACTTTTCCACGCTGCATTAGTACACACCCCAATCCCAGTTTGGAAGCATCACTGTAAAAAACAAAGTCTTCGGAACCTTCAGGTAATGACAAAATCGGCGCGCTGCAAAGTTTATCTTTCAATATTTGGAATGCTTCATCCTGTTCTGCTTTCCATTCAAACTTTAGATTCTTCCGAGTCAGCTTAGTCAAAGGCGTCGCGATACGAGAGAAGTCTTTTATAAACTTTCGATAGTAACCGGCTAGACCTAGAAAACTACGTACTTCGGTTGGCGTTCTCGACGGTTCCCACTTTTCAATAGCTTCCACTTTCATCGGATCAACTTGAATGCCTTTCTCAGAAACTACATGCCCCAGAAACATGACTTCCCGTAACCAGAATTCACATTTTGAAAATTTAGCATACAACTTTTCTTTCTTCAATAGTTCTAGAATCAAACGAAGATGTTGAGCGTGTCCTTCCTTGGATCGAGAATAGATAAGTATATCATCGATAAATACAATCACGAATTTATCAAGATACGGCTTACATAACCGATTCATTAAATCCATAAAGGCAGCTGGAGCATTCGTCAAACCAAACGGCATCACTAAGAATTCATAATGACCATACCTTGTGCGAAAAGCAGTCTTCAGAACGTCTTCTTCTTTAACCTTTAACTGATGATAACCGGATCTTAGATCAATCTTGGAGAAATAACAAGCTCCAACTAATTGATCGAAGAGATCATCAATTCTGGGTAAAGGATACTTGTTCTTGATCGTACGCTTATTCAATTCCCGGTAGTCGATACACATTCTCATCGAACCATCCTTCTTTTTCACAAATAAAACTGGTGCTCCCCACGGCGAAGAACTCGGTCTAATGAAGCCTTTATCTGAAAGATCCTGCAGTTGAGTCATCATCTCTTTCATCTCTGGAGGTGCCAAACGATACGGTGCACGGGCAACAGGAGCAACTCCAGGAATCAGATCTATACCAAACTCTACATGTCTAACGGGCGGAAGGCTATTCAAGTCTTCGGGGAAAACTTCTGGAAATTCACTAACAATTGGAATATCTTCCAACTTACTCTTCTCTAGCTTAGTATCTATCACATAAGCTAAGTAACTCGGGCAACCTTTATTAACACACTTACGGGCTTTTATCATAGATATAAGACTAGACTGATGATTTATACGATCACCATAAATCACTACTGGCCCCTTCTCTGGTAACACAACATTTATTAACTTCTTATCACAAATTATGTTAGCTTGATTCTCGGCTAACCAATCCATTCCCACTACCACATCAAACTCGACCAGGGCTATTGGAAATAACTGAATCGGTACTCCGCACCCTTCTATATCTATTACACAACTATCAAATACTTCTTTAACCGACACTTGATTATCATTTGCAGTATCTACCATTAAAGCATGATCTAACACTTTAGGCTTTAAATGCATATAAGCGGCAAATGAAGGAGACATAAACGATCGGTTTGCACCGGAATCAAATAACACCTTAGCACGTGTAGAATTTATTAGGAATGTACCTGTAACCACGTCCGGAGTTTCCTCCGCTTCCTTTGCTGTCGTCTGAAATGAACGACCCCTTGTTCTTGTTGGTTCTGGCCTCTGTACTACTGGTCTGACACCCGTCGGTCTTACTGACGTACCCCCTGATTGTATTCTACCCAGTGGACAATCAGACTGAAGATGATCAGGAGAATTGCACGAGTAATAAAATCTTACGACTCGACAGTCTTTAGCAATGTGACCGACCTTTCCGCACTTATAACAGTTTCTAGGATCCACTTGACAGCTTCCTTGATGAAAACGGTGGCACCTTGGGCAAGGTCTTTCAACTGGTTGAAAAGGTGAACGGCTATCAAATCGCTGAAACCTTGACTTCTTCGGATCATGTGGTGGTCCTTCCTATTTTCTCTTTCCCATACTCTTATCACCAACATCCCTCCTATTATCTCGCTCCACATCTTCCGCGACATCTACTGCAGATGAGAAAGTATCGGGTCCCTTTGCAGTTACTAGCCTTCTGACATCTGGATTCAATCCGAAGATAAACCTCTCCACTTTCATTGCCTCCGTGGCAACGTAATACTCTACAAAACGAGATTTTTCTAGAAAACGAGCAGTGTAGTCCCGAACAGATAAGTTTCCTTGCTGCAAATTCATAAACTCCCCCTCTAGTTGTTTAACAGCTGCATGAGGACAGAGCTGCTTCCGGAAAGCTATAACAAATTCTTCCCACGAGAAGGTAGAATATATGTCCGAACCTCCCGAAGATATATGAGCTTCCCACCAGTACAAAGCATCACCCTTCAACATTGCGGTTCCATAAAGTACCCTATTCTCTTCCGCGCACTTGCTAGTCTTGAAGATGGATTCTATTTCCTTCAACCATCGCATAGCTTTTACTGGATCCCGATCTCCTGAATAGGTTGGAGGCTTACAACTAAGAAAAATTTTGTAATCACACTTTTTCATTACGGGTACAACGGTAGGAGTAATAGGCATCTCTTCTTCATGTGTGGGATCTGGTCTTTCCGTTTCGGTATTATGAGTCTGGTTAAACATAGCCTGAATATTTGCCTGTAATCTTCCCATTTCGGCCGCTAAGTCGTCTCTCGTAACAAACTCCGTACCACGTCCCTGAACTCTACCCCCACTTCTGCCTCTGCCCCTTTCTCCCCCTCTTCCCCTTCCTCCGGATGTTGGATTGGTTCTAGTCGGATTTCCTTCCCCTTCCCGATTTGTTCGTCTTGTACCACTTGCCATTCTGTTGATTCAAACAAGGTTAATCATACACATAAACACATACCCCATATAACAAGGTATTATAGTCCAAACATGTACCTGTAAGATCACAATTACACTGGCCAGGTGTAATCGGAAATTACCTTACATGATGTTCCTTCTACCTTTTTATATTTTAACATCCCAAGGTTCTATAATAACAGGGACATCCTACTTCACATGCAGTTTAAGTCTAGGTACATGTACTAATACCTAAATCCCTTAAACTAGGGCTCTGATACCATCTGTAACAACCCGGATTCCCAACATACAAATAACATATATTTCACCACAAAATAATACATCATATTTCATTTACGGTCCCTTAGCTTAACCAAATAGGTCTTTCAACTACAAACTTTTTCTTTTATAATAAAGTACAATATGTCATAACAGATACAAAACACATCTTGAATCTTCATAATAATTTATCTTCCAAAAATCTAGACATGATAAACCTATCATTTGTCCTTACTTGCTCCTCGACCTGGAATACATATTTTAAAACAAAAATGAGGGTTAGACCTTGAGGTCTAGTGAGAAAATCCTCGTTAGTTAAAAATCATCTTTTACAAACATTCAATACACATAATGCACATAATAAAAATACCAAATATGACTCATGCATCATGTATCTTTTCATCTCTTTCTCTTTCTCTTTCTCTTGGCCATATTAATTGGTAGCAAGCCAATTAATTAATTTACACCGCTGTACTAAATACAGCCAACACCACTGTCCCTCTGTACAACCAACTTTCACCGGTCTTAAGCCCGGCCAACTAGCACCCATGCAATGTAATACTCATATAAACACCATATGCACAATATTACATTCATTCACATATATGTATTCCATTTGAAAACATTTTAAAAAAACTCACTTGTTTCGATTATTTTCAAAATCCTCCCAAGCTATTACCAAGCACTCCAAATTCTTCAGTTCAGTTTCACAGAACCTGTATCACACAAATACAAATATTTCTTTTAAATACTAAAATCCTGAAATCCTCGACTCAAGTCGCAATCAACCATGGAAATACTCTATGTTGCAATACACTACACCAAGTCGCAACCAACTACTGCGACCAAGTACCAAGTTGCAATCAACTACTGCGACTTCTCCCTCATGTCGCAACCAACTGTTGCGACAACCCCCTCAAGTCGCAACCCACTATTGCGACTTCACGAGCAAGTCACAACTGAAGGTTGCGACATTCATGAAGATCATAAAATTCAACCATGTCGCAACCTACTGTTGCGACTTCAATGAATGTCTCAGTCCACTGTTCTTCCTAAAACCCAGAAATTCAATCTTTTAAACTATGCATGTTGCTGTAGTTATGCAGATATGTTTAAGACTATTAACATAACCTAACCATGTGCTCAGATTTTCCAAAACATCCCTAAATCATCAAAACCCATCTCTAAACTCATACAAAACCTACTATACATAAAAGTAAGGATTTATATTGATTAATACCTTTGTTTTCTTGCTGTTAATCCTCAACCCCAGCTGAATCTTGCCTTCTCCTTCCTCTTTCGATTCTACCTTTCTCTCTTTTCTCTCTTTTCTTTCTAACCGAACACACACACACACACACTTTGAATATTTTGTTACTTGTGTCTCTAAGAGACACCTCCTTCTAGCCTAACACAAAAAGGCGGTGGTGGTGTGGAGTTTATCTAAGATAACCAAACAAACCCTAGGCTTCACTCATTTGGCAAGACTTACCCCCAAACTTCCAATTAAAAATTAAAACTTACCCCTTAACTCCTAACTCCATAAAATACTAAAAATAAATACTTATAAAATTTCTCAAATCTAAATTAACTAAAATACTACAAGTTAAATTATTAAATAACATACCTGGTTATTACATTTTACCTTTTCGATATCGACGTTCGCCTTATCAATGGATTTTTGCACTAAGGGAGTAATTCGTTGACTTTGTGGAAGACCCGTCGGCTGGGTACAATGATACATTGGTGGGCTTTTCCTGTCATTATCGAAGTGGTAATTCTCCCATGCCATCTCCCAGTCTTCTGCCTCCTCAGCCGTGAATGGATAATCGACCACAGTTCGCCCATGGTTTCTACACTCCTCGTCTGTTTTCGGTACCTTCCAGGTACTCCGGCGAGCTCCATCGTTCAGTGGTTGTAGGTTGCCGAACGTGAAGTTCTAGCCCCATTCGCCGACTTGTTCCCCCTTGATCTTGAACCTCCAGCCATAGTGTTAAGAAAAGCGAGAGAATGTTTGTAAACGGTGTAAAAGAATGTATAAGAGATAGATAGCAAGTTGTGAATTACTACTTCATCGTGCCATCTACTTATAGCCGTGAAAATGTATGTTCTTCATCAGGGATGTGGATATGGTCAAAGTTTTCGTCTGAAAAGTTGCCTGCATGATTCGTCTGAATAGTTCACTGCAAGATTCGTCTGAAAAGAGCCTGTAAGATTCGACTGAAAAAGTAACTGCAACATTCGTCTGCAAAAGAGCCTATAAGATTCGACTGAAAAAATAACTGCAAGATTCGTCTGCAAAAGGAAGTCTGCTCTTGAATAAAGGTCTTTCATTAGGCTGAAAATTAGTCTTTAAGTAGTTACATAATACCAATTTTTGCATCATATGAATCACTTCTAGACAACAAGAACCAATACAGTACTAGTTACAAAATTCTGTTATACCTAAAATATAAAGTTCTTTAGATCACACAAGGAAGACACCAATTTTCAGATGAAATTTTTAAGCATTCCAACCAAAGAAAACTCGGCTTCGACAATAAGACTTCCATTTAACAAAAACCCCTTCGTCGGTTCATTGAGTTCACTCAGTAGCATGAAACATGGATCATCCAGTTCCTTTAGGGTCAATTCCTAATCTCCTTGACCACCTTTCTCACTGTTTGTTGTATATGACTGTAACAGGAATTCTGCTCTTGAATAAAGGTCTTTAAGTAGTCTAAGGATTAATGCATATGTGAATCAAGAAATAAATGCGTGTTCATCAAACGAGATGGTCTTTCATCAGACCAAACCCTACTAACCCAAGTAATGCCTGACAACGGAGGAAGGGGGGTTCGTCTCTAAAAAGTAGTCCTGTAATAAGACAGAACTCGCGACGGACAAATCGCATATGATGCCCGAAGACATCAAAATACATCTCATCCTCATCAGCATTGGAGACCTCGACCTCCAACTGTAGAAACATGTTGTAACATCTTGAATTTTCGTTATATTATATTTTTAATATAAGGGAAGTTGTTTTGTAAGTATGTGTAAGTTGTGCTATATTTACTAAAATATAAAGCTATGAGGTTAAAAGCATGAAAAGTCAAAATTTGGAGCTAACTTTGATATTATCCAAAGTAGAAGGTGTGTGGAGTCAATTAGGGATAGTATGTGTGGTTAAGGGGCTGAGTTTGGTGAAAATATCTGATCTTTTGTGTTGGGACGGTTTAGAGAGAAATAAGAGGAGAGAAAAGAAGAGAAAGAAGAAAAAGAGGAAAAAACTCAAGAATTGTCATCATAAATTGGTAAGGAATTAATCATGGATTCAGATATGGTTGGTTGTAATTGCTTAGTTATGAACACATCTGTTTATTCAAATTGATTTTCCAGAATCGTTAACAGCAGTTCGAATCTCTGATTTGTGCAAGAAGTGGGTTTAGTTTCTTAAAGGTGAGTTCATTCACTTTTTGATTAAATACATGTTTTCTGTCAAATTAAATGTTAAGACACATGTATAAACTGTTTTGGGACTGTATGGTTGTGTTTAAAACAAGCTGAATGGAACAGACATGGCTTTGGGATGAATGGTTAGGCTGCAGGTCGTAGTTTCCGGGTAAACTGATAGTATCCGGAAACCTCTGAGATGAATGTTCCCGGACAAGACGAAGTATCCGGTAAGTCTTAAGTTTCTTATAGTTTTCGGATAAATTGAGTTACCGGATGGTACCCGGATTACCTTGGTTTCCGGATGTCATCCGGATTAGTGAAGTATCCGGAAAGATGATGTATTCGGTAAGTCTTGGGTATCCGGAAAACTTGTGTTGTCCGGATAGTTTTGAGGTGTCCGGAAACTGGTGCTGTCCGGTCACTTTTGGAGTACTCAGTAACTTTAGGATTTGCTGACTTCTAAACAGGTACGATTTAGGAATTGAAATGCAATTCTAGTAGTTTGAACATACTTACAGCTGAATGGTAGGTTGTTAGGCTTAATGACTGTTCTAGTTTGATACTAGGCAGGTGTGTAGTAAGTGTAATGGATCCATAGGCACTAGTGGTTATGTACACGTGGAATAGATAAAGATTAATCGTTATTCCGATGTGTGTGAGAAATCGTGGAATAAACGTAATTCCCGATTTCTAAGGAAGAAAAAAAGGGATTGACATAAGTAATTGTAATCTCTACTTCCTTTCCAATAAATGGGCATGTGTTATTGCGATTTATTGGATATGAGCCTTAGTCTAGAATCTGTTAAGATTCGTAGTACGGCTCTGGACCATGAGAAATGACTGACTTCGGGTCAGGTCGTAGTCATGGAATTGGAACATGAGAAATGATTGACCTAGTGTCAGATCGTAGTCATGTAATCGGGTTTATCCCCGCTATGGAAGGATGGTTATGCGTATGGTAAGAAAAAGAGTAAACTAGGTTTGTCATGCCTTGTTTACATTGATTTATACAAATATTATTTTGAAACCGAATGTTCTCACTAGACGTTAGCCTAATTGTTTCAAATGATGTTTTCTTACCAGGTACTAGCTCAGGAAAGTAAAAGGGATGTGGGACGAGCGTTTTGAGATAGCGAAGAAGTCAATTAACGAAAGGAGATTTTGATGGACTGCTTAGATAACTTAGTTAATCTAATTATAATGACATGATTAGATTAATAGGTTATTTGAAGGATTCCGTATTTGTAAATATAACTCCTCACGGTTAATTCATTTCTTATAAAAGTTTGTATGTAATTTAATCATAACTTGTTATAAATTAAGTTTTAAATTAGCCCTGATTTTAGGGTGTTACAATATGGTATCAGAGCCATAGTTTAAGTGAACTAAGTATGCTGATGAGATACTGTAACGTCCCGAAAATTACAATAAATTTGAACTTTTTGAAATAACATTTTAATAGAAATAAATCATAAACATTTAACTCCAAATAAACATTTTATCCAAAACCTCGTTTAGTTAATCAACCAACTCAATTAAAGCAGCGGAAAATACAATACTTCTAAACATAGTATCTCAAAATGATAATAGGAAAAATCTCTTCAACGCGCCAGTGTGTACCGTCACGCCTTACTGCCACTCGTACCTGAAACCGTAATTTATAGGGAAAGGGTAAGCACGAAGCTTAGTGAATTCAAACACCAACATAAGATAGCAATCATATAGTCACTACCCCTATCCACAGATGGATACAAATAATCCACACATGCCAGTTTGAGAACATATCCTAAACAGGCAAACTCATGCAAGAACAACTGTGTACATAACCATCGGTCTCCCCGAATTCACACAACCATCATGTAGGCATCCCTCGGTCTCCCCGAGTTCATACAACACCTGTATACAATTCCTCGGTCTCCCCGAGTCCTCGGTCTCCCCGAGATTTATACAATTCCTCGGTCTCCCCGAGTCCTCGGTCTCCCCGAGATTTATACAATTCCTCGGTCTCCCTGAGTCCTCGGTCTCCCCGAGATTTATACAACACTCATGGCATTATACTAGACATTAATTCATCCTAGTACCAAACACAACAAAATTAGCTAGCACACACATAAACTACAGCAATGCATATATAATCCCTATCCTACGCAGTGAGAGAACTCACCTCGAAAAGCAAAGCAGATATCCACAAACAGCAATACGAGCCCGCCAATTCCAACTCACTTCTTTCCACCTAAATAAGTGTTATCAAGCGTCAAAGTGAAGTCCTAACTCGAAATTACAACTACAAGTCTAAACGTGTAATTCCCAGCTTTTGGTCTAAAACTACAGGTCTGTTCGTGACCTGTTTAGCCCCCCTTAAACTCATCAAACCAGAATTATTATTCCATAAATAGAAAGTTCCATGTCCTAGGTTTCCAGGGACATATCGCACGCATTCATACGAGGTCCCTACTATTTTATACGAAATTTCTAAGACCGACTATCCAAACTGTGATTTCGGACCAGTCTGTACAGATTGGTAATTTGGCCCTAGCTAGAGGCCGAATTGATTTTTCTGCAAAACATGAAAAACATACTGCATACAACTTATAAGGCATTCACTTAACAACCTATCACAACTAGCATAAATTTCTACTAGCAAGCAACAAACATGCAGTACAGTGTAATAAGCACCAAGCAATCTAGCATACATACTCCTATGCTCTAGAAAGCAATAAATTACACTAAGTACTTTACCTTTTCCCTTGGCATCGGCTGACTGTACACACTGCGCCTCCGGTCACCGTTTCTCAAACGCACTTTTCCTTTCTTTTATTTCTCCAAAAATTTAAAAAGAAAAAGATAATCCCGAGCCGCAAACTTGAGTTCAAACACACCGAAATGTGTTTGATTCGCTCAAGCTGTGCTCTGATACCAAGTTGTAACGTCCCGAAAATTACAATAAATTTGAACTTTTTGAAATAACATTTTAATAGAAATAAATCATAAACATTTAACTCTAAATAAACATTTTATCCAAAACCTCGTTTAGTTAATCAACCAACTCAATTAAAGCAGCGGAAAATACAATACTTCTAAACATAGTATCTCAAAATGATAATAGGAAAAATCTCTTCAACGCGCCAGTGTGTACCGTCACGCCTTACTGCCACTCGTACCTGAAACCGTAATTTATAGGGAAAGGGTAAGCACGAAGCTTAGTGAATTCAAACACCAACATAAGATAGCAATCATATAGTCACTACCCCTATCCACAGATGGATACAAATAATCCACACATGCCAGTTTGAGAACATATCCTAAACAGGCAAACTCATGCAAGAACAACTGTGTACATAACCATCGGTCTCCCCGAATTCACACAACCATCATGTAGGCATCCCTCGGTCTCCCCGAGTTCATACAACACCTGTATACAATTCCTCGGTCTCCCCGAGTCCTCGGTCTCCCCGAGATTTATACAATTCCTCGGTCTCCCCGAGTCCTCGGTCTCCCCGAGATTTATACAATTCCTCGGTCTCCCTGAGTCCTCGGTCTCCCCGAGATTTATACAACACTCATGGCATTATACTAGACATTAATTCATCCTAGTACCAAACACAACAAAATTAGCTAGCACACACATAAACTACAGCAATGCATATATAATCCCTATCCTACGCAGTGAGAGAACTCACCTCGAAAAGCAAAGCAGATATCCACAAACAGCAATACGAGCCCGCCAATTCCAACTCACTTCTTTCCACCTAAATAAGTGTTATCAAGCGTCAAAGTGAAGTCCTAACTCGAAATTACAACTACAAGTCTAAACGTGTAATTCCCAGCTTTTGGTCTAAAACTACAGGTCTGTTCGTGACCTGTTTAGCCCCCCTTAAACTCATCAAACCAGAATTATTATTCCATAAATAGAAAGTTCCATGTCCTAGGTTTCCAGGGACATATCGCACGCATTCATACGAGGTCCCTACTATTTTATACGAAATTTCTAAGACCGACTATCCAAACTGTGATTTCGGACCAGTCTGTACAGATTGGTAATTTGGCCCTAGCTAGAGGCCGAATTGATTTTTCTGCAAAACATGAAAAACATACTGCATACAACTTATAAGGCATTCACTTAACAACCTATCACAACTAGCATAAATTTCTACTAGCAAGCAACAAACATGCAGTACAGTGTAATAAGCACCAAGCAATCTAGCATACATACTCCTATGCTCTAGAAAGCAATAAATTACACTAAGTACTTTACCTTTTCCCTTGGCATCGGCTGACTGTACACACTGCGCCTCCGGTCACCGTTTCTCAAACGCACTTTTCCTTTCTTTTATTTCTCCAAAAATTTAAAAAGAAAAAGATAATCCCGAGCCGCAAACTTGAGTTCAAACACACCGAAATGTGTTTGATTCGCTCAAGCTGTGCTCTGATACCAAGTTGTAACGTCCCGAAAATTACAATAAATTTGAACTTTTTGAAATAACATTTTAATAGAAATAAATCATAAACATTTAACTCTAAATAAACATTTTATCCAAAACCTCGTTTAGTTAATCAACCAACTCAATTAAAGCAGCGGAAAATACAATACTTCTAAACATAGTATCTCAAAATGATAATAGGAAAAATCTCTTCAACGCGCCAGTGTGTACCGTCACGCCTTACTGCCACTCGTACCTGAAACCGTAATTTATAGGGAAAGGGTAAGCACGAAGCTTAATGAATTCAAACACCAACATAAGATAGCAATCATATAGTCACTACCCCTATCCACAAATGGATACAAATAATCCACACATGCCAGTTTGAGAACATATCCTAAACAGACAAACTCATGCAAGAACAACTGTGTACATAACCATCGGTCTCCCCGAATTCACACAACACTCACGTAGGCATCCCTCGGTCTCCCCGAGTTCATACAACACCTGTATACAATTCCTCGGTCTCCCCGAGTCCTCGGTCTCCCCGAGATTTATACAATTCCTCGGTCTCCCCGAGTCCTCGGTCTCCCCGAGATTTATACAACACTCATGGCATTATACTAGACATTAATTCAGCCTAGTACCACACACAACAAAATTATCTAGCACACACACAAACTACAGCAATGCATATATAATCCCTATCCTACGCAGTGAGAGAACTCACCCCGAAAAGCAAAGCAGATATCCACAAACAGCAATACGAGCCCGCCAACTCCAACTCACTTCTTTCCACCTAAAGAAGTGTTATCAAGCGTCAAAGTGAAGTCCTAACTCGAAATTACAACTACAAGTCTAAACGTGTAATTCCCAGCTTTTGGTCTAAAACTACAGGTCTGTTCGTGGCCTGTTTAGCCCCCCTTAAACTCATCAAACCAGAATTATTATTCCATAAATAGAAATTTCCATGTCCTAGGTTTCCAGGGACATATCGCACGCATTCATACGAGGTCCCTACTATTTTATACGAAATTTCTAAGACCGACTATCCAAACTGTGATTTCGGACCAGTCTGTACAGATTGGTAATTTGGCCCTAGCTAGATGCCGAATTGATTTTTCTGCAAAACATGAAAAACATACTAGACTCAAATTGTGAGATTTTGGAACTGGTTTCACCTAAATCCGAGCTTCCTAGATTAAGTTACGGATTTTACAAAACAGTGGCAGAAACGGATTTTTTCACATAAAATGATAACTCTGATTTTCGGTTTATAACTTCCTGCTTTAGGTTTAGGGTTTGAACAACTAATGGCTGGACAACCTAAACACCACCCACTGCCACCTCCGGCAGTGGTGGTCGACGGCGGCAGCGGCAGCCACCACCGGTGGTGGTGGTGGCTCGATACTTCGAAAGAATCCGGCGAGACCCGAAAGGATAAACCAACCAAACTAGCTTGGCCACCCACCCTACGCACAGCCCGACAACCTCCGCTCCTGCACGTTACAATCACCGGCTGGTGATGCACGGCGGCGGCCACACCGCCGGCAGCCAAGGCTGCGGCGTCGATGGTGGCTTCGGTGGCAACGAAAAAGAAAACAAAAGAGAGAGGGCTTACCTTGCGACGAAACCCAGCAGCAACCGTACGAAATCCCGATCACCGGCTGCTCTTCTTTCTATCTCGCTACTCTCTCTCTCTCTCTCTCTCGTCGGCGATGAACACAGCGGCGCCGGCTGTGTGGGTGTGCTCCGGCGGCAGCAGCAAAGAAAACGGTGGGGAGGGGTTTAGGGTTTTTGTGGTTGTTGTGTGTGTGGGTCGTGAATTATGAACAAGAAAAAGGAGGGGTCGGTCCATATGGGCCGATCCCATGCACCCTTATGCAAAAATGACAACTTTGGTCCCCATTTTTTCCAACCTTGCACAATGGTTAAAGTTTTCTCCATTTTGATCATGTTTGGTCTTTGTCGTTAATTCCCGTTAATAAACAATCAATTAGAGAACGATAACAATTAATTAAGATACTTAAAATAAAACCATACCGGGACACAGGCTTTACAACTCTCCCCTGCTTGAATTAGACTTCGTCCCCGAAGTCTACGTCCGCAAATAGCTCCGGGTAGTTCTCCCGCATCTCAGCCTCGGGTTCCCAAGTCCACTCGGAACCCTTTCGGTGTTGCCACTTGCCACTGGACTTTCACTAAGCCAATCACCTTGTTACGCGAGGTCCTCGTTCTCTTGTCAATAATGGCGATCGGCTTCTCTACGTAATTAAGCCGCTCGTCAATCTGAATATCCTCGAGAGGAATCACCGCAGTCTCATCCACCACACACTTCCGCAACTGAGACACGTGGAAGGTGTTGTGGATCAAACTCAGCTCGTCCGGTAACTCTAAGCTATAAGCTACCTTTCCCACTCGAGCAATGATCTTGTAAGGTCCAATGTAACGGGGTCCTGACTTTCCCCGTTTACGAAACCGAATCACCCCTTTTCAGGGCGAAACCTTCAATAAAACATAATCTTCCACCTGAACTCCAAATCTGATCGTCTCTTGTCGGCGTAACTCTTCTGCCGACTCTGTGCAGTAACTAAACGGTCCCGCACCATTTGTATCATCTCAGTCGTCTTCAGAACGATATCAGTGCTCCCTGATACTCGCTGACCAACCTCGCCCCAACAAATGGGCGTCCTGCACTTCCTACCATACAACATCTCGTACGGCGGCATGCCGATACTGGAATGGAAGCTGTTATTGTAGGAAAACTCCGCCAAAGGAAGGTACTGATCCCAACTACCTCCAAAATCAATAGCACATGCCCGAAGCATATCCTCAAGTGTCTAAATAGTCCGCTCACTCTGCCCGTCGGTCTGTGGATGAAAAGTCGTGCTAAAATGTAACCGCGTACCCATCTCCTCTTGAAACCTCTCCCAAAACCGGGAGGTAAAACGGGTGTCCCTGTCAGAGAAAATCGAAACTGGCACCCCGTGCCTGGCTACAATCTCTCGCACGAAAATCTCTGCGAGCTTCTCCGTCGAGGAGCTCTCCCTGATGGCCAAAAAAGCGAGCACTCTTGTTCAGACGACCGACAATTACCCAAATAGCATCATTCCCACGTGGAGACCTTGGGAGTTTCGTAATGAGATCCATCGTGAGCTGTTCCCATTCCACACCGGAATCTCTAAAGGCTGCAACTTCCCATGCGGCCGCTGATGCTCAGCCTTGACTTTCCGACAAGTCAAGCACACCTCCACACACTTGGCGACATCCCGCTTCATGCCGGGCCACCAATAACTCTCCCGGAGGTCGCGGTACATCTTCGTAGCTCCGGGATGAATAGAAAACTTGGACTTATGCGCCTCGTCCAACAATATCTGCCTGTTCCCACCAGTGAAGGGAACCCAATTTCGACCATATCGTGTCGATAAACCCCGACTATCACGGACAAAATTCGGAATTTCACCCGAAACTCTCTCGCGTTTGGCATTCTCGTCCCGAACTGCCACTTCCTGAGCACTACATATCGACTCCAGGAGAGGTGCAACCACCGTTAACCGTTGACACAAACCCCGCAGTGGCTCTCCAACCGGATGTCGACTAAGGGCGTCCGCAACAACATTCGCTTTATCCGGGTGGTAAAGTACCTCACAATCATAATCCTTGACCACGTCAAGCCATCTCCTCTGACGCATATTGAGGTTTTGCTGGTACATCAAGTATTTGAGGCTTTAATGGTCAGTGTATATCGTACACTTGACGCCATACAAGTAGTGCCTCCAAATCTTGAGTGCAAACACCACTGCTCCCAACTCTATATCATGCGTCGGGTAGTTCGCCTCATGAGGCTTTAACTGCCTCGAAGCGTAAGCTATGACCTTACCGCGCTACATTAGCACATCGCCCAAACCCTGGTGAGAAGCGTCACAATACACTATCAGATCCTCCATCCCATCGGGCAAAGTCAACACCGGAGCCTCGTATAAACGCCTGCGCCGCTCCTCAAAAGCCCTCTGTTGCTCCTCACCCCAGCTGAAAGCCGCAAATTTCTTTGTCAATCGGGTCATAGGCAACGCGATCTTGGAGAAATCCTGAATAAATCTCCGGTAATACCTCGCTAACCCAAGGAAACTTCGCACTTCAGTGGGGGTTTTCGGCACTTCCCACTGCATTACAGCTGTAATCTTGGCCGGATTGACCATAATACCATTCTGGTTCACGACATGTCCTAGGAATTGGACCTCCCGTAACCAGAACTCACACTTGGAGAACTTAGCATAAAGCTTCTCCCGCCTCAAAACCTCCAAAACTTCTCGCAAATGCATCTCGTGCTCTTCCTTCGACTTCGAATACACGAGAATATCGTCGATGAACACAATCACCGACCGATCCAACATCGGGCTACACACCCTGTTCATGAGGTCCATGAACGCTGCTGGTGCATTGGTGAGCCCGAAAGGCATCACCACAAACTCATAATGGCCATAACGTGTACGAAAGGTCGTCTTCTCTGTATCCTCACTCCTTACCCGCATTTGATGATACCCCGATCTCAAATCAATCTTAGAGAACCACGAGGCTCCCTGAAGCTGGTCGAACAAATCATCTATCCTTGGCAGAGGATAACGATTCTTCACCGTAAGCTTATTCAACTCACGGTAGTCTATACACATCCGTTGGGACCCGTCCTTCTTTTTCACAAACAGAATCGGGGCTCCCAAGGGTGAACAACTCGGCTTGATGAACTCCTTTTCGAGAAATTCCTGCAACTGAGTATACAACTCCTTCATTTCCGGTGGAGCCAGGCGATAAGGTGCCTTAGCCACCGGAGCAGCACCCGGAATCAAATCAATGCGGAACTCCACCTGTCGCTCGGGAGGTATTCCCGATAAATCATCGGGAAATACGTCAGCAAACTCCCGTACAACTGACACATCCTCTGCAGTCTTCTTCTCTCCGTCGCCGTGCGTGTCTATCACACACGCTAAATATCCCTGACTGCTGTGCTGCAAGTACCTCCGAGCCCTCGCAGCCGAACATATCGCTGAGGTCCGCCTGGGCGAGTCGTCCTGAATTAGAAATTCTCCCCCGCTTGGGGTTCGAACTCGTACTTGTTTGCGACGACAAACAATTCCTGCGTCGAAAGCATCCATCCAATCCATGCCCACAATCACGCACAACTCCCGCATAGCGATCGGAATCAAATCAATAGGAAACCTCACACCAGAGATTTCCAAAGTGCACCCCCGGTACACATCAGTAACCATCAAGGTCCTGTCATCAGCAACCTCAACCATAAGTGGACAACCTAACCGTCCTACAACTCGGCCCAAACACTCACTAAAAGTGTGAGACACGAACGAATGAGTAGCCCCGCTATCAAACATCACCACCGCAGGCACCGAGTTAACTAAGAACGTACCTGATCACACAGTTTCTGTAAAATGTAACTACATTTATCATCTCTACTTTCGCTACTATCCCTGGGCTTAAACCCACCGCTCCTTTAACTCGAGCGCGAGTCCGAAAACCTCGTTTTCTTTGAAACAGCCGATACTGGTGCCACGGTCTGCACCGCCTTCCTTTTCTTAGCCTGCGTCTCCAACTCCAATTCCCGTCTCCGGGCAGCCTCCATCATCGCAGCAAGTGTAGCATACTGCGCAGTACTCACGAATTCCCTGATCTCGGTACGTAACATATCCTTGTACCGCGTCATCTTCATGTCCTCAGAAGCAGCATACTGAGGGCAGAATAGTGCCATCTCGTAACAGGTTCACCGCAAAACGAACCTTCAGATTCTCAGGACAACCACTAGTAAGGAATATGCACTCCATATCCGAAATCCAGCGCATACTGACGATCGGGTTCGAGTCTCCCTTGAACTCCGGAAGAGAACAATCAGAGAGATCCCGATACTGAAACTCTCGCGCTCGGGGCTGCCCACCAGCAGGGGGTGGAATCGCCGCGATGCGCTCCTCCATCAACACAACCACTTCATCCCGAATAGCGGTAATAATCTCGGGGATCGCCTCCCCAATAGCATGCGCCACCTCGGCCGCAATCATCTCATGAATCTGCTCAGCAGTAACTCCAGTACCAGCATCTGAATAAGCATTGTTGTTCCTCATTGTGATGGCCATTCTCGATAATTAATTAACACGGGTTATTAGCACACATTAAATCATGCTAACTACCCTCACGCTCAACTCCTCGGATTCCTCGTGACTTTCCCCGACTTGAGCACGGATCCTGTGCTTCAGATAGTAGGAGCTCTACTACTACCTTCCACACCTGTCCTTACTCGTTTCGAGTCCCGTCCCGAAGTGCCCAAGTAGTTCCTTGCCGACAGTTTCAACCCATATGCCCGTACTAGCATATGTAAACACTCTTCCTAGCTCACTAGGAATTTCACCCCATCCCACTACCCTTGCTATAACGAAATCCCCACTAGTCATGACGAGTCGCCTCGCGAATGCACAGTTGCATACAGTGTGAAATCAAATAGACTTTCGAATAAAAGATTCTATCCTACAACGGTTTGACTCAAACAAGAGCTGCGCAATAGAACTAAATCCAACATTCTAAGGCTATATGGTTCCTACTGCATACAACTTATAAGGCATTCACTTAACAACCTATCACAACTAGCATAAATTTCTACTAGCAAGCAACAAACATGCAGTACAGTGTAATAAGCACCAAGCAATCTAGCATACATACTCCTATGCTCTAGAAATCAATAAATTACACTACGTACTTTACCTTTTCCCTTGGCATCGGCTGACTGCACACACTGCGCCTCCGGTCACCGTTTCTCAAACGTACTTTTCCTTTATTTTATTTCTCAAAAATTTTAAAAAGAAAAGGATAATCCCGAGCCGCAAACTTGAGTTCAAACACACCGAAATGTGTTTGATTCGCTCAAGTTGTGCTCTGATACCAAGTTGTAACGTCCCGAAAATTACAATAAATTTGAACTTTTTGAAATAACATTTTAATAGAAATAAATCATAAACATTTAACTCCAAATAAACATTTTATCCAAAACCTCGTTTAGTTAATCAACCAACTCAATTAAAGCAGCGAAAAATACAATACTTCTAAACATAGTATCTCAAAATGATAATAGGAAAAATCTCTTCAACGCGCCAGTGTGTACCGTCACGCCTTACTGCCACTCGTACCTGAAACCGTAATTTATAGGGAAAGGGTAAGCACGAAGCTTAGTGAATTCAAACACCAACATAAGATAGCAATCATATAGTCACTACCCCTATCCACAGATGGATACAAATAATCCACACATGCCAGTTTGAGAACATATCCTAAACAGGCAAACTCATGCAAGAACAACTGTGTACATAACCATCGGTCTCCCCGAATTCACACAACACTCACGTAGGCATCCCTCGGTCTCCCCGAGTTCATACAACACCTGTATACAATTCCTCGGTCTCCCCGAGTCCTCGGTCTCCCCGAGATTTATACAATTCCTCGGTCTCACCGAGTCCTCGATCTCCCCGAGATTTATACAATTCCTCGGTCTCCCTGAGTCCTCGGTCTCCCCGAGATTTATACAACACTCATGGCATTATACTAGACATTAATTCAGCCTAGTACCACACACAACAAAATTAGCTAGCACACACACAAACTACAACAATGCATATATAATCCCTATCCTACGCAGTGAGAGAACTCACCTCGAAAAGCAAAGCAGATATCCACAAACAGCAATACGAGCCCGCCAACTCCAACTCACTTCTTTCAACCTAAAGAAGTGTTATCAAGCGTCAAAGTGAAGTCCTAACTCGAAATTACAACTACAAGTCTAAACGTGTAATTCCCAGCTTTTGGTCTAAAACTACAGGTCTGTTCGTGACCTGTTTAGCCCCCCTTAAACTCATCAAACCAGAATTATTATTCCATAAATAGAAAGTTCCATGTCCTAGGTTTCCAGGGACATATCGCACGCATTCATACGAGGTCCCTACTATTTTATACGAAATTTCTAAGACCGACTATCCAAACTGTGATTTCGGACCAGTCTGTACAGATTGGTAATTTGGCCCTAGCTAGAGGCCGAATTGATTTTTCTGCAAAACATGAAAAACATACTAGACTCAAATTGTGAGATTTTGGCACTGGTTTCACCTAAATCCGAGCTTCCTAGATTAAGTTACGGATTTTACAAAACAGTGGCAGAAACGGATTTTTTCACATAAAATGATAACTCTGATTTTCGGTTTATAACTTCCTGCTTTAGGTTTAGGGTTTGAACAACTAATGGCTGGACAACCTAAACACCACCCACTGCCACCTCCGGCAGTGGTGGTCGACGGCGGCAGCGGCAGCCACCACCGGTGGTGGTGGTGGCTCGATACTTCGAAAGAATCCGGCGAGACCCGAAAGGATAAACCAACCAAACTAGCTTGGCCACCCACCCTACGCACAGCCCGACAACCTCCGCTCCTGCACGTTACAACCACCGGCTGGTGATGCACGGCGGCGGCCACACCGCTGGCAGCCAAGGCTGCGGCGGCGATGGTGGCTTCGGTGGCAACGAAAAAGAAAACAAAAGAGAGAGGGCTTACCTTGCGACGAAACCCAGCAGCAACCGTACGAAATCCCGATCACCGACTACTCTTCTTTCTATCTCGCTACTCTCTCTCTCTCTCTCTCGTCGGCGATGAACACAGCGGCGCCGGCTGTGTGGGTGTGCTCCGGCGGCAGCAGCAAAGAAAACGGTGGGGAGGGGTTTAGGGTTTTTGTGGTTGTTGTGTGTGTGGGTCGTGAATTATGAACAAGAAAAAGGAGGGGTCGGTCCATATGGGCCGATCCCATGCACCCTTATGCAAAAATGACATCTTTGGTCCCCATTTTTTCCAACCTTGCACAATGGTTAAAGTTTTCTCCATTTTGATCATGTTTGGTCTTTGTCGTTAATTCCCGTTAATAAACAATCAATTAGAGAACGATAACAATTAATTAAGACACTTAAAATAAAACCATACCGGGACACGTGCTTTACAGATACTTAGACTTAAGCTGAGAGAAGTTAAGTTATGATTTTGTGAGATATGGGTAGAAGTACTAAGGCGGGATAGTCTTAGAGTCGACTGAAATACGTGAACTTAGTATTGTAATGATGGTAACGAGGATTCTCATGTATAATATGTTCACAATTCCAATTAGTTATTGATATTATGAATATATTGTTACATAAGCATACTTGTTTCTAATTCATTACGGTGACTAATGATCGATAAAGTAAGTTTTGTATGTCTAGTTATGTGTAACCATTTCTTATGGTTATTTCTTTGTGTTATGTCAGAACGATGGTGAATACGCCGCCATTATCCCCTATTTCTTCGATGGATAGGTCCATGATTGATTGGTCGAGGGAAAAGCGACCGGAAATTGGTGAATTTCATGAGAGTCCGCCAAGGCAACCTACTATGGGAGGCACAAATAGTCAGGTACACAGAACGGGTATCAGTACTGCCGACCAAGGAACACCGGAAGTAAATATGGAAACCCGAATGATGGAAAATATGACGAGAATGATGACTAACGCAATGGCTCAACAAACTGAAATGTTTATGAAGGCACTAAATGATCGGAGTTCGGAGTTACGACAACCAGAGATTGGTACTGGGGCAATAAATCTAATTCGTAACCCGATGATAGAGACAGAGCGAAGAGTAGAAAGAATCTGCTCGTATAAAACATTCTTAAGCTGTAAACCACCTGAATTTAAAGGAAAAGATAATCCAGTAGCTTGCATGAACTGGATCAGGGAAATGAAACAAGCTTTCTGAGCGTGTGAATGCGATGAGAAGTCAAAGGTTAGATTTGCATCTCAAATGCTAAGAGGCAATGCGCTAACGTGGTGGAATGTTGTGACGGCTACAATTTCGACTCCAGTCTTGACTAACATGACTTGGGAGTCATTCAAGAAAAAGATTTTTGAAGAATATTGTAATGAGAATGAGATGGATAGGATCGAAGAAGAGTTTCGGACTCTTAAGAAGGGTAATATGTCTGTTAGAAAGTATACTGAAATTTTTATGGAAAAGCTGAACTTAGTGGGGCATGTGGCTCCGACTGAGAAAGATAAAATTAAAGCGTATTTGAAGGGTTTGCCAGTGGACATGATGTCCCGTGTCCGAAATGCTAAAGTATCAACGCTGAGAGAGACAATAGAGGAAGCTAAAGTGATGGAAGAAGTCTACGCTAAAGACAAGGAAGAAAAGACTCAGGTTGGAGAAAAACGAAAATGGGAGGGTCGGTTAGAGTCTTCTCAGAGATCAAAGGCAGCGGAAAAAAGTGTTCATTATGAATCGCGACGTGAACCGAATTGGTGATCAAAGTGTAGGAATAAACACTATGGACCGTGTCGGTTGACAGCGTTGGAATGTTACAAGTGTGGTAAAAGTGGGCATCTTATGAATAACTGTCCTATTCAAGGATCATTATGCTACGAGTGTAAGCAACCGGGTCACTTTCGTCGGGAGTGCCCAAAGCTGAAAAAGAGCGGAGATCAAAACAAGAAACCAAATATTCCAAAGCCAACGGGTCGGGCTTTTCAAATGACAGCTGATGAGGCTAAAGAATCGAAAGATGTCGTCTCGGGTATATTCCTTGTTAATTCCCTTCCTGCGCGCATTTTATTTGACTGTGGTGCAAATTTTTCTTTTGTGTCCAAGTCGTTCTATCACAAGTTAGATGTGCCTGTCACTACCTTGGAAGATGCCTTAGTAGTTGAGGTAGCTAACGGGGGTCAAGTTTTTGGTTCGTGAAAGACTAGATAATGGTTTTATTTCAGTAGGGGAAACGAAATTTCCGATCAACTTGTTGTTGATGGAAATTGGGGGATTCGATGTGATTGTGGGTATGGACTGGCTGACAGTCAACCAGGCAGAGATACTTTGTGCAAAGAAATTAATCCGGATTCCAATGGCTGATAAGGATGATGTACTCATCTTTGGGGAAAAGCGAAAAGGGGAAGTTCCGTTAATTTCTGTTACAAAAGCGCGTAAATGTCTAGTGAAAGGATGTTCATCCTATCTGGCTTATGTTTTAGATGTAAAGTCAGAAAAGAAACAATTGGAGGATATTAAGGTGGTACGTGAATTCCCGGACGTATTCCCCGATGATCTTCTAGGTCTACCGACTGAAAGGCAGGTAGAGTTTCGTATTGATCTTATCCCTGGATCGGCACCAATAGCGCGTGCACCGTATCGCTTAGCGCCGATCAAAATGAAAGAGATGATGACTCAACTTCAGGAGTTGTTGGATAAAGGTTTTATTAGACCGAGTTCTTCACCTTGGGGAGCTCCGGTTTTATTTGTTAAAAAGAAGGATGGCACCATGAGGATGTGCATCGATTATCGTGAATTGAATAAGGTGACGATTAAGAACAAGTATCCGCTCCCAAGGATTGATGGTTTGTTTGATCAACTTCAAGGTGCGGGATGTTTTTCTAAGATTGATTTGAGGTCGGGGTACCATCAAGTTCGAGTAAGAGATGAAGATATCCCTAAGACAGCATTTAGAACAAGGTATGGACATTATGAATTTCTTGTAATGCCATTTGGGTTGACTAATGCTCCCGCCATGTTCATGTATTTGATGAACAGAGTATGTCAACCATTCTTGGATAAGTTTGCCATTGTGTTCATCGATGACATACTTGTCTATTCAAAGAATGAAGTCGATCATGAATGCCATCTTCGAGAAGTCTTAGAAGTTCCGAGGAAAGAGAAATTGTACGCTAAGTTTTCAAAGTGTGAATTCTGGTTAAAAGAGGTACAATTTCTAGGACATGTAATTGCTTCTGAAGGAGTTAAAGTAGATCCAGCAAAGATAGAAGCAATGGCGAATTGGGAGACACCGAAGAGTGCGTCTGAAATAAGAAGTTTCTTGGGTTTAGCAGGTTACTATCGGAGGTTTATTAAAGACTTTTCAAAGATTGCTTCTGCTTTGACCGTGTTGACTCGAAAGAATGTAAAGTTTGTTTGGACGGAGAAACAAGAGGCAGCTTTCAAAACTTTACGTCAGAAGTTGTGTGAAGCTCCTATTCTTGCGTTGCCGGAAGGAACGGAAGATTTGGTAGTATATAGTGACGCATCAAAGATGGGTTTGGGATGTGTGTTGATGCAACGAGGCAAGGTGATTGCTTATGCATCAAGACAACTTAAAGAGCACGAAAAGAATTATCCTACTCATGATTTGGAATTGGCAGCGGTCGTGTTTGCTTTAAAGCTATGGCGTCATTATCTGTATGGAACAAAGTGTACTTTATTCACGGATCATAAGAGCCTACAACATGTATTTGATAAAAAAGAATTGAATATGAGGCAAAGGCGTTGGTTAGAACTACTTAAAGACTACGATTGTGAATTACATTACCATCCTGGTAAGGCAAATGTTGTAGCTGATGCTTTAAGCAGAAAATAGTATAGTGGGTGTTTGAAAACGACTAATGCTAGGATTGACGTGACGTCAAGATTGATTGATAGGATAAAGGAGGCACAAGCGGAAGCCTTACGGAAAGAAAATCTGAAAGAAGAAGTGATGAGCAAGCAACATCTTCAATTGACTGAAGATAGCCGTGGAATTAAGTTATTTCAAGGTCGTGTTTGGGTACCAAAGATTGGAGGAAATCGAGAATTGATTCTCGAAGACACTCATAGATCTAAGTATTCTATACATCATGGGAGTACTAAGATGTATAGGGATCTGAAGTTACACTATTGGTGGCCATCTATGAAAACAGATGTGGCACAAATAGTAGAAAGGTGTATGACACGTTCGTTAGTAAAAGCGGAACACCAAAGGCCTTATGGAAGTTTTCAATCATTGGAGATCCCGGAATGGAAATGAGACAAGATTACCATGGATTTCGTGACAAAGTTACCGAGAACGCAAAAGGGTAACGACACTATATGGGTAATTGTGGATCGTTTGACTAAGAGTGCTCATTTTCTAGCTATGAAAGAAGCGTCACCAATCGATAAATTGGCGAAGTTGTATATTGATGAAGTGGTGTCAAGGCATGGTATACCGGTGTCTATAGTTTCGGATCGTGATAGTCGGTTTACCTCGAGGTTTTGGCAGTCACTTCAAGAAGAATTGGGTACGAAGGTCAATTTGAGCACTGCTTACCATCCACAAACTGACGGGCAAAGTGAAAGAACCATTCAAACTTTGGAAGATATGCTAAGGTCGTGTGTGTTAGATTTTGGAGGTAACTGGGATACGCATCTACTGTTAGTAGAATTTGCGTATAATAATAGTTACCATTCCAGTATTGGAAGAGCACCTTTTGAAGCTTTGTATGGTCGTAAAAGTAGAACTCCGGTGTGTTGGTTAGAAGCCGGAGAAAAGCAGTTTACTGGTCCGGAACTTGTGCAACAAACAGCTGACAAAGTAAAAGAAATTCGGCAACATATGAAGGCAGCTCAAGATCGGCAAAGGAGTTATGCTGATCCGAAAAGAAGACCAAAAGAATTCCAAGTTGGGGAGCGTGTAATGCTTAAGGTATCCCCATGGAAAGGTGTGATAAGGTTTGGTAAACGCGGAAAGTTGAGTCCTCGTTTTCTAGGACCTTTCACTATTACTAAGAGAGTTGGATTGCAAGCATATCAGTTGGATCTTCCACCTGAATTGGAAGGGATCCATAATACCTTCCATGTTTGTTACCTTCGGAAATGTTTGGTCGAAGAGGATAATGTGATTCCACTTAATGAGGTAAGGGTGGACGAAAAGAACCGATGTGTGGAAGAACCAAAGGCAATTTTGGAAAGGTCGGTTAGAAAGTTACGTAAAAATAAGGAAGTGATTATGCTAAAGGTACAATGGAAGCATCATCGAGGTGCTAATGTAACTTTAGAATCGGAAGAGGACATGAAGGTTAGATATCCTCAATTGTTTACCTAACTTTGATTTCGGGGACGAAATCATCTTCAAGTTGGGGAGTATTGTAACATCTTGAATTTTCGTTATATTATATTTTTAATATAAGGGAAGTTGTTTTGTAAGTATGTGTAAGTTGTGCTATATTTACTAAAATATAAAGCTATGAGGTTAAAAGCATGAAAAGTCAAAATTTGGAGCTAACTTTGATATTATCCAAAGTAGAAGGTGTGTGGAGTCAATTAGGGATAGTATGTGTGGTTAAGGGGCTGAGTTTGGTGAAAATATCTGATCTTTTGTGTTGGGACGGTTTAGAGAGAAATCAGAGGAGAGAAAAGAAGAGAAAGAAGAAAAAGAGGTAAAAACTCAAGAATTGTCATCATAAATTGGTAAGGAATTAATCATGGATTCATGTAACGCCCCAAAATTCTGGGCTAATTTGAACCTCAAGTTATAACAGGTTATGACAATAAACACTTCAACTTATAAAAACAGACAGTGGATTAACCATCAAGAGTGTATTCACTTTACAAGATCCTTCAGATAACCTATCAATCTAATTATGTCACTACAACCCGATTAATCAAGTTATCTATCAATCCATCAAAATCTCTTCTTTGTTAAATTCATCCACCTCTGCTATATCAAAACGCTCGTTCCACAACCCTTTATTTCCCCGAGCTGGTACCTGATAAGAAAACATCGTATGAAACGATTAGGCTAACGCCTAGTGAGAACATTCGTTTCCATAATAACATTTGCAAAATCAATGTAAACAAGTTACAGCAAACCTGATCACTCCTTTTCTTACCGTACAACAACTCCTTTCACTACTGGGAATCTACCCCACTTCCACAACTATGACTAATTCACCTAGTCATATTATCATATATCAGAGCCTTCTACGAATCAATCCCAGATTCTAGATCAATGCTCTCATCTAATAAATCGCAACCACATATGCCCATTTATTAGAAAGGATGTAGAGATTACAATTACTCATGTCAATCTCTCTTCATCCTAAGAAATCAGGAATTACGATTACTCACATCAATCCCATGATTTCTCAATAATGCAAATAGGAATTACGATTACTCACATCAATTCCTTATTTCACATACACACAGGAATTACGATTACTCACATCAATTCCTTATTTCACATAAATGGGAATTACGATTACTCACATCAATTCCACATTTAACATACACTCAGGAATTATGATTACTCACATCAATTCCTTATTTCACATACACACAGGAATTATGATTACTCACATCAATTCCTTATGTTTTTATATCAAACTAGTGCCTATGGATCCATTACACTTAACACATTCCTGCCTAGCATCACACTAGCGCAGTCTATAAACCTAACATACTACTTTTCAAGGGTATGTATGTTCAAGCTATATAATTCCCATCACAATTCCTAAATCGCATACTTCCATGATTTACATAAATGCACATTTCAATACATCCGGAAAGATACATAAAAATACAAGGCCTCTAGATACTTAACTTATCAGATCCTTGAGCCATATCAAACTTTGATACCATTTAGATATACTGGTTTCTTTACTCAACTCCCGATATGCTGTACCGGGACTCACCTGTACCGGGACTTGCCTCTACCGGGACTTGCCTCCACCGGGACTTGCCTCTACCGGGACTTCCACTACCGGGACTTCCACTACCGGGACTTCCACTATCGGGACTTCCACTACCGGACTTCCACTACCGGGACTTTCAACTACCGGGACTTCCACTACCGGGACATTCAACTACCGGGACTTTCAAGGTTTTGCGTACTGTCCGTTCAACAAGTCCTCAAATCGATTTAAAACATGAAATCAGTTCAATCTACTCATTCTAATCAATCCTCAGTCAGTTCATACAAATATACCAAGGTTACTATAACTTAAAAACACTGATTTGTACAAAGAATCGAATGAACTCACCTTTTTGATGTAAAACCCACTTTGCTGCACAAATTCAATCCCAATCTGCTGTAAACGATTTGAAAACCTATTCACAATCATAGATTCGTTTACACACATATAATTACAACAGATTTTACCAGAAATCATCACGAATTCCTTACCAATTTGATGAACAAAGCCTCTTCTCCTCCTTTCTCTTCTTTTCTTTCTGCCTTCTCTCTTCTGCCGACTCAAAAACCAAATCTGAGATAATATCTCAGATTTCAACCCCTTATCCCTACACACATTTCCATACTTACTAAATACACCCTCTAGTTCCAACTTTCCAACAATTGACACCAAACCTTAATCCCTTGTATTTTAACCTTATTGAATTATAAAATACACTTAGATCTCAATTCTCATTAAATTACTATTATTGAAAATTCAGGATGTTACAATTCAGATATGGTTGGTTGTAATTGCTTAGTTATGAACACATCTGTTTATTCAAATTGATTTTTCAGAATCGTTAACAGCAGCTCGAATCTCTGATTTGTGCAAGAAGTGGGTTTAGTTTCTTAAAGGTGAGTTCATTCACTTTTTGATTAAATACATGCTTTCTGTCAAATTAAATGTTAAGACACATGTATAAACTGTTTTGGGACTGTATGGTTGTGTTTAAAACAAGCTGAATGGAACAGACATGGCTTTGGGATGAATGGTTAGGCTGCAGGTCGTAGTTTCCGGGTAAACTGATAGTATCCGGAAACCTCTGAGATGAATGTTCCCGGACAAGACGAAGTATCCGGTAAGTCTTAAGTTTCTTATAGTTTTCAGATAAATTGAGTTACCGGATGGTACCCGGATTACCTTGGTTTCCGGATGTCATCCGGATTAGTGAAGTATCCGGAAAGATGATGTATCCGGAAAGTTGGTGTATTTTGTAAGTCTTGGGTATTCGGAAAACTTGTGTTGTTCGGATAGTTTTGAGGTGTCCGGAAACTGGTGCTGTCCGGTCACTTTTGGAGTACTCAGTAACTTTAGGATTTGCTGACTTCTAAACAGGTACGATTTAGGAATTGAAATGCAATTCTAGTAGTTTGAACATACTTACAGCTGAATGGTAGGTTGTTAGTCTTAATGACTGTTCTAGTTTGATACTAGGCAGGTGTGTAGTAAGTGTAATGGATCCATAGGCACTAGTGGTTATGTACACGTGGAATAGATGAAGATTAATCGTTATTCCGATGTGTGTGAGAAATCGTGGAATAAACGTAATTCCCGATTTCTAAGGAAGAAAAAAAGGGATTGACATAAGTAATTGTAATCTCTACTTCCTTTCCAATAAATGGGCATGTGTTATTGCAATTTATTGGATATGAGCCTTAGTCTAGAATCCGTTAAGATTCGTAGTACGGCTCTGGACCATGAGAAATGACTGACTTCGGGTCAGGTCGTAGTCATGGAATTGGAACATGAGAAATGATTGACCTAGTGTCAGATCGTAGTCATGTAATCGGGTTTATCCCCGCTATGGAAGGATGGTTATGCGTATGGTAAGAAAAAGAGTAAACCAGGTTTGTCATGCCTTGTTTACATTGATTTATACAAATATTATTTTGAAACCGAATGTTCTCACTAGGCGTTAGCCTAATTGTTTCAAATGATGTTTTCTTACCAGGTACTAGCTCAGGAAAGTAAAAGGGATGTGGGACGAGGGTTTTGAGATAGCGAAGAAGTCAATTAACGAAAGGAGATTTTGATGGACTGCTTAGATAACTTAGTTAATCTAATTATAATGACATGATTAGATTAATAGGTTATTTGAAGGATTCCGTATTTGTAAATATAACTCCTCACGGTTAATTCATTTCTTATAAAAGTTTGTATGTAATTTAATCATAACTTGTTATAAATTAAGTTTTAAATTAGCCCTGATTTTAGGGTGTTACACATGTGGACTAGCATGGGGTCGCCGCCGCTCATGGTAAGATCCAGCCATGGACCGAAAGGTGTCCCTCTGAAGATCTCATCAATCCCAGCTACCCGATCTCCTAGCGTGGCGAAGCGCTGACTCATCTATACGATGAACGAAACGTGACACCTTAATGTCAAGTCGATCGTCAAAAAATCGTTCTGCATAGAAAATTCATGGATGTTATAATGCTTGTTTGGTTTATTGGGTTGATAATTATTTGTGTATTTTAGTTTTAGAAAAGAACCCACTCAATCTATTGGACTTCCAGGTAGCAGGGGAATCACAAGGATTGCTTAAGTCCCCACATACCTTAGGGCTATTTACACCCGTTTGACAAAATCCAAATAGATATGTTGTGGTTTTTTTTTATTTCAATGTAACATTGTTATATATAGATGCTTTTGGCAAGAGGCCAAAATGAATTTGAGTATGGCATGTGAAGCCAATTTCAATGTTTTTATATCTTCATACCATTTACGGATGTTTCGGTAAAATGATACATATACATATTAGGGCTTCGGAAGTGTGACTTCCAATAATTATTTATGAGTAGGAAACTCAAAAGAAAGATAAACAATTAAATAATTCACTAAAGTTTATGGACCTAAGTTGTCAATTAAGTAAAGTTTAGGGACCTAAGTTGTCATTCACCAAAGTTTAGGGACCTAAGTTGTCATTCACCATAGTTTAGGGACCTAAGTTGTCATTCACTAAAGTTTAGGAACCTAAGTTATCATTCACCAAAGTTTAGGGACCTAAGTTGTCATTCACCAAAGTTTAGGTACCTAAGTTGTCATTCACCAAAGTTTAGGGACCTAAGTTGTCATTCACCAAAGTTTAGGGACCTAAGTTGTCATTCACCATAGTTTAGGGACCTAAGTTGTCATTCACTAAAGTTTAAGGATCTAAGTTATCATTCACTAAAGTTTAGGGACTCAAGTTATCATTCACTAAAGTTTAGGGACCTAAGTTGTCATTCACCAAAGTTTAAACATACACCAACTTTTTTATAAAAAACACTAACATTTATTTTATAAAACTCACTCTAACATTTAATTTTTTTAAAAACACTCTTTTTATAACAAAAAAAACACCTACTTTTTTATAAAAAAAAAATTAACATTTATTTCTATAAATAACACCAACTTTTTAAAAAAACACTAACTTATTTTTATAAACTCACTCTAACATTTAACAAAAAAAAACACTAACACCTACTTTTTTTTATAAAAAAATTTTTAACATTTATTTCTATAAATAACACCAACTTTTTAAAAAAAAACACTAACTTATTTTTATAAACTCACTCTAACATTTAACAAAAAAAACAATAACACCTACTTTTTTATAAAAAATTTTAACATTTATTTCTATAAATAACACCAACTTTAAAAAAAATACTAACTTACTTTTATAAACTCACTCTAACATTTAACAAAAAAAAACACTAACACCTACTTTTTTTTTAAAAAAAACTTTAACATATTTTTCTATAAATAACACCAACTTTTAAAAAAAACACTAACTTATTTTACCAACAAAGTTTAAACAACAAAGTTCAAACAACAAAGTCTAACTAAACAACAAAGTTTACATATAATATTTTACCAACAAAGTTTAAATATCATATATTTTAAAATTTTAAGATAACAACAACAAAGGGTTAAGAAAAATGACTTACAACATCCCTAACACGTGACATCTTTAAACCGAACGCGTAATCGACACGAGAAGTTGAGAGAATTTGGAGAGAGTTTGGAGAGATTATTAAAAAAATGTTGGTGGCTGGATTTGGTCCCCCACCCTCTCTCTTTATAGCCGACACCCAACCCTAAACATTTATAAAAAATTAAGGTTTCAACCCCAGCCCTATACGTGGCAGGAAAATCCCGCGATCGTGGGATCAAATCGCGGGACAGGGGCCATTTTGGTAAACGCGGCGGGGTATCTTGAGGGGGAAAAATGGTAGCCGCGGGGTATCTTGAGGGGGAATAGCGGGATAAATGGGCAAACCTGGTGCCACGTCGTGCCACGTGGTGCCACGTGGTTGTGGGTCCCGCGGTCGCGGGATTTTTCGCGGGAAAAATGGGTATTTCGGCAAATTGGTCGAGAAAATGGGTATTTTGGTAAGTTAAAGTCAAACTTTGGGTATTTTAATTAAATTCCCTAATATATAGGGTATTTAATTAAAATACCCAAAGTGTGACATTGACTTACCAAAATACCCATTTCTCTCATGCATTTGCCAAAATAACATTTTTTTCCGTGAAGGGGTCTGCGATCGCGGACAGGGACCACTTTTGAAAAAAATTGTCGCGCGATCGCGAAGAAAAGTCCCGCGACACATGTGATTTTGATTGTTTTGATTTGCAATTTACACTTTCAACCCCTATACTTATTTACTTACTTAATTTCTACATTTTACTTTCATAATTTTAATTTTACATTTAACACATATAATCGTTTATTAACTAAAATACGTTAAAAATACGTTTTAATTTTAACAAGTTACACCATTATAATCGTCTATTCGATACGTTCGAAATGAGCTCAATATTGAATATTTTTGGATTTATTTATTTTATTATATATCATATATACTACATAAAAATATTTTTAATATTTACAATTCATACCTTTATAGTTAATTATTTAATTTATGGTACTCTTATAGTTAAAATACGTTTTATTTATTTTATTATCGATGGTCCAAGTGTAAGTATTAAAAATTGGCGGAGGCTTTGTGATGGACAAACATCGATCCTTTTGTGCATACTCTGTAACTGCAAATACTTATGCTCCAAACACACATGAATCATCATTCGCCAAATACTCATTTTCACAATTCTTAAATGAGTCTAATGATACCAACTTGTCAAAACCCCATTTCATATTCTTCTCGTGAAAGCTTGTCTTATTGCCATTCACGATATCTATAAACACATACAAACAATAATAATTTAAAACGATTTAATGAATTAGTTAATATATGATTATCATGTTAATGCGATAGGAGTGTAAAACAAAATTGAAAAAATAAGAGATGTACCATCAATTAAATAATTAACTATAAGAGTATGAATTGTAAATATTAAAAATATTTTTATGTAGTAAATATTAAATATAATAAAATAAATAAATCCAAAAATATTCAATATTGGGCTCATTTCGAACGTATCGAAGGGACGATTATAATGGTGTAACTTGTTAAAATTAAAACGTATTTTTTTAACGTATTTTAGTTAATAAACGATTATATGTGTTAAATGTAAAATTAAAATTATGAAAGTAAAAGTTATAAAGTAAAGTAAGTGAATAAGTATAAGGGTTGAAAGTGTAAATATCAAATCAAAATTCACCAAAATTGATTCTATTTTTAAAATTGGTCCATGTCCGCGATCGTGGACCCCTTCGCGGAAAAAATGGGTATTTTGGTAAATGCAGGAGAAAAATGAGTATTTTGGTAAGTCAAAGTCAAACTTTGGGTATTTTAATTAAATTCCCTAATATATATGTTTTTCCTTTCTTTGTGATGAAAATTCTAAATAAGAAATTTTTTCTTTTCGCTGAAAATACAAAAAAAGAAGAAGGTAGAATTAAGTAAATACAACGGATTAAAATATCCAAAGTCAAACCAACTGTTACCAAAATACCCAAAAAAATTTCAATTTTGCAAAAATACCCAAAATACCCGCGATGGGGTCCCGCGATCGCGGGATACGCTGACGTGGCACGTATTTTGGGCACAAACGCCCCGCGAAGCCCCTAAACTTTGGAGCGGTGCACTTTTGGTCCCTGCCCGCGATCGCAGCCCGCGATGGGCCAAAATTTACAGTTTTGGTCCCTGAAATTTTCAACTTTTGGTCCCTGAAAATTTACACTTTCAGCCCCTATACTTAGACGAATCTTGATGCTTTTACTGTTTTTTTCCACAATTATTGCAATTTAAAGACCGATTTGTGGTTGAAATTCAATTGCATGTTTCAATCAATGTTAAATCAATGTTTTTGGAATATCAGTTTGTGGATGAAATGAGAGATTGGTTTTCTGATATGTTGGTTGTTTCATTCATAAATAGACGTAAAATTCAAGCCATAATTCTCACACAACGATTTCATTGTTGCAATATTTCTTTCTGCAATATTTTGTGTTTGAGATACTACTGAAAAAATGAGTTCATCTGTTGCAAAAGCTAAGCTATATTTTTGTTTTGATGGTGAATGGGTGCAAGATAACAATGAGTGGAATTTTGCTTATAAATCTAAGCATGGTGTTAAAGTGTCAGTAAACTATACTTATCAGAAGTTTGTTGCATACGCCATGCAAAAATGTGGAATCAACTCTTCTGATATTTGCAAGTTAGTGTTTAAAAATGGCGATGGGTCATTTGTGGATTTATCCAACGATGGGGATATCTCTACTTTTCTACACCTTGCAGTCGATTCAGAAAGACCCCCATTAGTCTTTGTGTATCCCGGCGTATCCGATGGTGACGACGACGGTGACGACGACGGTGACGAGGAGGGTGACGACGACGAAGACCTCCAAATAGAGCAGTCTGATTCTCAACAACCACCACCACCACCACCATCACCACAACCACACGAATGGCGTACTGCTGGAGTTGCTGATGACGAAACCCACGTTTTCAGAACGGGTAATTCTGAAATAGACAGATCAGACACCGATAATGATGATCACCAAGAATATACCCCTAGTAGAAAATCATGTAGTCAGATAAATGACTTTTTTGATATGCCCCCTATTCTTCCAGACTCCCATACCCAGACACAAAGCTACGAACCTACACCTTATATTCGTAGCGAAAGTTTAACAGCATGTCAGATATTCGATTCGAAGGATCTCTTAGCAAGTCAGATCGGACTCAAGTTCTTGGAAGAGGGTTTCCAAAGTCGCGTGCGGGCATCTGACAAAATCAAATACGTAGTTGAATGTGCTAGAGAAAAGTGTGAGTGGAGGTTGTACGCGATTCACACGGGTCCCAAAGGAGGGGCGATAATGATTAGAAAGTTGCACGACGTACACACTTGTACGAGGACGCAACTTAATCCCCACCACAAACAAGCCGGCAAAAATACTTTGGGTGCGATCCTGAAAAACAAATTTCTTGATGTTAGCAGGTCATTGCGTCCAAAGGACATCGTCCACGACGTTCACCGGCAGTTCGGCGTCACGATTGATTACCACCAAGCGTGGCGTGCGCGCTGCCATGCACTGTTTATGGTGAGAGGCACGTTCGAGGAGTCGTATGAACGACTCCCGACATATTTATATAATTTGCAGATGCAGAACCCTGGTACTGTCACGCAGCTACGGACCGATTCATGTGGACGGTTTGAGATGTGCTTCGTGGCCCTTGGACCCGCGGTACGTATTTTAACACGTCATATGTTTACACATTATAAACTATAACATTTACACATTATAAACTATAACATTTTAACCTATGTTTTTGCAGATCCGCACATTTCTGAAAAATCTACGTCGTGTCCTGATAATAGACGCAACCCATTTAAAGGGTCGTTACTTGGGTATGATGTTCCTGGCGGTTGCCATGGACGGGGATAACTCCATCGTTCCAGTAGCTTTCGGCGTAGGCAAGTCCGAAACCGGGGACGAGTGGACTTGGTTTCTGTCCATGTTGAGACAAGCTATCGGAGACCCGCAAGGGTTGGTGTTTATGTCTGACAGGGCTCCTTCCATAAGCGCCGCAATCTCTGCCATGTACCCAAACGCCCCTCACGCCATATGCTGTCGACATTTGGAGATGAACGCCAAATCCAAGGACAAACGTATTACCACCTACAAGGATGTCTATTGGGCGGCATGCAGAGCATATACGGATCGGGAGTTTAACAAGTACATGAATATGCTACGATACAGTGTCAAGGAAGCAGCCAAAGTCTTTGACGATGCTGGACCGGAGAGGTGGTCAGCGGCCCATTTTCCTGGACAACGGTATGACATTTTGACCTCGAATAGTGCAGAGTCTGTGAATGCACTCTCCCGTTTTGCGCGTAGATGTCCGATTGTTAATCTTATGGACTACTTTCGGGCCTTTCAACAAGAGTGGTACCAAATTCGACGCCTAAAAGGAGCTAAGATACAAAATGCACTCGCACCAACGGCGGAGAATATCGTTCAGTACAGGGCGCGTCGTGCGGCGACATGGCCGGTAAGAGCAATCGGGTATGGAAAGTACGAGGTGCATGATGACTATATTCACGCGATTGTGAATATGGAAGACCACCTTTGTTCGTGTCGCGAATGGGATAAATCTGGGTTACCGTGCGGCCATGCCATCGCTGCAGCAACATATATGGGTCGTACAGATTGCATCGACTTGGCTGTACCTTTCTTCACGTCCGAATATTACCGGAAAACATACGTGGAGGTAATAAACCCAGCTGGACCCCCTGCAGCATGGGTGTATCCACCCGACCCGCTTCCACCATGCTATCCACCTTTAATGGATAAGAACAGGGCCGGGAGACCGAGAAAGAACGACCGACGTCCATCACGTGGTGAAAGTTCGATACAACGAAGATGTACTCGGTGCCAATGCGTAGGACACACTCGTGGAGAGTGTCCAAATCCCGCCCCTTCAACCGTGCCAAGGAGACATTCTGTCAGTCACGCCCCGGGTCCGTCACAGCTTGAACCATATGGAACAAACCCTTATGATATTGTTGATCTAAACACTGATTTGTAAATGATATATATACACACATACATATGCTTCTAAATGAACATTGATAACACAACTAGTTTGTAAATGATATATATATATATTCGTATTATATATTTACACACATAAAGAAAATAGGAGACCTTCAATTTTTCTTAGTATTTTTTTGACCTTGTTCTTGCATCCATGGCAGTGAATGTTAACTCTGAGTACACATGTCTGTTTATATATTCATATTAGATACGTTTTAATTTTAACAAATTACACCATTATAGTTAATTATTTAATTTATGGTACATCTCATATTTTTTTTCAATTTTGTTTTACACTCCTATCGCATTAACATAATAATCATATATTAACTAATTCATTAAATCGTTTTAAATTATTATTATTTGAATGTGTTTATAGTTATCGTGAATGGCAATAGGAGAAGGTAGAATTGTTTATAAATGGGGTTTTGACAAGTTGGTATCACTAGACTCATTTAAGAATTGTGAAAATGGGTATTTGGCGAATGATGATTCATGTGTGTTTGGAGCTGAAGTATTTGCAGTTACAGAGTATTGCAAATCATCTTCCCAACCGAAACGGATACAGTGCATGTAAACAAAGAAATCTATTACTGGAAGGCGTCCTGGAGTCCTGTGATCAAGTTAACCTTTTCCTTGATCACGTCCTCCATTCCCATGTAGTCCGATTCGAGTTCTTCTAGTTCATCTTCAGCTTCCTTAATCTCTCGTTGCAGCTGCCGAACGTGAGCCCTAGTCATGGCCAGTTCTCGTTTCTTCTCCGCTAGATACTCCATTTTCCCCTGCTGAATCCCACTGTTATGGTTCCACATACCCTTTACCTTTTCGATACCGGCGTTCGCCTCATCAATGGCTTTTTGCACTGCGGGAGTAATTCGTTGACTTTGTCGAAGACCCGTCGGCATAAAATCATACATTGGTGGGGTTTTCATGCCATTATCGAAGTAGTAATTGTCGGATGCCATCTCCCAGTCTGCTTCCTCCTCGGGCGTGAATGGAAAATCGGCTGCAGTTCGCCCACAATTTGTCCACTCCTCGTCTGTTTCCGGTACCTTCCAGGTACTCCGGCGAGCTCCGTCGTTCAGTGGTTGGTAGGCTCCCGAACGTGAAGTTCCAGCCACATTCGCCGACCTGTTCCCCCTTGATCTTGAACCTCCATCCATTGTGTTAAAAAAAGCGAGAGTGTGTTTGTATAAAAGATAGATAGGAAGTTGTGAATTACTACTTCATCATGCCATCTACTTATAGCCGTGAAAATGTATGTTCTTCATCAGATATGGTCAAAGATTTCGTCTGAAAAAGTTGCCTGCATGATTCGTCTGAATAGTTCACTGCAAGATTCGTTTGAAAAGAGCCTGTAAGATTCCACTGAAAAAGTAACTGCAATATTCGTCTACTCTTGAATAAAGGTCTTTCATTAGGCAGAAAATTAGTCTTTAAGTAGTCAAACATAGCTAATTAATGAGAATTTAGATCAGATTTATATGGTACTATCAAATGCAAGTTTCTATAATATAGATATTGTTCTACATTAGGAGGAGGAACGGGGGCGACTGGTATCCACCGGAAGGGGGCCTGTCGTCGTCTTCCTCATCTTCGGAAGTAGGGGGACGTCGAGCCCTTTCCGCCTCTGCGTCAATAAAGGCCACGCTGTCTCTGTACCAATTTGTGCCCATCTCGTCGACAGTAGGCACAAGGCGACCGTCGGGCAAGAGTGACTGCTAAATATATGATAAAACATAAAAGAAATTAATAAGCGGGACTAACGTATGCAAATTGTAAACATAATAAAAGAACTTACATTTCTAGACGCTTTGAAGAACTCAATCCAAAGCGACCTACTTAGGGTAACACGCTTGTCCCAACGGGTTCCCCTAAGTACTCGATCGTCGCGCTTGACGAAATATCGGATTGATGCGGGAAACATCTCCAAGATCCATATCTGGAATTAGACAAGAAGAGCAAGTACGTAAAAAGAAAAGCCAAACAGTTTGTATGTATTATTAACAATTGTTATACTACGTATCTAACCTTGAAGGCGTATGTAAAACCACAAAGATTCATCTTTGCATGTCGATCGGCGCGTCTGCCTATGGCTCGGTGCATATTAGAGTAGCAATGTGTCCAGATATGGCTACCCCACGGGTAGCTGTTAAACAGCTCAAGGTCCTCGACGGCCCTAAGGACCGTCGATGAAGCATGCTGGCTATACTCACGGCCCAGGAAGCCCATATCCACGATCACCACCAAGCATACACGGACAACATCGTCGTCGGTTAGGGCACTAAGGCCCTCTTTCATCTTTTCCCGGGCTGCCTTCAGCTTCAAACGAGATGCTGAAATGCCGAAAACCCTAGGAACGAAGGAGCAGTCTTCTAAGGGAGGAAGGGAGGGAGCCTCTCCAAAACGTAGTCCTGTAATTAGACAGAACTCTTGACGCCCAAAATGCAATTGAGAGCCGAAGAAATCAAAATGCATCTCCTCCGGCTCAGCGTTGGCGTCCTCGACCTCCAACTGTAGAAACATGTGTACTAGCGTAGGGTCGCCACCAGAGTAAGACACATCCATCCATGGCCCGAACGGTGTCCCTCTATAGATGGTCTCAAGGGTATCTGCGCGATCACCTAATCCCCTAAACAGCGCTCCTAATTCCTCGATGTATGAAACTTTGCACCTTACCGTCAAGTCGATGTTAAAGAAATCCTTCTACATAGTCATTCACAGATGTTATAGTTAGTGTTATATATAGATGCTGCAGTTTATTTTATTTTATATAGATGTTGCGGTTTATTTTATTTCAACGTATAATAGTGTTATATATAGATAAAGTGCGGTTGTATTTTATTTCAACATATAATAGTGTTATATATAGATAAAGTGCGGTTTATTTTATTTCAACGTATAATAGTGTTATATATAGATAAAGTGCGGTTTATTTTATTTCAACGTATAATAGTGTTATATAAAGATAAAGTGCGGTTGTATTTTATTTCAACGTATAATAGTGTTATACATAGATAAAGTGCGGTTTATTTTATTTCAACGTATAATAGTGTTATACATAGATAAAGTGCGGTTTATTTTATTTCAACGTATAATAGTGTTATACATAGATAAAGTGCGGTTTATTTTATTTCAACGTATAATAGTGTTATATATAGATAAAGTGCGGTTTATTTTATTTCAACGTATAATAGTGTTATATATAGATAAAGTGCGGTTTATTTTATTTCAACGTATAATAGTGTTATATATAGATAAAGTGCGGTTTATTTTATTTCAACGTATAATAGTGTTATATAAAGATAAAGTGCGGTTGTATTTTATTTCAACGTATAATAGTGTTATACATAGATAAAGTGCGGTTTATTTTATTTCAACGTATAATAGTGTTATATATAGATAAAGTGTGGTTTATTTTATTTCAATGTATAATAGTGTTATATATAGATAAAGTGCGGTTTATTTTATTTCAACGTATAATAGTGTTATATATAGATAAAGTGTGGTTTATTTTATTTCAATGTATAATAGTGTTATTTTATTACACGGCCACTCTCCACTCTCAATTTTTTTAATCACTCTCTCAATTTTTAATCAAACTCTCTCAATTTTCTCCCACTCTCTCAATTTTCTCGTGTGGAATACGCGTTCGGGTTTTGTGAAGATGTCTCGTATTACCTCTTTGGTATGTTTTCCTTATGTTATTTGTTATTTTTTGTATGTTATTTTAAGTTAAGATATATGATTTGTAGGTTGTTATAGTGTTTATAACTTATGTTTGAATATGTTCTATGTTTAACATGATATGTATGGTTTTATGTTTGAATGTGATATTTGTATGTTATAATGTGTATGTTGTTATAGTGTGTTTTTTCATATAAAAATTGTTAAGAGTGTTTTTTTATAAAAAAATTGTTTAGAGTGTGTTTTTATATAAAAATTGTTAACAATGTGTTTTTTTTTATAAAAACACACTCTTAACAATTTTTTTATAAAAACACACCCTTAACAATTTTTTATAAAAACAGTTTTTTTATAAAAAAATGTTTAATAGTGTGTTTTTATAAAAAAAATGTTATAGTTTTATGGTTTTTATAATGTGTTTTTTTATAAAAAAATTGTTAATTTTTTTTTTATAAAAACAGTTTTTATAAAAAAAAAATGTTAAAAATGTGTTTTTTTTATAAAAAATTGTTAAGAGTGTGTTTTTATAAAAAAATTGTTATAGTTTTATGGTTTTATGTTTGAATGTGATATTTGTATGTTATAATGTGTATGTTGTTATAGTGTGTTTTTTCATATAAAAATTGTTAAGAGTTTTTTTATAAAAAAAATTGTTAAGAGTGTGTTTTTATAAAAAAAATTGTTAACAATGTTTTTTTTTTATAAAAACACACTCTTAACAATTTTTTTATAAAAACACACCATTAACAATTTTTTATAAAAACAGGTTTTTTTATAAAAAAATTGTTAAAAGTGTGTTTTTATAAAAAATTGTTAAGGGTGTGTTTTTATAAAAAAAAACACATTTTTAACAATTTTTATATGAAAAAACACACTATAACAACATACACATTATAACATACAAATATCACATTCAAACATAAAACCATAAAACTATAACAATTTTTTTATAAAAACACACTCTTAACAATTTTTTTATAAAAAAAACACATTTTTATAAAAAAATTGTTAAATATGTGTTTTTTATAAAAAAATGTTAAGAATGACAACTTAGGTCCCTACGGTTTTAAGAATGACAACTTAGGTCCCTAAACTTTTAAGAATGCCAATTAGGTCCTAAACTTTTAAGAATGACAACTAGGGTCCCTAAACCGCACTTTATCTCTATATAACAATATGATACGTTGAAATAAAATAAACCGCACTTTATCTATATATAACACTATTATACGTTGAAATAAAATAAACCGCACTTTATCTTTATATAACACTATTATACGTTGAAATAAAATACAACCGCACTTTATCTATATATAACAATATGATACGTTGAAATAAAATAAACCGCACTTTATCTATATATAACACTATTATACGTTGAAATAAAATAAACCGCACTTTATCTATATATAACACTATTATACGTTGAAATAAAATAAACCGCACTTTATCTATGTATAACACTATTATACGTTGAAATAAAATAAACCGCACTTTATCTTTATATAACACTATTATACGTTGAAATAAAATACACTCTTAACAAATATCACATTCAAACACATTTTTAACAATTTTTATATGAAAAAACACACTATAACAACATACACATTATAACATACAAATATCACATTCAAACATAAAACCATAAAACTATAACAATTTTTTTATAAAAACACACTCTTAACAATTTTTTATAAAAAAAACACATTTTTAACATTTTTTTTTTATAAAAACTGTTTTTATAAAAAAAAAATTAACAATTTTTTTATAAAAAAACACATTATAAAAACCATAAAACTATAACATTTTTTTTATAAAAACACACTATTAAACATTTTTTTATAAAAAAACTGTTTTTATAAAAAATTGTTAAGGGTGTGTTTTTATAAAAAAATTGTTAAGAGTGTGTTTTTATAAAAAAAAACACATTGTTAACAATTTTTATATAAAAACACACTCTAAACAATTTTTTTATAAAAAAACACTCTTAACAATTTTTATATGAAAAAACACACTATAACAACATACACATTATAACATACAAATATCACATTCAAACATAAAACCATACATATCATGTTAAACATAGAACATATTCAAACATAAGTTATAAACACTATAACAACCTACAAATCATATATCTTAACTTAAAATAACATACAAAAAATAACAAATAACATAAGGAAAACATACCAAAGAGGTAATACGAGACATCTTCACAAAACCCGAACGCGTATTCCACACGAGAAAATTGAGAGAGTGGGAGAAAATTGAGAGAGTTTGATTAAAAATTGAGAGAGTGATTAAAAAAATTGAGAGTGGAGAGTGGCCGTGTCTTGGTCCCCCCCCCCCCCTTATATAGTGCGGCCGAAGGAACAAGGGAATTAGGGTTTAGGGTTCGTCAAAGGGATTTTAGGGTTAACCCTGTGCCGACACGTGGCACAGGAGCCCGCGATCGCAGGAGGTCAACGAAAGTCAATCGCGGGCAGGGACCAAAAATGCACACGCGGGTATTCTTGAGGGGGGAAAGCTGTACCGCGGGAATTCTTGAGGGACCAACGCCGGCAAAGTGGGCAAACTTTGGTGACACGTGTAGCCCGCGATCGCGGGGGTCAATGAGTCAATCGCGGGCAGGGACCAAAACTGCACACGCGGGCATTCTTGAGGGACCAACGCTGGACCGCGGGCATTCTTGGTGACACGTGGCCTGGAGCCCGCGATCGCGGGCTCCATCGCGGATTTTTTGGGTACTTTCGTAAACTGGGAGAGATTTTGGGTATTTTGGTAAGAGATGGTCAAACTTAGGGTATTTTAATTAATTTCCCTATATCTACTATTATTATAACATATTATTAAGTAAGTTTTGTGCCACATTTTAGTTGATGAATGAATCGTAACAGAAACCGAAAATACTCTACTTGAATAAACTAACTAAAACATTTATGTAAGGAAAAACACAGGCCTAACCTAATACATGTAACATACTAAATACTTCCTTCTCCCATGGAATCAAAATTAAACCATTACTAGTGTTATGTGTCGCGCGTTGCACGACGACGACAAATTATTTAAAAAATATTAAAGTTAAGTGGGTCGATTATCTCATATTATATATTAAACTAATAAGAATATATATTACACTTGATATGAAGTCACCTCAGTATCCTCAGTTGTTCTTTTAATATCTTATTAAATGATAATTTATGTATATACCAATCTTTTTTTATATCAAACTTTGTAATGCCTTAAATTGATAAAAGAAATGTGAGACTATTGATTATAATGATGAAAATTGTTATGTCATAAATATATCAATTTAATTCCTTACATATATTTTTATTTATATTCACCAAACAAACACGGTATTGTTACCTAGTTTTGTATATACAATTGTGAATATTTTTATAATTCTATTACGTTTTGTTGTAGAATACTCATTTGCAACTTTCCTAACCTACATTGCACAAAGCGTAACTGTAGGCATCAAATAATTTTTTTCATAGTTTATTTTCTCCCTAAAGAATCATGAAAAAAAGGTTTTAATCATTTTATGTATAATCAAGATATATATGGTATGCTAAAGAAAATGACTGAAATTCATGTAACTGATCCTTAGTACATTTATTGATTTTTATATAATAATGAGTGTTATGAAAATAATAATAACCCATAATGATCATTTAATAATATTAGAAAATATATAGTGAATTTTTAATATACATACAAAATTGTTATGAAATAGTTATGGTGCCCCATTTTTCTAACAACTAAGCTTCTCAATTTCCCCATTCAATAAAAAACAACTTCACTCCATCCAAAGAATAGACAAAATCAAAATCGTGCAATCGAGTCATTATATCTGCAAGTATACACATGATATACAAAAGTAACTAAGAATAACAACATCAAATATAATTTATTCTTTTGCAAAGGTCTTTGGCTTCGACTTTGTAATTTGGATCCATTTAGATTCTTCACATGCATCTAAGAGATATAACTATGCGTCAATATATAAGGACAATATAATAATAGATAACGATATCTTCAATCCATTAGTAGGATAACTCCACGGTATTAATAAACATGCTCAATTTAACATAATTCTACAACTTCAAAATTAAAGCGTAACTCCATAATAAAAAGCAATTCCATGTTTTAAAAACTCAAATAATTAATTCAACATTTGATAAAAAAAATAGACATAAACTTGCACAAATATCTATTGATGAAATGTTTCATTTATACTTTAAGTGAAACGAATAGAATATAACATTGTGATTTGTACTTGCATACTTCTTTATATACATATCAACAACTTTAATCAATCACATTGAAAAAGTACATAACAAAAAGATTACATGAACTTGTTTCCCATTGAAATAATATTACTTTCCTTAAAGAAGATAATGGTTACGTACATGTTCGAGATGTTGATTGAAGGTATTCTTCTTCTTGATAAGGAATTCTTTGAATCACATACTTCACAATTCACTTCTCCCATTTCTATTTCTCAAGTACTTCTTGCCCTCCTCTTTATATATACCAAGTGAATTTCAAGAGTTTCAATCTTGAAAAGTAAGAATTAAAAAGGATTTAAAGGAAAGATCATATGAATAGTCATAAGTTAAACCCATGAATTAGAAATTAAAAAAAAAGATCAATGTAATAATGAAAAGTTGTAGAAAATTCATAGCCTCAATTCCTACTACACCGTACACCATTGGATGTGGTTGCTTCTTAATATATAATAGATATTTTTTAGGATGAACTCCTAGACATCATAATTTATCACAAATTGATGATGTCAATAGAATTTTTTGAATTAGAAAAAATTTAACGCAATTATGATAACAACAAATCCAATAATATGTAAAAGAAAAAAATATGTAATAACAAATCACATTTTTTATACATACCTAATTAAAATCTTCCATGTCTTCTTCATCCCCCACCAAAATAATTTCTAGGATTTCATGTCTTCTTCAACTTTCATCTTCTTCATCCCCTACCAAAATAATTTCTAGGATTTCATTTTATTTTATGTTGAAATCATAGACATCATAAATTATCACAATATTGACAAATGTCAATAGAGTTTTTCTAGAGTAGTCAAAATATAACACAATTATCAATCAGGTATAAAAGATTAATGCCGATGGAGCTTAAACTTAAAAAAAATTATCAAACCATGTAATCACAAAATATCAAAACTTTATTTGAATCTATATGATTCAAACGTAAACAAAATTGTCTTATGATAACAACAAATCTAACAACATGAGAGAAAAAAATATATAATAACAAATCACAACTTTAATACAATAGAATTTATACATACCTATTTAAAATATTCAATGTCTTCAACTTTCATTTTCTTCATCTTCCACCAAAGGAATTTCTAGGATTTTTTTTTTGCAACTTGTGAAAAACAAATTTCATCAAAAAAAATTAAGACAAAGTAAATGAAGAAGCAAATCAAGAGTTGGGAATGCAAATTTACAAAATTACAAAGAAATCCATATTAATATGAATTACACATTTTCCAGGGGCAAAATAGTCTTTTACATATTCAACATTTTAAAAAATCAAAAAATTGAGAAAAAAGATAAAAGAGATTCTAAGCCTTAGAGGGTGCCACCTCATCCTTCTTGGGTTTTGCTTTTATATATATAAAGATTACCATCATATCCTACTCCTCTTATGCCCAATGTCTCTAAACATTTTGCTTCATTTCATCCATACGTCCATCTTGCAAACAACTTCAGTTAGGATTTCCACATGATCATCTATATTATTAAAGCATGCATCATCCATCTGTCATCAGACAAAAACAGATTTGTAAATACTACATTACACAATGTTGCTATTCAGCAATAATGTAAAATGCAGAAAAGTGAATTATCTTGCTTGCAATGAACACAACAGACATGCATGTTCACTTGTTGTGATGTCGGTCTTTTATGTGCGACTCCATGCACCGGCCAACGGGATGTTGCTTTTCATATCTCGCATAATGCTCCAAGGAGAGTTATCTTATATATACAGACTGAACACAGCAGACAAAAAATCTCCATCAGCTTGTTGAGTGGTCGGTAGAACCCCATTATTTCAAAGTCCACAACCACCGCTTAATGTTTGTAGCGTACGGTGACATCATTTCACAAAAGAGCGACTATAGAGTTAATGCAAACTTGTCTATTAATTTTATTCCTACAATCAATAATAAAAACATGTATAACAACATGCATTATGTAACAAAAATAATACAACACATGAAACCAAATAATAATCCATTATTAGCTAACAATGGTTAAGATTCTCATCACCAAAAAGCCAACCTTGATCCAAACGTATACCAAAAAAGCAAGGCAGTGAGAAAACGAATCTAAAGCGGCACCTCTGTTAGGTTGGTTGGACCATACGCCTCGAACCGTTGAGTCGGAATTGAGGCATTAGAGTTAGAAAATATGCCCAACCAAAAGCCTACATAGTACAAACAAGGAGTTCATAAGAAAATGTGACCTTAATAAAATCTACTTACAAAATCGGTCACCCATAAAGTGAGTCCACTGCTCTGCTCCTCACTTCTTCATCATCTCCTGTGCCTATGGATATTGAAGGCGAAGGCCATCACCTAGCACCACTTTGTATTAGGTATTTTCTTCTTCTCTTGATATGTGTGACTTTAATTTGCTTGTTAATAAAATAATTAAATTTAAACTACATATACTAAAATATTTTTGAGACTTTATTAATAGCATTGTGATTTTAAAAATTATTATTAGATATGCATTACACACACACACATAATATATATATATATATATACATATAATTTTTTCCCCCTTGAGGCTTACGCCTCAGACCGCATTGCCTTGGCCTTGCCTGGCGTTTCTATTGCCAAACGAATTTCATCACCAAATGCTAATTTGTTGAAGCATTAATTGCTTGACTAATAAATTAGTTTCTATATATCAGCTACAACTGAAATAAATTTTGGTCTTAAATAAGGTTTATATTCAGCCACACCAAGCTTTAACTATTCGGGCTATAGAACACAAACTTGTGCAAAGCTATTGGAAAGGTGATCAAATCCACACTCAGTCGTAAATTTACTCGTGAGCTTTTTCATGAACCAAGAATTTGAGCCTAAACAGGTGGCATTCGAGCATAGCCTCATTAACCTGTATAAACATGAACAAGTTGAAATTTCCAGGTCAGGCATATAGATTTATATCATATATATATATATATATACATACGTGCGTGTTATCAATTGATGCCACCAGAATCGTTGTTGATGTTAATGATATCTTTTACTTAATAAATGCCTTTAATGGTCTTCAGTGTATATGGCTCCAACCCAGTTAATGGTACATTCTGACCTTTGTCTTATCAACGCCCAATGGTTTTTCACATCTTGTTTATTGACTAAGATTCCTTACGACTTTCTTCTCTTCTGTGTATGCCTGTCTATTCAAGTTATATATTATGCATTACAAAGCAAATGGTATGTTTTTAGTTCTACAAGCTTTACGACCTTCCACTGCTCAAGAATCTCTTCCATAGTTACAATAAGTTTGTGCACTTCACATATTAACCATCAATAAAACTGCATTGTGAGTCTAACTCCTCTGATTTCCATCCCTGCAAGTGAGTGGGTCCACTTTTTAGCAAAATGTTTATCAGCTTTTAATTTGTTTCCCTGCAAGATAGATCAAGTTGGTGTATTCCCATCTATAAAACTTAGGTACAGCACGATATTTGCCCAAATTGAAAGTTTATTTCCCTCTTTACAAGATGCATTATTAAGTAATTTACTATATACAAGTTCTTATCTAGTACATCAGTTCTACCTCTAGGTTATTTAATAATATTTTATCCAATCCGATGAATCTTTACTTTCATCCATGCACAATTTGCCAAATACCAAATGTTTGTGGCAGTACCGACAATAAGTTTAAAAAAATTATTAGAGGTCAGTAAAATTTCTTCTCTTACTTGTAAGTAGAATCACCACCAAAACCTGTTCCCATAGGAATTAGGATCACCCCTCTGTGCAGTAAAATCCTTCTGAACTGTCTGAATAGACGGCAATTGTAATATTTAATCCTGCATCAACCATGACAAAGATGACAAGTTGCCATTTAATCTGTATACTGTAATAACTAATACAGCTGAAAACATTTATTATTATACCTTAGTTTTCATCAGCATCAAGCATAAGCTATATTTGGCAGTCCTTCAAATGAAAGATTTGTTAATTTTACTACCTGGTATACATTATCATATATTCTCATGGTAATCCATAGGAGTCAACCAAGAATTGTAAATTAAGACCATGTTATTTCCGCAAAATGCAATATGATTGCACCTGGCTTATTAGTCTAACGTGAGTATTGTGCAAAGGCGCCAGAAAGGAAAGTTGGTTGGCAAAAGGCAAATAATATACATGTCACGTTGTCGGAGCTCGTAGACCAGCCAGAGGGCTGCGTGTCTGTCTGATGAGTTTGATGCCAGCGACGTAAATATCTTCGTATACTGCTTTGTAAATATCTTTGTAATAAAAAAACCTTTGTAAATTGCTTCATAAGTTCTTAGTAATATAAGCCCTACAAAAAAGACAAATTGGGCAGTCTCTCAAGTCTCTATGACTCTACCCTTCAAATATTTGCAAAACCTTCTCCTTTTGGCTAGCCCCTTCTACAACGTCAATGCTTCATTATTTGTACAATATGCATCAACAGTTGGACATTTTGCGTGAGCTGCAACTCCATGTCTATAGCCAGCTCCCTGAGCAATTTATCAGTCTCTCTTCTGTCCTGAGCAATCGATCGGTCTCTCTCCTCTCCTCTTTTTCAAAAAACACAGAGGGGTATTGTTTTTAGAAGAACTAGATTGGAAGTATCAGAAGGCCTTTTAGCCTAGCGGTAACCGGGTTATACCTCTAAGAAGGTCAGGGGTTCAACCTCATCAAAGGTGAGGAGGATGTGTGAGTTCATTTGCCGTATATAAATACTATATACTTCAAGAAACAAGATTGGAAGTAATGTTGAAAGATTGCACCAAATATCTATACAAATGAACCACAGTTCGGTCAAAGTTGTTGTTAGTCAGAATATGCGTAAAAAACATCATAAATTTTTAAAACTTGATGCAAATGCTGTATGTAGCTCCACCTACGAAACCAATTACAGTCAGATCTATTATTATTGACAAAGAGGCAATGAGAGAGGAAAGAATTGATGAAAATGGGAAATGAAAGGAAGGGAAAGTAAATAAATTAACAAAGAGGGGTATTTTGGCAGTTCATGAAAGACAAGCATATTTTTGGGATCACCTAGTAGTATGTTTCAGTTGGCATATTTGTCTGTAAAAGCGTTGTGATTCAAAGGGCAGCCTTAAAAATCCTTGGAAAAAATTAACAAAGAAAGAAGGTGAAAATGCTATAACCTTTACCTCCCTCTATATGGCAACCCAACTACTAAAACATTATTATCTACACACATCATGCCTCGCCCCTCTATATTAAACCACAACACTTGACCTCCATTTTATCTTACTTGGTGTCTCATCAACAAACTGGTATAAAGAACACTGACCATCAGCCTGCATATACTTCTTAAGAATCAGATATGATCACCCCGTTGAGAAAGTCTAACAGATGCAACACGTATTATATCCACAAGTTCTTCATGAAGTTCAAGAAGATCTCCAGAATTACGGAGAAGATGATAGGAGGGGGCTATAAAGTTGGCTGCCAAATCCACCAAATCCCACTGGAAGCGCACGGCAGCAATTTGGATTATTTTGATTGCCATGTTAACTGAATCCAGGCAAGCTGCAATTACTCTGAAGCATTCTTTGTGAAGGCCTTCGAGAAGCCAACTATCTGACAGGCAGTAAAGCTCCACATATGGTATCACTTCATCTAATTTCTCATTTTCGTTTAAATTCTGCCATAAACAACCATACTTGGGCTTTGGCAGTAGCTTGCCAGAGTACAACCAATTAACTAGTCTAACCAGTGCTTCCCAACCAAGATCAACCTTTATACTCTCCGACTGGCTGCAAAAGGAATCACAGATCACAAAGAGACAAAGAGTAAACATTCTAGTAGACTCACCTTCACAAAAGACTTTTTCATATCATATATAACCATGAATGTAGAAGATTTCTAAGCACCTTTCCACCATTCCAGAACAAAGCAAAGCACGCATGTGGTCACAACTTGCACACAAAATAGCTTTGTGCGCATGTAAGTGTGGCTGTGATAGAGAGCATGCTTCACACATCCAGTCCTCAATTGTATCACCTTTTGCTTCAAGGATGATGTCCCTGCAATAGGGAACAAATTGGGTTAGACTCTCATATACGATTATGACAAGCAATCGCCTCTAGAATCCCTGTCAATCAATCATCTGGAGCACCACATACAAATGTAGTCAAGTAGCCTTCACAAACAAATGCATTTATTCTAGTTAAGCATGTATCATCTAATGCACATGGCTGTCAAACTAACGTTATAAATCTTCAGCATAACAAGGTGTTTAAGCCTTTCTATCCATGCAAAACCAAAGTTCAGTCAGACTGCATGGAGGGGGAGAAAGGGAACTGTTCCACCATAAGATTCAACTTTCTATATTATTATTTTGTTCCAAGTAAACCTCTTGACTGAAGTTACATGGAACAAATTTGAGTCTACCACTCACACTTACATGATTCATAGCTATTTGTAAAATCTGGGAAGCTGACTCAAATTGTGGAACAGATGGAACACATTATAAACAAGAAATGGATCTAATTAAGTTGATTGAAAGAGATCCCTACGAGAAACGGCAACCATCAGGTCCAAGAGCAGAGGTAAGGTCAAAGCTTGGAATAGGTGTTCTCCATTTGGGACGATTTCTGCAGAGCATTTGCAATAGGGGCTGCAAATTACAATGCTTAGCCAATGTTCTCAATCTCCTCACAAGGTCTTCTCTTGCCCTCAAATGTCCTGAGTAAACATATTCCAATAACTTCAGTAATGCCTGGTGATTGACATGGGCAGAGAGCCGAACTTCTCTTCTTCCAAAACGACCGGTTGAAGTTTTCCCTTCCGATGGTAATTCCCCACTAGGCAAGAGAGATGGACAACGAACTCTTACAATGACACCATGAACATTAACATGCTCCTGGTTAGCAAGAATCAGCGTCAAATTTGTATGTTCATCTTCACGAAGAACATTGTGAATCCTATTGCCAAGTTTTGATGGAAAGCCATAAAATCCAAAACAGCTAAGAAGATAAGCACCATACCATCTTGGTCCAGAAGCACAGGAGTTGATGAAGATCTCCTGCACTGTATTTATTATTTGAGCCTCAGTAGACTCGAAATGCTTGGCAAACCAGTCAACGTGACCTTTCACTGAACCAAGATGGTGTACCAATTCAGACAGCCCCAACAAACCGAAAAGCAAAAACATTTCTTCACCTTGCCAATCTTCTTCGCACTCATAGCAACACATCTTCATGTTATGGTCACAAAAATGAAGTGATGTATTCATCTTTTCTGCATGGACGTGATTTCTTGACAAGTTTTGTATGAAAGAGAACAATATCTTTATCCCTTGATTTTTCACAACAAGACTACGATAATGAGGTAGACCTGAATAACATGCCAGACTTATCAGGTTTATCACTTGAAGATTATTAGACAATGTATTGTTGACACCCGGTGATGTAGCATTGAGGGTATTCAATATGTACTTGATATCCTCCTTGGCGTTTAGCTTCAATATTGCAGATAATACGTATTTCACCTGGGATGAAATGTACTTGGAAGGGGAATAAATCATCAACAGAACAGCTCTAGACACTGGTTCACTTGCCGCGTTTTGGCAACTCTGACGGGTCGAACGAAATGAGTCCACAAAACTTAAACTGTCGCAAAGCATAAGCAAACAAACCAAAAATATCAGGACCATGCAGAGATCTGGAGTCTCAAATTCAAAACGATATCTTAATGGGGCTGTTATAAATAGGTTTGTAATGAAAAACCAATAATATATATATATATATATATCAAGATGACCAAGAACATTACCACGCACATGTGATGAGGAAGTTAAGATGAAGTTCACTCTTAAGCATCTGAACATTGAAATCTTCTGCACAATGTGCCGCAAGCCCTCCGAGAATATCCCACACATGAGGCTTGAGTACAGGTAGAAAGTTAGCACTTAAACCATCTTGTGCGATGGCTTCCAGTTGATATAATGACAAACACTGCTCGGCGGTCTTGATATGGAAATCATCTACGAGTAACTTAAGGAGAACAGCTTCGATTCCTAGTTTCCAGAAGTAACTGTGATGCTTCCCTGGCCAACAAATGATCTTGGACGCACAACATGCACCCTTAATCAAGGACATCTGATCTTTCGCAAATTTCCCTGAATGCAAGCTCCAGTTGCTCAATCCATGTACGATGGCTTTGACTAATGGCTCACAATACGATTCAATCATTTTTAATCGTCCTTCTTCACTTGCCTGAAGCAATTGAGTAACACACAAACAGTTTGTACATGTAATGCCTAAATAAATATAACATAAAATCAGGACTATATTAAAAGGTAGGCAGTGACTAATACCGCAAGACATTCAGCCAGTGTAAATCCAGCCAGCCGTAGGAAATTAGGGTTCAAGCTATCCATGCATTCCACCATCAGTCTTAGAGGGGGGTTTCCACTATTTAAAAGCTTCTTAGCTCCATTACTACATAAAGCTGGTACCCGAAATTAGAGAGTCTTCAGAAAGTAAGTCTAAAAAATCCAACACTTAACATAAACTATGAATACCTATGGTTGAATACAACTGTAGAACTGCAGCCCTCACAGAGAGAATAGGCTGAAGGCTGAGAGAACCTAATACTTCCAGAAACCCAGTGTCATTCCAAACACAAAATCTAGAGGATGGCCAGCGCCACAGTATTTTACTCAAAAGAGAGATTGTCTCCAAGAAGAACTCATCTGGCTTGCTCCCACCACACCGTATATGGTGGATGATATTATCAACTGTCTCTGTTTCCTCCAAGACTTTCCATACTTCTCTCTCTTTCTTAGAACTTAAAGACGACAGGATCAAATTCAAAGCAGTGGCGCATGAAATAACAACCGGTACATGACAGGAAGACAAAGAAGATGATACAGGATGGACTACATCCAATACAAGAGATTCGATAACTGAATTAGGTATAACATTGACCATTTTGACAAACACCTTTGAAGCCAACTTTATCACTGCTTCATTTTTCTGAACAAGTGTAGTTCCCAGTGCCGAAATAATATCAGCAACTGATTCCTGAGATTTGGAATAAAAGATCAAACCAAAACATGTAAGCGTTAGAATATAAATTTGCAAGCTAATTATCACGACGTGGCAAAGCCTTTTATCTTAACCTAGTATCCATATTACAGGGGTTTACCAATTAGTTGCCTATGAGTGGGTTGCCACGGATCAAGCGTTTTTTATATATATAGTGATAATGGAATTCCTGCACCCAGTTGTCGAAATAATGGTCTTAACAACTAGTGCGGTAGCAGATGGTGATTATTAAGATTAACAGCAAGAAGTATATAATATCTGTTGAAGTAGAAAGAAAATGGATGGATAGTCATTAACCTAGATTGACATTATCTGTAAGTACCTTTACCAGCGGGTGTTGTGAAATGTCGCTGGATATACAGTCAAGAAAAGCATCAATGGAGCGAACAACAAGCCTCTGTGTCTCGACGTCTGTACAACACCATCTCCGTCCTCCCTCATCATTTCTGTGATTCATGACAGGCATAAGAATTGGTGGTTCCAGCATTTCATGCTGTAAGAGAATGGCATGGCAACTACTAATTGATTCATGTAACTGAGACATAAATGAAAATTTCTGCTACGTCATCACCACGACAATCAAGACTGTTTTACATGACACTGACAGTTTTTTGAGAGTTGTTCAGAATCCATCATGTAGAGTTTTCAATAAAATGTTATGAGTTGGGATTGTAATACATAAAAAAACTCCAGAAATGCATTTCTGTTTTTCCCTTAGGAACACAATAAAACAATCCCAAGTTCGATCGATCTTCTCTAAAACCCCTAAACTTTCCCACTTGGCAAATTTCAAAACCTCTTCAAAATGATTGGCTTAACATGATGAAAACCGATTTGACCAACATAACGAAAACACACTTTGAATAGTCAGTTAAAGAAGATAAATTGAGCATTCTTACACATGAATGAGGTAATAATTCGAATCAAAAGAGAGAAGCGGTCAAGAAACCTGAGACCGAGGGCCAGGGCATTATAAAGGCGCTTATAGAGTGTGAAGAAGCGGCCGTTCAAGACTCGATTGTTCTCTGCAAGCTGCTTTGTTGAACTTGAAGATGATCGCATCTTATCGTTGTGGAGTTCCGATTTCTTCTGGTCTGCGATTGTAGTATTTGAAGATTTTGTATCTTTTCACCAAACCCTTTTTGCTTCTATGGGTCAAATTGCACCCAATTTGTCTAAAAACCACATACCGACTTTCTGTTTTTCTAACAAAGTTGTTTTCCTTCCTTTATAATCAACTTTTCAACCTAATGAAAATATTACAAAAGTTATGTCATTTAGTTGATTTAAAATGGTACTGAAGATTGTTGAAACTCTTATTATAAAAGATACCTAAAATTTATCTTCAAACATAATATAAAGTAAGAGAATATTTCAATAGGTCCCCGCCGCTCTCTCTCTCTTTGTAGAAAACCCTAGTTCCTCCCCCGGAGCTCTCTCTCTCACTCTTTCTCTTAACCTAGCCGCCACCACCACCTTCCATCCCACCACCACCATCTCGCCACCTCCACCACCACCAGGCTTAGTGGGTGACCGAGAAAGAGAGAGAGAGAGCGTCGTTGCTGCTCCGACGGCCACCGCCCGCTGATACGACACCGCCGCCGCCGGTGCTTCGCTCCCTTTGCGGCTCGATTTCCCTTTGTGGCTCTAAATCCCGGTGTGGCTCTAAACCCCTTGCGGCTTTTTTAGTCTTTGTTTCCAGGCATGAGCAACATTTAGGAAAACACAACCAAGTAGAGTGGATCATACCCACTTTCGTCAAGGAGAAAAACTTCAAAGTGGCACATTCCCACTTTTTCTCTTACCTTCAGGTTGTTTATGCAAGAATGTCAAGGAATCAGTTTTTGATTGCCTTCAGTTGGAACGGTTGGGGACTTATCCTTGCGGTGGAAAGACGAGCTTACGAAGCGGCTTATCTGAGTCACTTCCGTTTTTTATCTTGTCTTTATCTTTATATTGTGTTTAAGTCCTTTCATTTCTGGTGGATTTCCTTGTTATGTAACGTTCCTTACTTTAATGATATGATTGTTCCGTTCGGGTGACGGTTAGGCCGCTGCTCGTTTCGTGACACAATCATTTTCCTTAAAAAAAAAACATGATACAAAGGGAAATTAATTAAAATGCCCTAATTTGACTTCCTATTCATTATAATGCCCTCTCTCTCTCCCATCTTACCAAAATACCCTGAAAATTCGTGGGCTAACTCGTGGCCCACGAATTTTTTCCAAATCAGATTCATAATCCGTGGATAATGCAATTTAATTTCGTGGTTAGTGATACCAATTTCGTGGGCCACGAAATTAAAAAAAAACGAATCCACGAGTCCACGAATTGCAACAAAGAAACCCACAAATTGCAACAAAGAAACCCACAAGTCCACGAATTGTAATTTCCCCCAACTTTGCATATTTTGAAACCCACGAATCTATACTATCTTATAAAGCATATAGACTAAAAGTCTTAAAGTCTTAAATCTTTTTTTTATTTAAAAAATTAATTATATTCATTTTCTTCCTTTATTTAAGCATGCTGATTTAGCTTTTTCTATTATTATTTTTAATAAAACTGAAAATTAATTGTTATAATTATCTTTTTCTATCTCTCTAACAACTTAAACTCAAATCTTTTTTTATTTAAAACATTAATTAAATTCCCTTTCTTCTATACTATCTTATAAAGCATATAGACTAAAAGTCTTAAAGTCTTAAATCTTTTTTTTATTTAAAAAATTAATTATATTCCTTTTCTTCCTTTATTTAAGCATGCTGATTTAGCTTTTTCTATTATTATTTTTAATAAAACTGAAAATTAATTGTTATAATTATCTTTTTCTATCTCTCTAACAACTTAAACTCAAATCTTTTTTTATTTAAAACATTAATTAAATTCCCTTTCTTCCTTTATTTAAGCCTGAAAAATATATAATTATTTTGAAAAAAATATGATTATTCATGTTAGAGAAAAATATATTAAAATTAAAAATCCAACAAACATATTATTAAATCATTTACGAAACTTGAAAATTTCGAAAAACGATTTATGAAACATAAAAATCTTGAAGTTTTTGAAAAAATAATTTATAAAACTCAAACAAACAGTTTATGAACATGAAAAAAATCGAAAAAACGGTTTATAGAAGTTAAAAAAATTCATATAATACACTATAATTTAATAAAAACAATTAATGTGATTACATGAAAATAAAAACAACTAGTATGAGAACCGCGCGTTGCGCGGTAGTAGATGTACCGAATACTAATATGTAGATAGTACATATGAATTAAAAGTTAACTTTTAAACATAACAGTCAGTAAATCTTAATCAAATGATTTATTTGTAAAAAGTAGAACTTAATTAAGATGAATAAATATATCTTTATATATATAAAAGCAAAAACCATGAAAAATGACATGGCACAATGTGGATTGAGATTTCTCAAATATTGAATTGTGGTTTACTTTGTCTATCCCACATTGATAAAAAATTGAAATGTTGGAACATGAAGTTGATTATAAAAGGAGAATAATGCCAACTTTTTTTACATGACTTATGATTTATTTTAATCCCTTTTGGATTAAAGAGTTAATTTTAGTTGCAATTTTTCTTCATGTTGAATATATAATATATATTGCATTACAATTAAGAGCATCTCCAATGGAGGTTCTTATAAGAATCTTCTTTTTGTACTTTTTGGTGTCACCTCATTTCCATCTCAATCTTTATATATATAAAAGCAAAAACCATGAATAATGACATGGTACAATGTGGATTGAGATTTCTCAAATATTAAATTGTAGTTTACGTTGGCTATCCCACATTGATAAAAAGTTGAAATGTTGGAACATGAAGTTGATTATTAAAGGAGAATAATACCTTCTTTTAAATAATCACATCTTTTTTACATGACTTATGCTCTTAATGGAGGTTCTTATAAGAACCTTCTTTTTGTACTTTTTGTTGTCACCTCATTTCCATCTCAATCTTTATATATATGAAAGCAAAAACCATGAAAAATGACATGACACAATGTGGATTGAGATTTCTCAAATATTGAATTTACTTTGGCTATCCCACATTGATAAAAAGTTGAAATGTTAGAACATGAAGTTGATTATAAAAAGAGAATAATGCCAACTTTTTTTACATGACTTGTGATTTATTTTAATCCCTTTTGGATTAAAAAGTTAATTTTAGTTGCAAATTTTCTTCATGTTGAATATATAGTATATATTGTATTACAATTAATAGCATCTCCAATGGAAATTCTTATAAGAACCTTTTTTTTGTATTTTTTGGTGTCACCTCGTTTCTATCTCAATCTTTATATATATAAAAGCAAAAACCATGAAAAATGACATGACACTATAGATTGAGATTTCTCGAATATTGATTTGTGGTTTACTTTGGCTATCCCACATTGATAAAAAAATTGAAATGTTGGAACATGAAGTTGATTATAAAAGGAGAATAATGCCAACTTTTTTACATGACTTATGATTTATTTTAATCCTTTTTGGATTAAAGAGTTAATTTTAGTTTATTCATGTTGAATATATAGTATATATTGCATTACAATTAAGAGCATCTCCAATGGAGGTTCTTATAAGAACCTTCTTTTAAATAATCACATCATTATTCCATTTTGTCATCTTCTCACCAATGTGGGATAAACAAGACACAACATTTCACGATTTGATTAAGACTCAAATCTCACAATGATTCAAGTGTTTAATGGAAAATGAATACTACTTTTTGAAAAGAATTGAAATAAACTTATTTAATTTCATATTATAAATTTGTGGTGCTTATAGAACTTTCTCGCCACCGCGCGAGCGCGGTGCTACACACTAGTAAAATGAGCAACATTAACGATGAGATATAGATAATTTATGCATTATATTTAGTGACGTTGCAATGCATGCCCACTCTGCAAATACGACATGCTCCAAATGTTAACATGGAGTGCAATGATCCAAACATTTAAATAGAAGTGGTTCAAACACCTTCAAACCACAAAACAATAACCAAAATAAAGCCTAATACATAAAAACAATTAAGATAAACCAAAACAACCTACGTAGATCCATCTTTATAAGATTCAGCATGGTAAGTTTTCTCACCCCAGTTTCCTCTTTCACATTAAGTGGTGTGTTCCTATGAAAGAGGAGGGAAAGATAAAAGTAGATGAAGATATACATACAAACATATGTTTATATAAAATTTGCAGAGATTACGTGGAGAATAATTGGGTTAAAATCTTTGAAGTCAAATATATGTAGATCAGAGGTTTGAATCGAAGTTATGGAAACATATAATAAAAGAAAGTGAAGTTCTTCACAGTTTATAAAATGTTAGAATGAAGACATGAAAGTGATAGCTACGAAAGACCACCCCTTTTACCAAAAGTGTATTTCCTGTTAGCAAATGATAAATTCTTTTCCAATATGGATGTAATTAAAATGAAGTGAACATTATTGTTGGATCATATTGATTGAATAATAGAAGATATCCAAACATATTACATGAATCATTACAACTACATAAAGTGAGAACTACCTGCATTGTGACAATTTGGATGCAAAAGCTACTTCATCCTAACTTCAATCATCGATGTCACTCGTTCCAAACTTCTGTGATGGACGATAAAAAGCTAAATCTATATAAGTATAAAAGCAGTAATGCTTGCAAGTGAAACATTCATAAAACCATTTATCTATACACATAGGATGATTACCTTTCTGTAGTGTTGCTTGGTCTAGAACTCCAAAATGTTCGAACAATTTCATTATTCTGGTTGTTATCAGAATAAATATCAGCTGTAACATTTAGCTACAACACATAACATAATTATTCTGCTAGGATCTATGGTTCTGTCTTTCGCTTTTTCTCACCGGTTTATAACATGTCTTTGTCATGTCCTACACTATCAAAGGTAAAACATGGAATTTCAAGTTTTGGAACGAAATGCAAATAAAGATAAACATCAATATACCACACTTGAAACGACCGTAAACACTTCCAGGGCTTTCTATAAGTTTTTCAGCCTTAGAAAATACAATTTCCTCACCAATCATCCATTAATTAATCAAGACCAAGTAACTGGGGATTTTTACTATACATACATGAAAGAAAAAACCTTATTTTAAGAATATATGCAGATGTATAGAGAGAAAATAACCCATAAATCTTTATTTAAATAATGAGAGAAATATTTTTGTTATTGGAAGGAAAGTCCAACCTGTATAACATGATTCTTGAAGTTGACATGCTATTTCTCCTTCCTGCTTCTGCTACTGTACTCTACATATAGTCCAACTCCCAAGCAAATGATACAACACTTGCTGTATGATTTCTGAAGCCATTCCCAATTAAGAGAGAGTATAGAAAAGTTAAAGAACTTGTGCCACCTTAAAAACAAACCAAAAACAAAAATCAATCTTTCATGTAAAAGAACCCTTAAAATTTTAAGCGAGAAAGCTGCCCAGAGTGCCATTTTTATACAAACATGTGTTCAAATAATAAACAATAGATGAGAATACTCTAATGGTAGAATTAAGGGGTGATTATATATTAACCTTATTTGAAGCACAACTGAACCAAGCATCACAAACAGGGCCACCATACCAAAGAAGCCGGAAAACCGACTAATCTACCTCTCTATCATCAACCTCATTTCCACCTTTTATTTTACCTGCTGTTACAACGACTTCTTCACGTTGCTTGTTGCTAGTAGGAACCATTTTGTTAATGATACCTGAACCTGTAACCACAACCTGTAATCACAAAAACACACTATAAAAACAAACTGGAACAACGAAATATTGATAATATAGAAATTTCGACAGGAGTAATACTTTTACACATCAAATGCCCACAAAAATTATAAACAGTTAAAATGAAAATAACATCATACCTGATCAGAAGCATAACATAAATGTTTGAAATCTACGATAGATGATCCATTGAATGAAGTAACAATCAAAAACTTCTTTTTATTTGATGAAACTACGGAAACATATATCATCATTGGGGAAAGAAGAAATCACCTAAAAAGTATATCATATTAATCGATTCAGTTAGGTTTTAACCGATCCATGCCACTGCAGAGATGTGCAGTAGCAGTTAGAAGTTTCTAATGCAGAAATTAGTAAAATCATTTAATCAAAAGACCTGACATAAATAAAAACCCTACTCACCTTTCTTATACAACCGGTCAACATTATCGGTTCGCGTCAAGTAACTTGTTGGTCCATCGCATTGCATATATAATGAACTCTTTATCCTCCTTTATCTAGAAATGTTAATAAAAAGTTAACACAGTTTGTGTACAACTACAAATAAATTATCGATGTATGACATTAAAGATGTCGAAGAAAGAAGAGAACACCGAAATGCTCCAAAATTGGTCGTAAGGAGAATTATTAATGATTGTTGAGTGAGATTTGGTATATTTATAGTACAAAATCATCCAAAGGTATAAAAGGGCCATGTATTTGTTTATGCAAATACAAAATTAAAGGTCTTTCTATTAAATGTTTGGAAGCTGGTTTCTTTACCTTTAAGCATCGATTCAGTTAGGTTTTAACTGATCCATGCCACTGCAGAGATGTGCAGTAGCAGTTAGAAGTTTCTAATGCAGAAATTAGTAAAATCATTTAATCAAAAGACATGACATAAATAAAAACCCTACTCACCTTTCTTATACAACCGGTCAACATTATCGGTTCACGTCAAGTAACTTGTTGGTCCATCGCATTGCATATATAATGAACTCTTTATCCTCCTTTATCTAGAAATGTTAATAAAAAGTTAACACGGTTTGTGTACAACTACAAATAAATTATCGATGTATGACATTAAAGTTATCGAAGAAAGAAGAAAACACCGAAATGCTCCAAAATTGGTCGTAAGGAGAATTATTAATGATTGTCGAGTGAGATTTGGTATATTTATAGTACAAAATCATCCAAATGTATAAAAGGGCCATGTATTTGTTTATACAAATACAAAATTAAAGGTCTTTCTATTAAATGTTTGGAAGTTGGTTTCTTTACCTTTAAGCATATACTCTTCAAATGAAAACACTCACAACCCCCTCCCCAATCTAGTCACATTTAAACTATAAGATCAAACAGAATTAGCAAGATACTCACAAACAAAGAATAACTTACACTTGGATTCAATTGCTTGTGGACAATTTTAAGCATCTCAGTATCATAAACTAATAAGATTAGTAAACATATTTTACAAAAAAGAAATTAGTCAAGTGAACAGTACCTCTACCTTTGGAGGGAGCTTTCACATCCAACTTTTTCATCGCATCGTCTTCTCCTCCTTAATCAAGTTAAAAGATATCATTTGAACGAACATTGCAAACATACAATTGATGGTTATAATATGGTCATTTGAAAAACCAATGACCAATGACCATTGAAACTCGTATTCACTTACCCGAGTAAGCGCTTGGTAAACGACCCTAAGAAAACAAAAGTTGCAATAAGTATAAATCCGAGAAAGGCATTGACAATAAGATTAATATTATATTTACCTTAATATAATTAATATGAACGGCTCCAATCTAAATACTACCAGAAAAGTAAAATAGGGCATAGGCAATATGTTAATTTTGGATGTAAAAGAAATAAAAAACCAGGAAAACATATCTATAAAAACTAAGCCAAGACAAAAAAAATGCATCTTCTCTGATGCGCCTCCAAGTTGAAGTTACCAAATATGGGAAAACGCAGCAACGTTAGATGATGGTTGCCCTGATATTTCTGCCATGCTTTCGATTGTTAGCCCTAACGATTTAACATGGAGATGGAAGAATAAGAATATATGATGTAGATGGAGAGAAAAAGTAGAAAGACGTACAAATTGAAAGATCAAGGGATTGAGAAGAAGAAGTGTACCAGGGTCATATGAAGAGTTTAGAGATAGCCCTAATCCAGAATGACCGATATAACTTGCTCATAAGGGAACACACTGTTCCATAAGCAATTCCTGATGAGAGGTTGTCGGCGGTATTGGGCGGTGCCTGGTGTTCGCTGGTGGGTGGAGGCGATTTGAACATAGAGGGATTTCGATCGGAGGTCGCTGGTGGGTGGAGGCAGAAGGGCGGTTGTCGGCGGTGTTGGGCGGTGCCTGGTGTTCGCTGGTGGGTGGAGGAGATTTGAACAGAGAGGGTGAAGGGGGGATTTAGGGTTTCAATTGGTGGTCGCTGGTGAGTGAAGGGGAGATTTAGGGTAAAGAACCCTGGTGAAGGAGGGATTTGGAGCGGGTCGAGGGGGATTTAGGGCGGGGCGGAGGAGGAGGGTAAAAAAACCCGGACGAAGGAGAGATCAGAAAGGGGTGAGTTCTCGCTTGAGAGGGTGCCAAGTCATACCCTTGGTTTTTGTTTTTATATAGATATAGATTAATTACGATCACATGATATATTTTCAAAAGTCTTAAATCTTTTTTTATTTAAAAAATTAATTATATTCCTTTTCTTCCTTTATTTAAGCATGTTGATTCTGCTTTTTCTATTATTATTTTTAATAAAACTGAAAATTAATTGTTGTAGTTATCTTTTCCTATCTCTCTAACAACTTAAACTCAAATCTTTTTTTATTTAAAAAATTAATTAAATTCCTTTTCTTCCTTTATTAAGCCTGAAAAATATATAATTATTTTGAAAAAATATGATTATTCATGTTAGAGAAAAATATATTAAAATTAAAAATCCAACAAACAGATTATTAAATCATTTATGAAACTTGAAAATTTCGAAAAACAATTTATTAAACAAAAAAATCTTGAAGTTTTTGAAAAAATAATTTATAAAACTCAAACAAACAGTTTATGAACATGAAAAAAAATAAAAAAAAAACGGTTTATAGAAGTTAAAAAAATTCATATAATACACTATAATTTAATAAAAATAATTAATGTGATTACATGAATATAAAAACAATTAATTACGATCACATGATATATTTTCAAAAGTCTTAAAGTCTTAAATCTTTTTTTATTTAAAAAATTAATTATATTCATTTTCTTCCTTTATTTAAGCATGACGATTCTGATTTTTCTATTATTATTTTTAATAAAACTGAAAATTAATTGTTGTAGTTATCTTTTTCTATCTCTCTAACAACTTAAACTTTTTATTTAAAAAATTAATTAAATTGTTTTTCTTCCTTTATTTAAGCCTGGAAAATATATAATTATTTTGAAAAAAATATGATCATTCATGTTAGAGAAAAATATATTAAAATTAAAAATCCAACAAACAGATTATTAAATCATTTATGAAACTTGAAAATTTCGAAAAACGATTTATGAAACATAAAAATCTTGAAGTTTTTGAAAAAATAATTTATAAAACTCAAACAAACAGTTTATGAACATGAAAAAATTGAAAAAAACGGTTTATAGAAGTTAAAAAAATTCATATAATACACTATAATTTAATAAAAACAATTAATATGATTACATGAATATAAAAACAATTAATTACGATCACATGAATATAAAAACAATTAGCCCCTATGAAGGCTAACGGGTTCTGTTTAACTGATTTTTGTAAATTGATTTTTTTTTCAGTATAAAAGTTGTATACACTAAATTTTATAGAAGGAATGATAAAAAAAAATCAAAACGTCCCTTGAAATCAACAAAAATAAAAACATAAAAAGTCTCCAAACCATCAAAAAAATCTCTTGGAATCAACAAAAAAAAGACTTAGAAACCTTGAAATCAACCAAAACATTGAAAAAACCAAAAGAAACTGCGGAATTTGGCTAAAATCGCTAAAAAGTCCATCAAAATCGTTTACTTATGTGGCTCCCGCCGCATTGCGTGGGTACTCAACTAGTTGTTATAAATATTCAAAATATGCATATTTTGAAACCCACGAATTGTAATTTCCCCCAACAAAGAAACCCACGAAATTGCAAACAAAGAAACCCACGAAATTTTATCACTAACCACGAAATTAAATTGCATTATCCACGGATTATGAATCTGATTTGGAAAAAATTCGTGGGCCACGAGTTAGCCCACAAATTTTCAGGGCATTTTGGTAAGATGGGAGAGAGAGAGGGCATTATAATGAATAGGAAGTCAAATTAGGGCATTTTAATTAATTACCCTAATATAAAGTATAGGTGATGGTTTAAATATTTGAATTTATCAATATTAAAATAGCAAGATAAGGATGATTTTTATACCTAAATGACGTTTGGAATATGTTAAGCCGATATTAACCAATACCACCCCTAATAAATGTATGAGAGAGGTTTTGTTTTTAAATTTGCGAGCTTTCAAAAATTAGAAATAAATACTTTATACGATATTAATGGACAAAAATAAAGATCTTTATATTTGAATTACTTAAAATAACAAGTTACAAAAGTGGGCTTTTAGTTATTGAATGTAAACAAAAGTTGTTTATAATTTAATACAGCTCGGTTATCAAACATCTTCATAAAAATAAAGAGCTTGTAGCCCAGTGGCCGGTAACATCCCGGGGGGTAAGGGGTGAAAGCCTTACTACCCGGGTTCGAGTCCCGTGGTAATCAACTCTGCGATATCCGATCGTGGGCCTGCCCTTTTGGGCCGGGTCGTGGGTCGGGGGGGGGGGATTAGTCTGGGTGGCACCCTTAAGTGGGAGCCCGGGATACCCCGGAAAACGTGCGTGTGTGTTGTCTTTCAAAAAAAATCTTCATGAAAATAAAGACAATTTAATAAAGTTAAACAAAAAGATTGACAACCAGAAGAAATTAACATGTGTAGGAATACAAAAAAAACATACATTAAAATTAATATCACCAACATTATATATTAATTGTTAACTCACAAATAGAAAGTCCATCCAAAATTTAGGGAAGAATCTCATACATCTAGACCATATAAAATAATTGAAGGAACAAGTACCATAAATTACGAAAAACAAAACATAGCAACAAAGCATCATGTCTTTAGTAGATATAATGATAGCAACAAACCTCATGCGTCTCTCAACTTCCCTTCATCTCCAATAACACGGGTTGGAATTCCGATGAGAAGCATGATAGGTGGTTATCAACTGTTGGATGAGAAATAGATGCACATTAGGATAAGATGCATTGAGATAATATGCACTAGATCAATTTCCTTTTAAGTCACAATTCATGAGAGGATTAGTTGATTAAAAGTGATAAACGGTTCAGATCTACTTCTCACACTTTTCCCATTAACCTCGACTTCTCACACGATTATTCACCTAGACAACCCCCTTTTTCAATACCTACAATGCCTTCCCCAATTCCCTATTCCCTATTCCCTTGTAATTTTATTTCTTATAAATGTATATTGTATGTTTTTACCATAAGGGAAAAAAAAAGCCTTGACCCCAACAACATCCAGCAAAGGCCCCTGGTCCATAAAAACAAAGAATAAAGCCCATTTTCTAAACCCCTTCACGCCTTCGGTCCTTAAACCCTTCGACGTCGACCACGTACCACAGCGGCCGCCGATCGCCGACCATCCCTATCCCTCTCCCTTGCAGCTCTGCTTCTACGTTCCGCCAGTTTCCAGGTATGCTCTTGGTTTTCCCTTTTTTATTCCTTAGGTTTGCATTATTTAAATTTCTACTCGTTAACATAATTAAGCCCAACACCCGAATTACAGATTCGCCGCCGGATACCATTCCTTCAGTTCAATTTCGCAAGTCTATATCCTTCTCCATATAATACCTACCTCCCTCAATTCAATTTCGTTACTCTCTTAGAAAGAGGCCTAAACCATCTAACGGATTGCCCTCCTTCAAGGTCTCCAGGAATCGAGCCGCTCTTCACGAATCCAATCCCTCACAGGTTCGATTTCTCTTCAGGTACTCTCAGGTTTCTCTGTTTGATTTCTATTTCTTTTAATGTGCTTCTTTGAACAGTTCAAACCTTAGGTTATGAAAACGAGGTGCTAACCAAACTAACAGTAGAACTAAATTCGCTCTTAAATATTGTCAACAAAGTATTCTCTACCTTCCAGAGTTATCAAAGCCACTATCTTGTACACTTTGATTTGCCTTGGTACGCAATTTCTCAATCCAAAAACATTGTACTGATTATATAGGTTTTCTAAAGGGTTTAGTTTTGGCTCCAAGAGAGAGATGATAAGGGGTGGAAAGAGTTTTGTGTCTTCACCACCTGCATTTTCAAACGATGCAAAGAAACTTCTGGTTTGCACTGGAAACACCGTTTCAGTTTTCAGCACTGCCACTGGTTTACAGGTTCGCTCATTGCCATAATCTTTTCAAACTTTTGCATTATAGTTCTTAGCATTTAATCTTTTAATAACAAACTTACAACAAGAAATCATTTTCTATTAACATTATTTGAGGATATTTATCACAGGTAACCGAATTGGAAGGCCACACAGCACTAGTGACATCTATAATAGTTGTACCGGCACCCACGCCTGCAAGCAGGATTTTCTGTTATTGCTGGACCACTTCGCTTGATGGTACTATAAAGTATTGGGATTTCTCTGTACCTGAGTTGATGAAGACTATTAATATTCAACTCCCAATCTATTCCATGGTAATTTTTTTGCTCTATTGTTGTTTATTGTATTTGTAATTGGTCAAACAGTATACCCTAATTATCTGTTGATACTGCTTTTCTTTTCTTGAAGCGAACATTCATAATAAATCAAGATCTGTAACGGACTATCTTCTTGCTGAGCATAATAGTAACTTAGTTTTACAAGAGTGATACGTGGATTCTTAACAAAGTTAGGAACTTTAATACTAAATTCTAGCCTGGTAGTCTTCTTGTAAAAGACAGGAGGCTAATCCTGTGCCATGCCTGTTTATCTTCAATGGCATTTTAAAGCAGTTTCATTTAGTTAAAAAGGAACCCTGGGGATTGGTCATGTGGAGAGCCATACTGCTTTTTGGTTGAGTTTTCTTTAGAAAGAAGACATAAGTTTTTTTGCTCCTGTTGTCCGCAATGAATGGGTCAAATACCATTTTGCGTTGTCTCAAAATGAAGCAATATTTATTTATTTAGTAAGATTTCAATCCAATCTTACCTATTTGCCTGTTAGCAACCGTTACACGTTACATTGATTTTGTTCAACGAGTTTTCCTTAATTCTTTTTATTATGTGGCATTATATAGGTATTTGATTTTTAAAACTTACATTAAACTACATGACAAATCAAATATTGCATTTCTTTTGGAGACAAACAGAGTATTACATTCTAATTTGTAAGTGGTTTTAGATAGAAGAGGGAAAACTCAAAGAAGAACAAATAAGCTCATTCATGATATTGGTTGATAAGATGGTTTATTATTTAACTGCTAATATCTTGTAGCTTGCAAGTGCTAATCATGTAATGAAATCCTTAACTTATTTAACTATGTCTTTCAGGTGATTCCGTCATTACTATCTCAGAAGTCGGAGAATAATAAAAATTCACCTGATATTTATGCTTATCTCTCTGTGGAAGATACCAAAAACGAACAGAATAAGCAAAAAAAAGAATTAAGAGGGCAGATTTTGAAGTGCAATTTGTCCAAGTCTCGCCTTGTTCGTGGAGTGATATTGACAGAGGTGGGCACCTCATTACAAGTTTCATGTATTTTATTTGCAATGATGCATATTGTTCCCGTCTATCCCAAAACTACGGATGATTCCAAAGAATTAATTTTGCCTTTAACTTTAATGATTCCAAAGGGCTTTTTACTTAAAGAAAAGCGTTTATAATTTATTTTGTAATTTTGTTTTCAAGAACTGAGAGAACTTGACAATGGCTTCTTTTCTTTTCTTTTTTGACTTGCTTCATAATAACTTAATTTTTGGTATTTTTTATTGTCGTTTGAAATGGATCTTGTTGAATCCCATATGATGTATGGTGATAGTATTAAATGTTTTATAAATTTTACTCCAACTCGGTTTTAAAGACATCTAGTGTTAAAATGACTCCCAAATTAAATCTATTCGGTGAGCTAATACGGAATAGCCATCATTTCTACGTGAAAAGAGTATCCTCCATCCTTTAAGTTATAAGGTTTGAGCAAAAAGGCTTCTTTGTTGGACAGGTGGGTGTTTATTTTTGAATTTATCAGAAGGCAGGCATTACAGTTTTGCTTTGTCTGTCTGATCGTTATATGCTTACTCATTCTGCTTTTTTATGTTGTATTTGTTTAGTCAGCCTAAATTGTATGTATTCTTGTCATTTTACAGTGTTTATGATTGTAATTTATACAGAGTAAAAAACCAGAGAACATAACCATCTCTTCAACTGGCAAGTACTTTGGCATCCATGAAAAGCGCAAGCTTCGCATATGGGAAGTACCTACAAAAGATCTCAAGCACGTTACTCATCGGAAATTAAAACTATCACATACCAAGAACCTGTCCTGTCTTGCTTTTCATCCAACCGAGAGGCTTGTAGCAGCCGGTGATGTAACAGGGAGAATTTTAATTTGGAGAGGTTTTGGTGACAAGGCATTTGCTGGTGATAACTTAGCAAATGGAAGACTATTGATGGATGAGGATGAAAAACCTGGTGTTAGGGGTGATGGGGATGCTGATTCTTGCACTACATGGCATTGGCATTCTGCAGAAGTGAAGGTCTTGTTCTTCTCTTCAGATGGAGCGTATCTGTATTCAGGTAAGGAAGAAAATTGAACTTTTGCCTTGTTTCTCCAAATATAAGTTTCAAATTAAATACCTTTTGGTCCCTTTTTCTAGTCATGTGTTTCATAGATTTTCTTGTGGTTAGACTCATTTTAATGCAATCATGTAGGTGGAAAAGAAGGAGTTCTTGTAGTATGGCAGCTAGATACAGGAAAGAAGAAATTCTTACCCAGAATAGGGACTCCACTTCTCAATTTTTTGAATTCTCCAGATCCTTCTCTTTCGTCTGTAAGAAGAACCTTTTGTTGCAGTGGAATCAAATTAGTAATCTTGTCTTCTGCTGTGAACCATGTCTTATTAATGTTCCTTCAGATATCTTGTGCAGATAATCGAATTCATATCCTGAAAACGCCATCAATGGAGATTTTCAAGTCGATTTCTGGGATCAAGGTTTCCATCAATCAGATATTCATTTCCTTTCACAATAAGAAGTTTAAATGGTTTAGGAATTCATTTATGCATCTCTGTTTTCAGCTTCCTTCTCCAGTCCCAGAAACGTTTAGAGGCTCATATAATGATTTTGTGTTTGACCATACTGCGGGAGTGGTTGCTGTCCGCACAGAGAACTACTGTATCCAATTCTACAGCTTGTTTGATGATCGTGAGATATCAGAGGTACACAAGCTATTATGTTGTGTTCATAGCTTGCATCTTCTGCTTTTTAATCTCTTCCTTCCTTTATGTGCCAATGAATAAGTATTTAAGAAGCAGTTCTCAAAACTAAAGCATTGCAACTTGTGCTTTGAAGTGTCTTGTCGTCATGCATACCTGCCCCTACAGTTCATATTTCTGTTGACACAACACCACTTTTGTGAGGGAAAGCTGTTGGTAGAGTTTTCACTGGTGTAAATATACTGTTTTGAAGCCTGGCCTGTTTCCCAAAAGAACTTCTGAATTTTTTTACTTGTTATGCCCCCCTTAATAAGTTTGCCATTCATACGCACCTTCTGGATTTGGATTTATCATTGTAGTCATGAACAACTCCATTCAATTCAACACAATAGTTGAGAAACTTTGTTGGATAAATATCAATGTTTTTTCTCTTGCCATAAATTACTCATGCTAGTTGGAAATGTCCCTTTTTCAGGTTCAGGTCTGCGAAAGAAATCATCAACCAAGTGATGATGTCACGGTATGCCAATCTGTTTTTTCTTTCTCCACAAAATATCAGGTTTTATACTTTTATTTATTGAATGTGAGATGAAGGCTTAATATTCTCTTCATACCATATGTAGTTGAGGTATTATTTCTTACTGTATTTTTTCAAGAACCTATTTAAATAAAGTAATCATATTTTCTTTTCTCGTTTGGAATGCATATTCTGCAATTTTAATCAAGGGAAAACACTATTTGTTATCAACCCAATCTTTGTTGATGAAGGCTTAATACATTTATGTCACTAAATGTATTCGTCCAGCTAAACTACAAGGCCATCTTAAATTTTTTAGCTATAGATAGAGCCTTGGTGCTTACTGTATACATGGACTGGCAAATAGGAGTTTTCTTCATTTGGTTATTGTGTTTTTCAGTATCTCCTGATATACAACGAGTTAACTTATAGTTCATGAATAAATACAAATTTTGAATTCATGATTGCAGATAATTTTGAATCTAGTTGCACTTTCATTTGGGGGCTCTGTAATGTGTACTGTTGAAACCAGAATGGCTGAAGAAGGAATAGGGGGCTTTGTAACACTCAAGTTTTGGGAATCTGGGTCACAGAACAGTGATTTTAACTTATCAACCGTTATATATGAGCCACACAGGTTATCACACGTCTATGCTCTTTCATTGCAGAAAATCTTTTATTTCCATGCTTTATGAGCAAAAAACTTGATGTATTATGCAGCTGAAAACATCTAGTTAGTATTGTTTCGCCAGAAGCAACCCATAACATTTTTAAACTTGTGATGGTCTACAGGGATGCTGGCGTCTCTGCGGTTGCTTTCCATCCTACTCGTGATATGGCTGTTAGTGCTTCTTATGGTGGTGACTTCAAGGTAAGATTACAAGCTGTTTTTTTATATATTTGAAGATGCATTTGTATAATTCTTTTGATTTTGCAGGTCTGGGTTGGCAATTGTGAAAGTCAGCAGAATGATAAATTGATTCAGAGGACTAGATGGGCATGTCATGCTGTTGGTTCATACAGGTCCGTGCTATCACGTTAAACTTTTATATTGAGATGCTCATAAATGTTAACAAATGAAATAGTTTACTTGTCTTGTTGCTTGTACTAAAGTGGTTCTCCGATGCAGGAAGAAACCTATGACAGCTGCTGCATTTTCTACCGATGGTTCTGTGCTGGCTGTTGCTGCAGAAACTGTTATCACATTGTGGGATCCAGAGAAGAATGTCCTTGTGGCTGTAATCGGGTCTGCTCGTGAGGTGGGTCTTCAACCAATATTGGGACATGATGTTTCTTGTACCCTTACAAAATATTGTTGGTGTTTGAATTGCAATAGCTTCAATCTATCTATTAATCAATCTAACCTACTAATCTTTTGCAGTCAATTGTAAGTCTTTCGTTTATTGGAGAGTCCAATTTTCTTGTATCTGCATCCTGTGGTTCAAATCCACAGCTGGCTGTTTGGAGTATGTCAAAGCTGTCCATATCCTGGTCATACAAGCTTCAAACAGAAGGTCAGTTTGTTGTCTCATTTTTAAGGCATTTGTATCAGATTATATCATGTAGTCCTCTCCTGGATTATCTTGACATTTTTCTAACACCTAACCTCTTAATTGTGCACATGATATGCAGCTGTAGCATGTTCGCAAAAAGATTCACTTGTAGCTGTTCTTGCTGTTCTCCCCGAGTCATATAAAGCTCAAGAGCATGATGAAACCACATTACATGATGCAAATGGGGTTATCCTACTATTCACTGCTGGAGATCCTGTTCCTATTGCTTCATGGTCTGTGACAAAGGTAAAAATTTCATGGCTTGCACACTCTCTCACTCTATTGGTTCCCCTATTATTCTCATGATGGCAAACATATTATTAGAAAATACAAAGGAGGAGTTTTATTTCAATAGGCCATGATGCTTTAATACTTGGGGGGTAGGGATAATCTTTGATATGTTAACTTTTATGCAGGCAAAGGGAGGGGGGCTTGCATTTATTCAAAGCAGTAGATCTTTAGGTGATAACATGGATGAAAATCCAGGCCCAGCTTTGCTTGCATATATAAATGGCGATCATGAATATGCTGTTTTCAACCCTCATGGCGAGGATACATACAAACGTAAAGTTAAGCACACAGACAGTGTTCCTGGTGAGGAAGGGACAGGTATATGTTGAACCAATTTACTTGTGTTTTGGTGTCAATTGGTATATAATAGTGGAAAGCATATTATGTAATTAACGATTGTGTTTGTTAATATAATAATAGGTCAATTTGGGTATGCATCCATGTATGGGGAGCTACCTCGTAGTGAGTTGAAGTTGAAAGCAATAGAAGCATCATCAACTGTAATGCCTTCAGAAAGGGCATGGGAGAGCATATTCAGCGGACCATCACATAGTCTACCTCCTCTCACCAAACTTTGTTCTGCTTTTCTGGAATCGTTATTGGAGAAGCGAAGTGTGACCATGGTAGAGTAGAGTAGAGTAGATACAACCGAAGCGGATATGGAGGTCTGTCTTGTTGCTTACTTGCTACTAAGTTCTTGGAAAGGGACAACAAATAGCTCTGATTTTGCATCCAGAGTCCAAGTTTTGCAATGTGTAATTTATTTTTTATGGATAAAAGGATTGGTTATGTATTTGAGTCGTTTACCATATTATATAATTGTTAACAAGCACTACAAGCCTCTAAATATGCTTAAGCTAGGCCGGCCGTGAAACAGATTAGATTGAAATGGCTTATAAGCAAAATATAGATGGATCTTCAATGGATTTTAATTTAATGCAAAAAGAAAGAGATGTAAATACAACTCAATTGACTTGATTTAAATTCATATCCAAATTGTCAATTGATCCAGCTCTACTGAAACTAGTGATAAATGATCAAAACAGCTTTAGATTCTTAGGTTATACGAAATTAGTTGTTCAGATGTATACAAATTGACGATTACCAAAATGTCCACTTTTCATGTAGATATTAGATAATGATAACAAACATTTTAAGTTATTAGATGAAATTAAAATTAAAGGTGTGTTTGATTTGTAGGGTGCAAACTTGATATTTTGATGTTTTTCTTTCTCGGGTAATCTACGAGGGACCAAATGGACAATAAATTGTAAATTAAAAGGACAAAAATAAAATGTATTACAAACTACAGAGACAAAACAGCAGTTTCTAAATCACAGGGACGAAATTGGAAGCTTTTAATAAACCACAGGGACTAAAAATGTAAGTTACTCTTGTTTCTAATTACAGAGCTTTCACCCTCACCCTCACCTTCCCGACGATAAGATGTTTCAATCCGCTCTCCCTTAAATTGCAGATAACCCTCTCACCTTTCTTCTATTTCTACAAACCCTAACTCTCCTTCCAATCTCTGGTAACTAATTTTCAACTTACAATCATCGTGTTGCCCATTTCTTGTGTGACCATAAAAATGGCTGTTCTGCTTAATAATTCTGTGCCTCCCATGACCAGCCTCTCCACAGAACACGCAAGAAAGTCTCAGATTCCTCAATTTCATTCCTTTTCCCCCAAAACTAGATTTTCCAGGGTGTTAGCATCTACCCAGGTAGCCTTAGCTTCAAAAGACGCTGTTTTCACCCTACCAAACTGGAGATCAGGTAGGACCGACCCAAAAAACAAAGACTACAGGCTTAACGATGCATTCTTGTATCTCGAATACATGGTTGGCAAAGGTCACAAACCTGATGTTTATCATGCCACTCAACTCTTGTATGATCTCGGTAAATCCAAAAAACTCAGGAAAGCCACCAGGGTTATGGAGATGATACTGGATTCCGGCGGTGTTCCGGATGCAGCCTCCTATAATTTCTTGGTGAGCCAGCTGTGTAAGAGGGGTAATGTTGGGCATGCAATGCAGTTAGTGGAGAAGATGGAGGATCACGGATATCCAACACATACTGTTACCTATAACTCTCTGGTTAGAGGCCTTTGTATGCTTGGGAACTTGAATCAGACCTTGCAGTTCATTGATAAATTGATACACAAAGGCCTGGTTCCTAATGCATTCACTTACTCAATCTTGCTAGAGGCTGCTTACAAGGAAAGAGGGGTTGATGAAGCTATGAAGCTGTTAAATGATATCATTTCTAAAGGGGGTGAGCCTAATTTGGTTAGCTATAATGTTTTGTTAACTGGGTTGTGCAAGGAAAATAGAATCAATGATGCACTTTCTTTCTTTAGGGAGTTACCTTCAAAAGGGTTTCCTCCAAATGTTGTGACCTATAATATCTTGTTGAGAAGCTTGTGTCGTGAAGGCCGGTGGGATGAAGCAAACGAGCTCCTGGCTGAGTTGGTTGATGAGGGGTTGTCACCGTCTTTGGTTACGTACAATATCTTGATCAGTTCTCTTGCTTTTCATGGTAGGACTGATAATGCCCTTAAGGTGCTCAATGAAATGTCCAAGGGAGAGTTCAAGCCCATTGCCGCCACTTACAATCCAATCATTGCACGCCTCTGTGAAGAAAAGAAGGTACAAGATGTGATGAAGTGTCTTGATCTAATGACTTATAGGGATTGTAGTCCAAACGAAGGAACTTACAATGCCATAGCCGGGCTATGCAAAGAGGGTATGGTGCAAGAAGCTTTCTCAATCATCAATAGCTTGAGCAGTAAACAGAACTCCTCAAACCACGATTTCTACAAGAATGTGCTATCAGGATTGTGTAGAAAAGGGAACACTTTTCCAGCATTTCAGCTTCTTTATGAAATGACCAGGTATGGATTTACTCCAGATTCTTATACGTACTCGTCTTTGATTAGAGGGTTGTGTATGGAGGGAATGTTAAATGAAGCAATGGAGGTATTTAGCATCATGGAAGAAAGTAGTTACAGGGCTGATATCGATAATTTCAATGCCCTTATACTTGGGCTATGCAAATCTCAGAGAACAGATTTGTCTTTGGAGATATATGAGATGATGATAAACAAGGGGTATATGCCTAATGAGACAACATATACAATTATTGTGGAAGGGATTGCCCATGAAGATCAGAAAGAGCTGGCAGCACTACTCCTGAGAGAGCTGCATTCTCGGCAAGTCATGGGTCGAAATACTGTAGACAGGCTTCTTATGCAATATGATTTTGAGGATTTCGCTGGGTAAATATAAAAATACATAGGCAAAATTGAACAGGATAGAAATCAATGGAGTATGGTTTCAGCAGCAAATGTTATGGACTTATGGCATTTGCAGGTGTTGTAGGATGGAGATTTTGTTGTTTTAGTTGTTGCTTATTGAGAACTATACATGCTTTGAGGTATGCTAATGTTGTTTTGTTGATCATAACTTCACTTATAACCCGTTGTAGATTTCGTTGAAACAACAGTATCTCTATTGTATTATATATATTATCTTATATAATATGGTAAAGTGATATTTGATGTCTGTGTGTTTTCTTTGGATTTATTAGCAATCAAAAGATATATGGATTGGAGGTATGTTTAATTTACAGTTTCTTTCTTTTATGCATTTTCATTTACAGATTGTTTGTTTTACCTTGATAGTTATTTAAAAAAAAATAAGATTGGGGAAAGAAATAGGAAAGTTTGTGCATATATATATAGAGAGAGAGGGTGACTCCTTGTGGTCTTCCACTAGACATAACTTCATTGCTGATCTGTACTGGCTGAGTAGTTTTCACCTCCTAGCTATTTTCACCTATGTTTATTTTCTGCTTTGCAGGCAGGCACATACTGCTTCAAAAAGTGTTTTAATTTCAGTGACAACTTTGACTCTTTACCTGCAAGCATATTGATGGCCTGGGGGTTGAGGTTGCAATTGAGCAATGAATACTCTGTTTTTTCTTCAATATTTATCACTTAGGTAACTTGCACGTTTCGAGTAGTGAGCGTTTATTTATAGCATTACAACTTAATTGGATGAATAGAGGAAAGAAAGACTTCCAAAAGTAGTATGGTGCGTTTATTTTTGGTTTCAAATAATATGCAGCAAACATTACATTAAAGTTTATTTTCGGGGAAGCCGCCCAAGCGAGCAAATCTGTTCTACGATCGGGTATTGTGCCTATTGGATTAGCTGCTAGTGGGAATCTATTCTGTATTATAGCTTTCTCTTCTGAGTTAATGTTTCATTCCACCCACTTACTTTGGTGTCATGTATGGTGGATGACCCAAGAACCAAATCTTTCTTCTTCTTCTGGTTGAGTTTTCGCTAACTAGCTAGCGAAAATTACATATATTTCTTATTCTGATGTATGGTGGATGACCCAAGAATCAAATCTTTCTTATCTGATGTTGAAATAATTCATATTCTATCCTGTAACAAACAAACAAAGGAAAAAAATGATGAAGCAACAAATACACTTTTTATTAGTAAGTTGTATGAATGAATGAACCAACCAACCTCAAAGGGGAATGATTCTTTCTTTTTACAAGTTAACTAATACCAGTAGTTCAACATCAACCATTTTCTCATTCCTTCCAAAAACATACCATACCAGTAAATACACTTTTTTTTTTTTTTAAGTACATGATAAAACTAACTTTTGTACAAGGAATTGAGAAATCAAATCAATAAATAAATTAGGAAATTATCATGTGAAATAGCAAGCAATTTATAAGAGAAGACAAAAGAATATTGGATAAAGTAAACCAGGAAAACAACTTAAGAAGAAGGATGGGATGAAGATTTAGATTCAATTTGCAATTGCAGGTTAAAAACATTAACAATTCAAGTAAGGATGGATGACGATGGATCGATCATTTTACCTTGTTCAAGGGATTTTGCTGAGTAGAATCAAATCAATCGAGATTCGAGAATGATGAAAGAAAAGAAGGCCTCTTGCGTCTATAATTGGGCCTTCGATTCATTTAAATGGGCCATAATATATGCCCACTAGTCATCGGCTTGGAATTCCCTAATCAAAAAGAAAGAAAATGTCCGACGGAGGACGGCGACGGTGCGAATCCGGCGAACAAAATAAACCGATTGCTAAGGACGAAGCATCTGCAAATGACTATCAGGAGGAGGCCACCAATGATAACAGCTCTTCTTCAATGGCCAAGGGCTTGTCTTATACCATATCTACTATAATTCGGGATTTTGATTCTCAAGCCCAACACACTTCCACAAGTCAAAATCACCTATCTTCCGCCATCGATCGTCTCACCGCCGGTAACTTTTTTTTTAACTATCGACTGCAATTAGGTTTTTTTTTTAATTTATTTATTTGCAAGTTCCTTGTGCTTAATGAACGTAGACAATACTTGTTGCCAGATAATGACTAGGTAATTATCCATCCATCTAGTTCAGAGGTGAGATGCTTTATGAGCTCTCTGTAGATTGAAACAATAACAAGAAATGTACTTCCTCACCTCCATAACAAGAATCAAGTTTGTAATTTGATTCAGAGTAAGACTCACTAATAACCTCGAATTTTCATACTTATATCGTTAGACATTGCAATATTGGCACAAGTGGTCTCTAGATGTGGAGGGTCAAATGTCATTCACTTGGCACAAACTTGTCATTCACTTGTCATATTTATCAAACAAAAGCCGATACCCAATACACCCAATTCATGCTTAAAGTTTTGTTTGGCATCAAGAATACTGTACTTGATCCTTATGGTGTGCCTTCAAAATTCCAGTCTATGACATTTTTTTGGACTACATTGTCACTGTTATTATGCAGAGTTGGATCAGCTTTTAGCAGATGCTCCATCACCTTTCATTATGCAACATGTTGCAAAAATTTCTGGTGTTAGAAAACGAGTGTTGTCGCTAAACTTAGTTTTGAAGTCCATACAACAGCGAGTTGACAATATAGACAGATTGGTCTCTGCTGGTTTGCCTAATGGTATGGTATCTAAACAACAATTATTCAGTTGCTCATGGATTTTCATATGTTACTTTGTTCCATCTGTTTCACATCATTATTTAAGTTTTGTTTCTGTTGGTTTATATTCCTTACTGCTTGCTTTAATAACGGAATACAAGGATTTTCTTGAAAACACCCCTCATTTTGAAAGACATCTTTAAAGTTCTAGACTAGTCATGTAGCTTTGTCAGTGATGGTATTTACTACTTGGTATTTTTGGGGTAGACTTTGTTCTAGGTGTGATATACTGATATCATTATGATCATATTTCATCGGCCAAATAATGTTTGTAATTTTGATTAATATAGTATGGCATGAGCCAGGGTTGTGTATATGTTTATAAGCTGATACATCTCCAATTTTCCCTTGTTCCTTTCGCCTTGATCACGTATCTAAAGTTGTAAACTTAAGTGATAGATGTTTTTCCATTTACTGTGTCAAATTACTGAAGTTTTTTTCTTTTCACGTTTGGCAGAAGAAATGGCCAGTGAAAGTCCTGCAGAACACTGATGGGGATTGTATCAAAGATTTTGAGGTAGTCAATACATTATTATCATCTATATATACCAACTACTGACTGCTTTAGATGGCATTGCTATTGATATCTTACTTGCATCAAATTCAGGGGCATAATACCCACTTGAATTTGTGTGTGTGTGTGTGTGTGTTGGGGGTACTCATAAATATAACACTGATGTTATCATTGCAGTTTAAACCTTCAATCGTGCTTCTTATAGAATTGAATAGATAATCGTTAGTCCTAACTTCTTACCTATAAATTGTTGAAAATGTGATAGGGCATGGTGGTTGTTTAACAACCTTAAACCTACAAACCCAATCCTATGGTAGATGTTTTCTTGACCTGTGTTTGCTGTCTTGTTCTTTGGGTGGGTTGATAAGTTGGTAAACTAATCAAGTTAAATCCATTAAATTCCCAACAAAGCCCATGTTTTCTTTAAGCCTTGTGCTATTTATACTTCCATCTTTTGTACATTATCTTCATCAAGTTTACTTGTCTCTACCTCAAAAAAGATCTCGAATCCTTACCAAATCACAACACTTTGAACTTTAGCCATCATGTCTTCCACCGCCTACATCTGCATTTTTGTCCTTGCTGTTGCATTGCTTACAAGCAATGACATGTGTGATGCTTCACGTACTTTGTTGCAGGCTGCTCCAACCATGCCACAACCACAAATTCCAACCATCCCAACATTGCCACAACCACAGATGCCCACCTTCCCGACACTACCACAACCACAAATGCCCACCATTCCGACAATCCCAACCAACCCTACCCTCCCCAAAGTTCCCTTACCTCCGTTGCCTTCAATGCCAACCAACCCTACACTCCCTACCATGCCCAAACTGTCCTTACCTCCGTTGCCTTCCATGGCCAACCTTCCAACATTTCCCAAAATCCCATTCTTTGCCCCACCACCTTCCAACAAGTAGATTACGGACAAAGGTTGGTTACAGATGCGGGGATTTGATTGCCTTTAGTTGTCTCTTGGGTCTTTACTACAATGTTTAGTATTTACTATTCGTTATATGTTTTTTATGTCATATGACATTGGTAGCCATATTACATTATTGGTGTGTGTGTGTGTGTGTGTTATATACAGTTTATGCTTTTTCTTTGTTGTAAGATATTATAAGTTTTTATTTATTTATTGAAAGGTGTCGTTTTCATCTTCTTTTTTTCCCTCTTAACATAGGCTCAACTAAGAAACCAAATTTCAAAACCACCTCAAAACAATCAAACCGTGATGGAGCAAAGTAAGATACAATTGTGGGTCATTTATCAGAAGCATTAGTACAAAATCATTAATTTTGTAAGTTTTAAAATGTCTTTCTCAAATTTAGAGAAGTTGTTAAAAATTTGTACAAGTTGGAGATTGGGATAAAAGTTGCATATAATCCGTCATGTTAAGTCATGTATGGATAAAGTTGTCTATGTGATAAAAGTTAAGGAGAGCTTTTCATAGATGAAATGAGCATGTTTGGAAAAAACTTGGCTTTCTATATAAAGCTTTTAATGATCTAATAAGTCACATTTTATATCATTAAGCTACTACCAAACAGTCATCTCCAGCTGACCGAATATGTTGTGCAACCCCCAGGAAGCTTAATGAATAAGGCATCTTTATATCATTAAGCCACTACCAAATAGTCATCCTCTGCTTTTTGATGAAATTTGTTTCTATTTGAACACGATGAGAGTAATTGTCGCCCCAATCTTACAAGCCCCGTATCGATTCACTTATGGATGGTGATTGACACATTCATTATCTGATTTATTTGAAACAAAAATCTATTAATCAGGACATACCGAGATCACGGTGTTTGATAAAATATTTGTCGTGATGATCTACAATAGATGAACAACCATTTTTTTTTAATTTCATTCATCAATTCTCTTATTCTCTTTGTTGATCCTATTTAAATCGTAGACTATCTTATTGTTGTTTTTAATTTCCGATAATTTGATTAAAAATGAACTATTGCAATCTATGATTCAAAATTTAAAATGATATAGTTATTTACCGATATTTTTCTGTGAGTACTGTTACTTAAATCCTCCTGTTCATATTCTTCACACACCACTCACTAACTCTTCACATTCTACGGCCAAAATGAATTGATAACCTTGATGTTTTTGGTTTTAATGGCAGAAGTGATGCCTGAAAACTAATTTTTGTACGTTTCTATATAATAATTTCAATTCAACTGCTTTGGAGTGTTTTTGAACAGTAGGTTGATTTTGATTGGTCTCTGTGGCATATATATATATATATATATATTCTTTTGAAGCAACTTGTCTGTTTAGTTTGAAGATGTTGCAATAATAATCATTGTGTTGTCGATGTTTGAAAATGAAGTATGCTATAAGACAGCATGCATAAAGAGGTGCTAACCTCTACATTCTTAATTTTGGTCATATATATGACTGAGTGCTTCAGTTGCAAAACAATGTTCTTTCCATCATCCAAAAAGGAAAGGAACCTTCAAGTTGTGATTATTATCTCATATTGGGTTTGGTTTAAACATCCTTGTTTTATCAACCAACTATTCCATCCTCGTTGTATATGGAGGTTTTTGAAGGTTCAGTTAACCTCATCCCCTTCTGATTCTGATTCTGATTATGAATCTGTTTCAGAAGCCTCCATATCAAGCTCTTCTATTCCAGCTTAATTTCGGTGTGGGTTTCTTTGTATCATAGCCATCTATTAAGAATATACCAAGAAACGGTCATTCAGCAAATCTCTTTTTACCATAAGCAAGAATCATTTGCAGCTGCCTGCTAGTAACACGTATGTCTTGTCACTTGTTGTTTGGTAAGTTGAACAAGAAAGAAAGGACAAAACTGTTTTAATGTTATTTTATATCATATAATATAATTGTAACCAAAATTATACAAAACAAAGTAACAAACAATAGTTAAAACTTACAATAGCATCATATATATATATATATATATATATTCAAAGGAGAATGATGAAATCAGAAAAAAAAACAAACCCAATAGGTAGATACTAGTGACTAGTGACTAGTGACTAGTGAGATGAGCAAATGAAATATGCTTTGATAACTCCATAAATGAATCCAATGGACTTTTCTAAAACAACAAAAAGAAAAACTTCTAGTCAACAAAACTGTTGAGTTGAAACAGATTTGATTTGATTCAAAATCAAACTAGTTTGTTGTGTTATCTTTTCACAAGTGGCATCTCTTGATGTAAGATTGGTTGCCACTTATATATATATATATAACCAGGAATAAATGCATATATTAACACTCAACTATTATTATTATTATTATTATTATTATTATTATTATGTCCAATAGTTATTACCGCTTTTAATTTTACTTAGGGGCCATTGACCAAATACTTGTCTGGGTAAACGTTTACCGGTTCAGTTAACTTAGCAAGTTGACATTACAATGACCGTGAATTTTTCCTTATAAGAGATAAGACAATGATCAAGAGTCTTCCCCGATAAGCGAGGTTGATAATTTTTACTCGGTAAACACCCGTCTGGTTATAAACGTTTTCCATCAATCTATTTTGATGGCTAAGAATATTACCATTTCGTTTGGGTCTTCTTACTATTTATATATTTTAAAAAGTATAAATGTTTCTTGAACATTTAAAAATAGCCTAGAAAGTATATGTGGGAATACCAAGCATTTATATCTTAACTTTGTTATTTAAAAGAAAAGAAAAGAAAAGAAAAGAAAAGAAAAAATTAATATTGTATGAAAATATTTGATTTGTTAAATGTAATTTTTTTTATAATCAAGATGTTTGATTTTTAATGAACACTTGTGATCTAATGCATATTATTATATTAAACTAAAAGGATGGAGTTAAGTGTAGTGTAGTGTTGAGTGGCTCAAGGGTTGGTTGGTGTAGTATTTATCCATCAATAAAATACATGCTACCTCCATTGCAGCCTTTCTGCCCTTACCACACTTGATAAGCTGCCTGCCTTTTGGTTTATTGAAAAGTTTATGCACAAGGAATCTGAATCTTTATCTTTATCTTTTGGTTTATTGTAGTATTTATGTAATATGTTGTGTATTTTTTTATTTAGATTTGTTTTATTCATGTTGATTATGGTCTACATTTTCAAAAATTTACTTATTATTGTTAATTGGAAAGGTGTTTCAAACCAACATGTCTTTTGTGCACAACTTTAAAGAACCAATACATGCATACTTTTCACTCTTAAGGGTGTTTGGGAGTGCGGTGTAAAACACCGTTTCTCCTTATTGCGTTTCCACGCCGGAGAAGGGTGTTTGGAGATGCTTATCGCGTTCCAGAGATGAAAAACGGAGATTTTTGAGAAACGAGATAAGGAGAAATGGAGACGCAGTCTCAAAACGCAATCCCAAACACCCCCCTAATCTAACTTTGTTTTTCTATTCTATTAATTAAGATCGTTTTTTCATTTATGTTTGAGGTATTAATAGATGTATATATAGTATCGGGGTTGGGTTCCATTGAGAAGTGTCAAATTTAGTGGGAAGAATGAGAAGTGGTTATCAACCGTTTGATGAGAAATAAACGAACATTATGATGAGATGCACCTAGATTACACAATTAACAGTAAAAAAATGCTATTGGAAGAAAAAATTGTGTAATTGTTATAAAAATTTGTTTTGAACATCTATTGCATTATTTTATTAAAAAGAAAATTAAAAATTTATGTTTGAAACTAAATTACTAATTAGGCAAAATGGTTTTGATTTTTGTTTTCAGAACACGATTTCTAAGAAAAGAGAAAAATATGAACATTTATTATAAATTACGCAGTAATATTTTAAGTCCTTCATAATTACACACACATTCTCTAAAAAGTTAATCGTATACTATATTTTTGGCGGCCAACGAAATTATTGACTTATGTCAGGAAGAAAAATAAAAACGGGTTGATCTTTAAAGTAGACTTCGAGAAGGCATATGATAGCATAGAGTGGTCGTTCTTACTTGATTGCCTTACGAAGATGGGTTTTGGTCAAAGATGGGTAAAATGGATTGAAGCATGCCTTGCATCCGCAACCTTATCGGTCTTGATAAACAGGTCACCAACCAAGGAATTCCCAATGAGGAAAGGCCTAAGGCAAGGCGACCCGCTAGCCCCGTTCCTCTTCATTATCGTTGCCGAAAGCCTACACATTCTAATGAAGGAAGCGGAATTGAAAGGGCTCTTTGTTGGTATCAAAGTAGGCAAACTTGAGGCTTCGGTATCTGACGCAACGTAGATTTGCGGAAGGATCGACAAGCGTCTAAATCCCGTAAACGATTGAAGATTACGATTTGCAAAACTCAAACGAAAAGAGAAAACTCTTAAAAACGAAAGTTTTATTCAATAATTGATTGATTCACAATGAACCATAACAATCCTATTTATATTCTAAACTAGAAAAGGGATAACTACTAAAATAAGACTAATCCTAATTTTACTAGGAGAAGGAAAGATAATAAAACTAATAAAAGATAATAATAAAGAAAATAATAAAAGGAAAGGAATAAGAAAAGTCACGTGAGAGGATTTGGATGAAAAGGAGGTCACGTGAGGCTTTTAAGAAAATGGGTGCATCATGCGACGCCAAACAGTGAGTGAGTTTGATGTGAGTTAGCAAACATGCAACTAACTTGTAACCCGCTTCGGACGCTGTTTGTCATTTTGAATTTGTTCCTCAATTTTCCTTGCAACTCTCTCTATATCAGTCTCCTCCACTTCTGAAGAACTCGACCCCGAGTTCTCTTCAAAATAAATCGATTCATCCTTATGGTACTCGTATATGTCGACAACATTGAAGGTGTTTGATATATGCAACGAATCGGGAAGGGCGACGACGTATGCGTTGTCGTTAATCTTCTTCGTGATCTTGAACGATTGATATGCATTATTTATTTAATGCATATTGCATCCTTTTCTTATCTTTTTAGTTAAGATTTGCTATTTTATCCCAACAGTTGAGTCATTTTTCTTACTTATTTTCACCCTTTGTTTCATGGAGCTAAAAATTTGATTTACCTGTCTTTTACTGTTTTAGGAAGGCTAATTGCGTTTATTTATATAGTGCAGCCCATGCCAATGCTGCAACATCGAAGACTGGAGGAATGGAATCGATTTCTAGAAGACTTTTGTGGCTGACTTTTGGTACCATGTTCCAGCCATATTCTAGAAGATCTGAAGTCAATGTTGGATGTCTTTTGTAAACTCTAAAAACTCTTAACTTTCAAGGCATGTGGTGTAATAGTATTTGTAATAGTAGAAGTACTTGTTAAATAGTAAGGTGAATAGTGTAAGTTAGGCATACCACCTTACCTCCTCTTAAGTATAAATAGGAGTGGTGTGTGTGCATTTTGGTTAGACAATTTATGTGGATCAGTTCTTACAATTGATCTGCAGAACCTCTCTTTAATCTTATGCAATTCTAGTTTATGATCTTCATCTTGTTCTTCATTTTGTTCTTAATATTCATACCATTTATGAGTTGCTGCAGCATTGGTCCAGCATTGCTACAATAACTCATAATCTTTTATTTTCTTGCACTTTATATTCAAGTCATTTACATTTAAGTCTTTACTTTATGTATTTCAATTCTGTAATATATATTACTTGTCATTTATATTTAAGCACGAGTAGCTAAGTTTAAATAGCTTGGGTGTGAGATAAAAGGGTGAGATTTTAAATATAACGAAAAGTAGGCATCGTTTCTCAATAATGATGTTTACCAAGTTTTATAAAATATACAGTTACTTCCAGATGGTTGATCACTTTGAAAGTGTTAAAGTGCCATGGTGTCAGGAATGAACCATTGGTATGCACGTCAATCCAAATGACAAAGGAAGTATGCTCGAAAGAGATATTGATAAAGGAATTTATCGTCTCTGTCTTTTCTGGGTTGATTTTGCCCGATAAGTTGATCATCTGCGTGGATGGTAACAGTGTAGAGTGTGTGCCAGGAATGGACCGCTTAGAACACATCAACTTAACTGATATGGGAATCAGCTCGGAAGAGTGATTTTAACAAAGGAATTTGTTTATCCGTATACTTGGAAGGCTTCATCTTGCTATTGATAGTTCTGACAACAATGCCAGGAATGGATTGATTGGCTGCTAGATCAGTAGTGAATTGTTGAAAACCCGAGAGGGCATCCTGAAAAGTAGATGGTGAACTTAAGTGTTGAAAGACAAATGTTGTAGCAATGCTACAACATTGGTCTGCTGGACTTTATATTTAAATCTCACCCCAAACATCTTGCACCCTTGCTATCCTTTATTATCTGTTTTATATAATCTGTGATAATCCAACTCCAAACAAACAAATATTAATCTTCGAATTGATCATTGGAAACCATTTCTTTTACTAGACTTTTAATACGCTTTTACTCCAATCTCTGTGGGAACGATACATGGTTCTTACCATATTATTACTTGAAAGACGACATTAGATTTTAATGTATACTTGCATTAAGGTTTAATTATTACACGTTTATCGGTCTATTCAAAGCACTGTCAAGTTTTTGGCGCCGTTGCCGGGGATAGACCGATAGACGTGTAATAATTAAACCTTAATGCAATGTTGTTGGCTCTAAATCCTTAAGAGGTTGGGATAGTTCTTCTAGGATGGTGGGCAATGCTGTAGCATTGGTCTTGGACTTTGGATTTTTTTCTATTTCAGCTTGGGTTTTCTATAAGTCTTTCCCACTCCTAAGTGTCACAACTTTCACATGCTCTTTTCCTGGAAACCTTGGGATTTCTGTGTTACTTGGCAAAGTCCCGTTTGGTCTGTTGTTTTGACTAAGAGCAAGTTGACTAACTTATGTTTCAAGGTTTCTTAAGGAGGTGTTGGTTTGGTTAACAGAAGCATTTGTTTGAGCAATTGCAGTGTTAGTTTGAGTAATAAAACTTTTCAGCATTGCTTCCAAAGAAGGCTCAACTTGTGAAGAGGATTTGTTTTGAAAGGATGGTTTGTTGTTTTGAAAATTCTGATTATGATGATTTGATTGTTTTGGTAGTTTTGAGAACTGCTGGCATGATGCTGATTTTGAAAATTGGAATTTCCTTGTTGCTTATGCTCAGGTGGGTTTAAACTTGGACTGTTCCATGAAAAATTTGGATGTTGTTTCCAACTGGCATTATAATTGTTAGAGTAAGGACCATTTCTGTTATGAACATAGTTAACTGATTCAGAGTTTTGAGGACAATGTTCATAAGAATGGTCTCCACTGCAACACACACATTGCACTGAGAGGACAGCTGGAGTGGATGTAGTGGCAGTCGGTTGTGTTCCCTGAACGGTAGTTATGTTTTTAAGCATATTGGTCATAGAAGCAAGCTGAGCTGTCAATGCGGTGTAAGCATCTAAATCATGCATTCCAGCAGTCTTCTTTGTAGTTGGTGCCCTTGGATCAGCCCAATGCCCATTGTTTGTGGAAATCTTTTCAAGAATTTCATACCTGGTGTTATAGGTATTGGAAGTAAAGGCCCCTCCTGATGTCGCATCGAGCATTTGTTTTGCATTGGAATCAAGTCCATTGTAAAACGTCTCGAGTTGAATACAGTAGGGAATGCCATGGTGAGGGCATTTCCTTAATAATTCCTTAAACCTTTCCCATGCATCGGGAATTGCTTCATCGTCCATTTGTTTGAACATGCAAATTTCATTTCGGGACTTAGCATTCCGGGTAGGTGGAAAATATTTTCTCAAAAAAAATCCAGCCATGTCAGCCCATGATGGTACAGAACCTGGTGCCAATGAATTAAACCAAACTTTTGCCTTATCCCTTAATGAAAAAGGGAATAATGTGAGTCTTAGGGCATCCGAAGATACCCCAGGAATCAGAAAAACATCGGTGATCTCTTTAAAAGATTTTAAATGTGAGTGTGGATCTTCCGATGGGAATCCGGCAAATTGACCATTGGCTTGCAACATGTGAAACATAATGGGTTTTGGTTCAAAATGTGTTGTATCCATGTGAGGCTTTACAATTCCTGAATTTAATTGCTCAAAATTAGGAATTGCATAGTCCATGATTCTCCCATTTATCGAGTTTGCAAGATCAATGATATTTAATGGTTCATTTAAGTCATTGTTACCATGAGATTCTTCATCATCATCTTCGTTATCAATTATTTGCTCTTGAAAAACATGACCTGGTGGATTTCTAAAATCGGGAGGATTTCTGAAATTGGGTTGATTACCAAAAACTGGTGGGTTTTCAAAATTATGGCGTGCTCTAGGATTTCCTAAATCTAGTGGATTTCCCTGAGGTGGATTTGCAAAATTCTGTGGCACTCTCAGGTTATCTATGATGGGTGGTCTTGGTGGACTTCCTAGAGGCCGTGGTGGTCTTGCTTCTAAGACGGGTGGTCGTGGTGGTCTATGTTCAAATCCGGGTGGTGCATCCATATCGGGAGGATTCATAGAACTTGAAGCTCTTTGTAACCTCCGTCTATGATGAAAGGTTCTTTCTATGTCAAGATCTAACTCAAAAAGTTCCCCACGTTGGATTCGTGGCATATACCACACAAAGTATGATTCGGACGGTGTTAGAAAAACTAAGTCTTTTAAAATACTTTTAAAAACTTTTAGCGTGCCAATCCCCGGCAACGGCGCCAAAAACTTGACAGTGCTTTGAATACACCGATAGACGTGTAATAATTACACCTTAATGCAAGTATACATTAAAATCTAATGTCGTCTTTCAAGTAATAATATGGTAAGAACCATGTATCGTTCCCATAGAGATTGGAGTAAAATCATATTAAAAGTCTAGTAAAAGAAATGGTTTCCAAGGATCAATTCGAAGATTAATATTTATTTGTTTGGAGTTGGATTATCACAGATTATATAAAACAAATAATAAAGGATAGCAAGGGTGCAAGATGTTTGGGGTGAGATTTAAATATAAAGTCCAGCAGACCAATGTTGTAGCATTGATACAACATTTGTCTTTCAACACTTAAGTTCACCATCTACTTTTCAGGATGCCCTCTAGGGTTTTCAACAATTCACTACTGATCTAGCAGCCAATCAATCCATTCCTGGCATTGTTGTCAGAACTATCAATAGCAAGATGAAGCCTTCCAAGTATACGGATAAACAAATTCCTTTGTTAAAATCACTCTTCCGAGCTGATTCCCATATCAGTTAAGTTGATGTGTTCTAAGCGGTCCATTCCTGGCACACACTCTACACTGTTACCATCCACGCAGATGATCAACTTATCGGGCAAAATCAACCCCGAAAAGACAGAGACGATAAATTCCTTTATCAATATCTCTTCCGAGCATACTTCCTTTGTCATTTGGATTGACGTGCATACCAATGGTTCATTCCTGACACCATGGCACTTTAACACTTTCAAAGTGATCAACCATCTGGAAGTAACTGGATATTTTATAAAACTTAACATGAAATGGTAAACATCATTATTGAGAAACGATGCCTACTTTTCGTTATATTTAAAATCTCACCCTTTTATCTCACACCCAAGCTATTTAAACTTAGCTACTCGTGCTTAAATATAAATGACAAGTAATATATATTACAGAATTGAAATACATAAAGTAAAGACTTAAATGTAAATGACTTGAATATAAAGTGCAAGAAAATAAAAGATTATGAGTTATTGTAGCAATGCTGGACCAATGCTGCAGCAACTCATAAATGGTATGAATATTAAGAACAAAATGAAGAACAAGATGAAGATCATAAACTATAATTGCATAAGATTAAAGAGAGGTTCTGCAGATCAATTGTAAGAACTGATCCACATAAATTGTCTAACCAAAATGCACACACACCACTCCTATTTATACTTAAGAGGAGGTAAGGTGGTATGCCTAACTTACACTATTCACCTTACTATTTAACAAGTACTTCTACTATTACAAATACTATTACACTACATGCCTTAGAGTTTTTAGAGTTTACAAAAGATAACAAGCATTGTGTAACATCCTGAAATTTCAATAATAGTAATTTAATGAGAATTGGGATTTAATTGTATTTTGGTTAAAACCTTGAATTATATTGTAAGTTTATAATTCATTGGGGTTAAAATACAAGGGATTAAAGTTTGGTGTCAATTGTGGAAATAATGAAACTAGAAGGTGTAAATGGGTCATTTTGGAAAGTATGTATGATAACATAGCTGAAAGATCAGATATTTCCTCATTTTTGTGATCTGGGTCGGTTTAGGAGATAGAGAGAAAGAGAAAAGAGAAAAGGGGAAGAAAGCAAGGGTTAGTTCATCAAATTGAATCATAAACAACATATTTGAAGAATCAGATTGTGCAAAGTGGGTAAAACTTCCTTAAGAGGTGAGTTCATTCACTTTTGATTAAATACATGCTTTCTGGAAAATTAAATGTTAAGATACATGTATAAACTGTATTGGGACTGTATGAATGTGTTAAAACAAGCTGAATGGAACAGACGCAGATTTAGATTGTAAAAATAGGTTGCAGGTCGAGGTTTCCGGATAGAAGAACAGTATCCGGAAACCCTCGTATGAAGGTGTCCGGACGAAGCAAGAACATCCGGTAAGTAGTAATTATCTATAGTTTCCGGATGAATGAGTTACCGGATGATATTCGGATTACCTTGGTTTCCGGATGTCATCCGGATTAGTGAAGTACCCGGTAAGATGATGTATCCGGAAAGATGGAGTATCCGGAAAGATGATGTATCCGGAAAGTTAATGTATCCGGAAAGATGGTGTATTCGGTAAGTCATGGGTATCCGGAAAACTCGTGTTGTTCGAATAATTTTGAGGTGTCCGGAAACCAGTGTTGTCCGGTCACTTCTGGAGTACTCAGTAACATTAGGATTTGCTGACTTCTAAACAGATACGAGTTAGGAATTGAAATGCAATTCTAGTAGCTTGAACATAATTACAGTTGAATGGTAGGTTGTTAGGTTTAATGATTGTTCTAGTTTGATACTAGGCATGTGTGTAGTAAGTGTAATGGATCCATAGGCATTGTTTGTAACGTGGAATAGGCATAAAGCAATTTGTAATTCCCGTTGGCCTATAATGTGGATTTTTAATCCCATTTCGAGAGGCGATAACCTATAATGTGGAATAGGCATAAAGTAAATTGTAATTCCCATTTTGAGAGGTGATTATTAACGTGGATTATTCCCGTTGACCTGAAATGTGGAATAGGCATAAAGTAATTTGTAATTCCCATTTCGTAAGGGTGTTATGAAATAAGAAATAGGCATAAAGGAACTTGTAATTTCTATTTCATAGTGTGAGGTGAAATGAGGAATAGGCATAAAGCAAGTTGTAATTCCCTTTCACATGGGAAAGAGAGATAGGCATAAAGTATCTTGTAATCTCTATTTTCGGTCCAAGAATTAGGCATAAAGTAACTTGTAATTTCTTGGATAAGAGCAGGAATCTAGAACTTGTAAAGATTCGTAGTGGGTTCTGGTTTTGATAATATGACCTACTGAATGTGAGTCATATTCATAGGATCGGGTATGATCCTGTTGTTGAGGTGAGCATATGTATGGTAAGAATGGTGGAAAACGGGTTTGTTTATATGTCTTTGATTTGAAATTGAATGTTCTCACTAGGCGTAAGCCTAATCTTTCAAATTAAATTTTCTTACCAGGTACAGGCTCAGGGAAGTAAATAGGATGTGGGTCGAGAGCTTTTGATGCATCCAACTTAAGAGATAAGCAGAGGAGTTAGCTAAGACATGAAGGCTTTTGACAGTTTTGCGTAGATAACTTAGTTAATCTAATTGTAGTGGACATGGTTAGATTAATGAGTTATTGGAAGAATTTCCATGTTGTAATTATAAAGCCTCATAGTTAATTCTCCTCTTTTATATAAAAGTTTGGATATGATTTTGTCATAACTGGTTAAAATTAAAGTTTAATTTAGCCCTGATTTTAGGGTGTTACAATATGGTATCAGAGCAATAGTTTAAGCGAACTAAGTATGTTGAGGAAGTACTTAGACTTAAGCTGAGATGAATTAAGTTATGAATGTGAGAAAGGGGTAGAAGTACTAAGACGGGATAGTCTTAGAGTCAACAGAAATACGTGAATTTAGTACTGTAGCAATGGCAACGAGAATTCTCATGTAAAGTATGTTCGCAATTTCAATTAGCTACTGTTATTATGAATATGAGTTACACGAGCATACTTGTTTCTAAATTGTCACAGTGACTAATGATCGGTAAAGTACGTTTTGCATGTCTATACTCGTATAACCATTTCTTATGGCTATCTCTTTGTGTTATAGTAGAACAATGGTGGGTACGCCACCAAGGTCCTTCAATTCTTTGGAGATTAAATCAGTAAATGATTGTGGGTTGGAAAGACAACCTGGAACTGGCGGGACTCATGAAAGTCCGTCGAGGCAAACTTTAATAGTATGAAATGGTTGAGTAAGTGGGCCATGGAATGCATGTATAGTAAGTGTTACAAAGCCGAGAGGGCGACCACTGATCGGAAGTAGAGTGTTATTGATAAGTCGCGTGAATAAAACGATTGACCTTGTTTGAGTGAGTAGCCTTCATTTGCGAATAGAGTTTCATGTATGGTGTCCTAGTGTGTGTTACATGAGTTTTTATGGTTTCAAAACAAATGCATAGACAACAATTTTAGTCGAGGTCGAGTCAGCATGTGCAAGTGTGTATTTAAAGAAAAAAAGGGGCAATTCCATTTACGGCGCACAATGAAATTTTGAGTTTAGCAAATTGCAAAATACTTCGTATTTTACATGAAAAGTTGAATGGTAGCAAAAAGGTCAAGAAAGCGTTGGCCAGCAAAACGTTTTATAACCAACAAGAGTATTAACTTGATGATATCATATAAACGAATGTGAGAACCGACTAGCTTATGAAATGTCGGTAGCTTTCTTTTAAACTTTTGTCGCATGAAAAGATTTTCATTTTATTACTGTCATAACAATATCGTTTAGTTGAGAAAGATTAAGTGTTACGGAAAGTTGTATGCAAACGATTCTCGAGATCGTTGTGCAGTACATTGGAATTATGAGAATGTTGGGGTCATCGGTACCCAAGTTGTTCCTTGTGTTGTTCTTTAAAATGAGAAATCGTGCGAAATGATTCATTTATCAAGTTGTCATGCATGAAGGCTATGAACTCACTAGGTCATAGAGTATTACACTATAAGCTAAGAAAGAACTCCGAGAGTGAAGAGGTGTTGGATGAATCATTGGAGAATGTTCGTAGTTTTGGAATTGTGTTCAAGATGAGAGATGATCAGTGGGAGAGTCAAAAGTGGACTTTAGTGTCGGATGTATGAGGGTCTGTACCCATTGTTCGATGACTAGAAAAACAGTTGCCGAGGGACGATTGTGTCCGGAGGAAGGACTAGTAGTCGTCAAGGTGATGGAATAGTATGGTGAGACAGAAAGGAAACATCCTTGATGTCAAATAAGAATTTATGGTGATCTTGTGATATTAACGTTGCACGAATAAATTGGAGATGAAAACGATGGGATGTGAATTAGATTATGATATGTTGGAAGGATTAGGTTCAGTTAAGGACCCTTGTTAAAGAATAGGTTAAAGAAGTATCGACAGGTCGACTATTGACTTTGAAGTCGGCAGTTGTGTAAGGTGTATGAGGCCTTTTGCCTGTCACTGGGTGCGGTCTGGGTGCGTCCCGCGTATGCATGTGCTTGCAGGAACAAAATCGTGAGCGGTACCGGCATGCTGTATGCAGAGGGTATGCGCAAAGCGGACATTATCGTGTACGGTAGACTGGGGATGCTACAAAATGGTATGTATTTTGTGAAACACCCACTTTTGGGGAATTTGAGTGATTGACGAATAAATCGCGAGTGAAAGGAATTTTGAATAATTTATTGCATAAGAGAAAGCTATGTGGTCAAATTACGCTTTTAGAGTTATTGTGGTTGTACAATAATTATGATGTGATATGTGTTTAATTGCATTTTATTTAAATGAGTGTCGTTTTAAGTATTGGTCTTATGTGAGAGGACCGTTTGATGATCTTGTATTCTTAGTACCTTTGGGACTAATGAATCTTGGTGAGTGATATACATTGTTGAGTATAAAAGAGTTGCATATACGTGTACATATAGATACATATATGGATTGACTTCATTGGGAAGGTAGCAATGAAGGGGTTGTGAGATCATCACGCCTCGGAGCGTGTGTTGCATGATGTGAGTTAGATGTATTTAATTGCATGAGTAGATGTTGATAAATAATCATTAGATCCTTTGAGCGGATGGCTCGGTTTTGGACTCGGTTGAGTATTGGGAGCATTCGCCTGGTTTGAATAAGCTCGACGTAGGCTTGGGGTTGGAATTATATGAATTGTATTATAATTGAAGTTTACATGATATGAATACATTGATTATTTCTGAGGTCATGTATGAATATTAAGCCTTGAATCAGAAGATTAAAAGTTAAAGGACCACCTTGTAAAGGTGTTAGAATATTGAAATACTGTGGTTTTAAATAAGTGCTTTATTTACGAAGTGGATGGTTAGTAAAGACTGAAGTAATTGACACGAACGAAATGAGTACATAGATTGTGTTGATCTGTGAAGGAGTATGTCCGGTTTATGTAAAGGTTTGGAATCACAAAGATTTAGCAAGTAACGAGTAGGTATGAGTTAATTAGAAACTCGTGAGTTGTGGTCCAACTGAAGTTGGGGAGGGATAAAGTAGCGAAATAGACTCAGTTAAATATGCGGAAGAACATGAAGGTAAGTTGAATTATGTATGAATGATCATGAGAGACCTGGTCTGCTGTGAGATGTTATAGGTGGAGAATGTACGGACGAGTAGTGGGATAAATTGTCGATATAAATGTGTCAACTAATGTGTAATGTGGGGCTAGAAGGAAGAAACTTCAAATGGAAGTCTTTTCGGGGATTCCAGATAAAAGAGTGCTAGTTATCAATAAAGTTTTTTGGAGTATGTGGTTTGCGAGATGGCGTAGTGATATGGCTATTATCGAAATAGAATGGCGGAAAGGTAGTGGGTGTTTATCCAAAGAGATGTTGGTTGTGTGAGTCGCTAGGTAAGTTTATGTTTTTGAATCATTGGAAGTTAACGAAGATGATGGGTATGTTAGTCAAAATGTGATGTAAAAGATGCAAAATCCTTAAGGAAGATGAGTTGCTTCTTATGTATGAAAGAACTGTCCGAGGAAGTATTAGTTGCAGATTAAAGAATGTGTAGTAACTTGGGACGGTATGTCATTTCAAGATAACTTAGTTGATTGCCTTAAGTTAGAATTTTGGTACAACTGTTTGGTAATGTATAGTAATGAGAAAACGTTATCAGCATGTGAAAAAGTTGGGAGAAAGAGACAAGTAATGTTTGAAGGGTAGTACTCCATGCTAACGTGGGAAGAAATGATAAAAAGATCGGACCTAAGAAGGTAGTTATACTACAGGTTCAACGAAATTATCACCCTTGATATACAACACTTTAGTGTTTGGTTACAATATGGTCGCATAATGCGATAGTGGTGTGAGGAAATGGTAGCACTTTGTACTAAAGAAACGTGTGAGTCATGGATGTAACAAAGGTTTGTCGTAATTATCGAAGTATTCAAAAGTGGTGAGTATGCTCAATTTAAGGTGAGTGTAGATTTTCAAGCAGTAGACGGTAATGTTCTTTTGAGACCCGGAGATCGAGTTACGGTTAATGTCGGTATGGTAGACCAAGAAGTAGTCGGGTAAAGATTTGATGATGAACATTGACTCTAAGGAGGTTTGCAAAACCAAGTTGGGGAGCGGATACTAATAAAAGAGGTAAGGTTCAGAAGATATGAAAAGATGAATCCTTATTCTTTCTGGACTTTTAATTGTGATTAAGTATGTAAGATTAAAGGGAAGAGATGTACAAAATATTTCATGTTGGTATGATGTGATTTCTTTTACTGATGTAAGAGTGGATGAAAAGAGCCGATGTGTGGAAGAACCGGAGGCAATTTTGGAAAGATCGGTTAGAAGGTTGCGTAGCGGTAAGGAAGTAGCTATGTTGAAAGTACAGTGGAAACACCATCGAGGTGCTAATGTGACTTTAGATTCGGAAGAGAATATGAAGGATAGGTATCCCCATCTGTTTACCTGATCTTGATTTCGAGGACGAAATCATTTTCAAGTTGGGGAGTATTGTAACATCCTGAAATTTCAATAATAGTAATTTAATGAGAATTGAGATTTAATTGTATTTTGGTTAAAACCTTGAATTATATTGTAAGTTTATAATTCATTGGGGTTAAAATACAAGGGATTAAAGTTTGGTGTCAATTGTGGAAATAATGAAACTAGAAGGTGTAAATGGGTCATTTTGGAAAGTATGTATGATAACATAGCTGAAAGATCAGATATTTCCTCATTTTTGTGATCTGGGTCGGTTTAGGAGATAGAGAGAAAGAGAAAAGAGGAAGAAAGCAAGGGTTTGTTCATCAAATTGAATCATAAACAACAGATTTGAAGAATCAGATTGTGCAAAGTGGGTAAAACTTCCTTAAGAGGTGAGTTCATTCACTTTTGATTAAATACATGCTTTCTGGAAAATTAAATGTTAAGATACATGTATAAACTGTATTGGGACTGTATGAATGTGTTAAAACAAGCTGAATGGAACAGACGCAGATTTAGATTGTAAAAATAGGTTGCAGGTCGAGGTTTCCGGATAGAAGAACAGTATCCGGAAACCCTCGTATGAAGGTGTCCGGACGAAGCAAGAACATCCGGTAAGTAGTAATTATCTATAGTTTCCGGATGAATGAGTTACCGGATGATATTCGGATTACCTTGGTTTCCGGATGTCATCCGGATTAGTGAAGTACCCGGTAAGATGATGTATCCGGAAAGATGGAGTATCCGGAAAGATGATGTATCCGGAAAGTTAATGTATCCGGAAAGATGGTGTATTCGGTAAGTCATGGGTATCCGGAAAACTCGTGTTGTTCGAATAATTTTGAGGTGTCCGGAAACCAGTGTTGTCCGGTCACTTCTGGAGTACTCAGTAACATTAAGATTTGCTGACTTCTAAACAGATACGAGTTAGGAATTGAAATGCAATTCTAGTAGCTTGAACATAATTACAGTTGAATGGTAGGTTGTTAGGTTTAATGATTGTTCTAGTTTGATACTAGGCATGTGTGTAGTAAGTGTAATGGATCCATAGGCATTGTTTGTAACGTGGAATAGGCATAAAGCAATTTGTAATTCCCGTTGGCCTATAATGTGGATTTTTAATCCCATTTCGAGAGGCGATAACCTATAATGTGGAATAGGCATAAAGTAAATTGTAATTCCCATTTTGAGAGGTGATTATTAACGTGGATTATTCCCGTTGACCTGAAATGTGGAATAGGCATAAAGTAATTTGTAATTCCCATTTCGTAAGGGTGTTATGAAATAAGAAATAGGCATAAAGGAACTTGTAATTTCTATTTCATAGTGTGAGGTGAAATGAGGAATAGGCATAAAGCAAGTTGTAATTCCCTTTCACATGGGAAAGAGAGATAGGCATAAAGTATCTTGTAATCTCTATTTCCGGTCCAAGAATTAGGCATAAAGTAACTTGTAATTTCTTGGATAAGAGCAGGAATCTAGAACTTGTAAAGATTCGTAGTGGGTTCTGGTTTTGATAATATGACCTACTGAATGTGAGTCATATTCATAGGATCGGGTATGATCCTGTTGTTGAGGTGAGCATATGTATGGTAAGAATGGTGGAAAACGGGTTTGCTTATATGTCTTTGATTTGAAATTGAATGTTCTCATTAGGCGTAAGCCTAATCTTTCAAATTAAATTTTCTTACCAGGTACAGGCTCAGGGAAGTAAATAGGATGTGGGTCGAGAGCTTTTGATGCATCCAACTTAAGAGATAAGCGGAGGAGTTAGCTAAGGCATGAAGGCTTTTGACAGTTTTGCGTAGATAACTTAGTTAATCTAATTGTAGTGGACATGGTTAGATTAATGAGTTATTGGAAGAATTTCCATGTTGTAATTATAAAGCCTCATAGTTAATTTTCCTCTTTTATATAAAAGTTTGGATATGATTTTGTCATAACTGGTTAAAATTAAAGTTTAATTTAGCCCTGATTTTAGGGTGTTACACATTGACTTCAGATCTTCTAGAATATGGCTAGAACATGGTACCAAAAGTCAGCCACAAAAGTCTTCTAGAAATCCATTCTTCATTCCATTCCTTCAGTCTTCAATGTTGCAGCATTGGCATGGGCTGCACTATATAAATAAACACAATTAGCCTTCCTAAAACAGTAAAAGACAGGTAAATCAAATTCTTAGCTCCATGAAACAAAGGGTGAAAATAAGTAAGAAAAATGACTCAAATGTTGGGACAAAATAGCAAATCCTAACTAAAAAGATAAGAAAAAGATACAATATGCATTAAATAAATAATGCATATCAACGATCCGTATTTTCTGGGTTGGAGCTTTCCATAAGTACCAATGGGAAATCGCTCTTTCCGGAGAAAAACCATTACCTCGTCTCCCTCGTTGAATACCTTCTTCCGGCGGTGTTTGTCGGCCGCCGCTTTATTACTTAAACCGGTTGTTTCAAGACGTAATTTGACGACCTCTTTCGTTGCTTGTAATTCCTTAGCCATGTTACCCGTTGCGATGCTAATTCCGGGATCACGCAGGAGTTTGACTAAATCGACCACGTGCCTCGGGGACGACGTGTAGACCAAGGAAAAGGGAGAGCGACCCGTGGCGGTGTGGACGACACTATTGTAGGCGAACTCAACTTGTGCTAAGGCCACATCCCATTGTTTCGGCTTGTCACCACACACACTTCGAAGCATGTTCCCCAAAGTCTGGTTAGTAACTTTCGTTTGGCCGTCGGTTTGGGGGTGAGCGGTGCTACTTTTCTTGAGAGTTGTTTCGAACAATCGCCAAAGTGTGATCCAAAAGTGGCTAAGAAATTTTGTGTATCGATCGGAAGTGATCATTTTTGGGACACCATGTAGACGTACCACTTCTTTAAAGAAAAGTCTTGCGATATTACTTGCATCGGCGGTTTTCTTGCAAGCTATAAAGTGGCTCATTTTGGAGAAACGGTCAACCACCACAAAAATAGAGTCTGCTCCCCTTTGAGTACGAGGAAGACCTAAGGCCGTGCGTACCGCCATCGGGTACCACGGCCGGGTTCGAATGCGGGTAGCAGCGGGTAGGGTGGGTTCGTGGTACGGGGGTGGGCGGGTTCCGATCGGGTAGGGGGTAGCGGGTAGGTCGGGTTCGTGAACTAGATTAGCACCATTCGGGTTCATGGTTTTTGTTGCAGGTGTTGTTGCAGATTTGTGGGTAGCGGGTAGGAGTGGGTTCGGTGGGTTCGTGGGTTGGCGGTACTCCACTTTAGGGTAAGGAGGGTAGGAAAGAGAAAAACTGATGTGGCGCTGAGGTGGCATTCGGGTTCAGTGGGTTCGTGGGTAGGCGGTACTCATGGTCTAACACAAAGTCCATCGAGAGGTCTTGCCAAATGTCATCGGGGATCGGGAGAGGGGTGTAGAGACCGGTGTTTTATGATCGCCCTTTTGCGGTTTGGCAGATGTAGCACTTTCTTACAATCGAACACGCATCCTTCTTTAGTTGTGGCCAATAATACCGTTCCTCCAAGCTAGCAACGGTTTTATCTCGTCCGAGGTGACCACTTAATCCTCCTCCATGCAAGTCACGAATCAGTTTTTCCCGCAAAGAGGAGTCGGGAATACATAGTCGGTTGCCTTTAAAAAGGTAACCGTCCCGAACATAGAAATCGCCATTAGGCATGCCATTGGCACACTTTTCCCATGTGTCTTTAAAACCACTATCCTCTTTGTAAAGTTCTTTCACAGTCTCGAAACCCACGACCTCGTGTGATAATGTAACGAGCAAGGAGGCCCGTCGACTAAATGCATCGGCTACTTTGTTCAAGGTACCGGATTTGTGCTTGATTACAAAAGGAAATTTCTGTAAAAAACTTACCCAACGAGCGTGCATTTTATTGATCGTTTTCTGACTGTTGATAAACTTCAGGGCTTGATGATCGGTGAACAACACGAACTCCTTTTGAACCAAGTAGTGCTCCCATTGTCGTAAGGCTCGAACCACCGCATAAAACTCTTGGTCATATGTGCTCTACTTATGTCGGGCCTCGCTAAGCTTTTCGCTAAAATAGGCAACATGTCGTTTTTCTTGCGTTAGGACAACACCGATTCCAATGCCACTCACGTCACATTCTACTTCAAAAACTTTATCGAAATCGGGTAGTGCTAGAACATGTGCGATACTAAGTTTTTCCTTGATTAAGGCGAAGCTTTCGTATTGTTCGGGTCCCCATTGGAACTTGCCTTTCTTTAAACATTCCGTGATCGGAGCGATGACGGTACTAAAATTTCGGACAAATCTCCGATAGAAGGTTGCTAGTCCATGAAAGCTACGGACGTCGGTGACCGTCTTGGGTGTTGGCCACTCCCGAATTCCTTTTACCTTTTCTTCATCCACCTCGATACCATGTTCCCCGACTATGAAACCAAGGAACAAAAGCTTGTTGGTGCAGAAAGTGCACTTCTTCAAATTAACGTAAAGTTTGTTCTCTTGTAGGCTCGTTAAGACTTGGCGAAGATGATCAAGGTGTTCGGCTTTTCCTCGGCTATAGATGAGGATATCATAAAAGTAAACAACTACAAAAATTCCAATAAAAGGACGCAATACCTGATTCATAGTCCTCATGAAGGTGCTCGGTGCGTTAGACGTGCCAAAAGACATAACCAACCATTCGTAGAGTCCGAATGGTGTCTTGAAGGCGGTCTTCCATTCATCCCCCGGTCGGATACGGATTTGATGGTAGCCGCTTCTAAGATCGATTTTAGCAAAGATGGTGGAGCCGGATAGTTCATCAAGCATGTCTTCTAATCGTGGGATAGGGAACCGGCACTTGATGGTGATCTTGTTGATGGCTCTACTATCGATGCACATCCTCCATTGATTGTTTTTCTTTGGCACTAGGAGTACGGGTACGGCACACGGACTCATGATTTCTCGTATAAACCCTTTTTTTAGTAAGTCTTCGACGTGTTCTCTTAGGATCTCGTTCTCTTTGGGGCTCATCTGATAATGGGGCAAGTTCGGTAGACTCGCTCTGGGGATCAAGTCAATTTGATGTTGAATATCCCTCATGGGTGGTAGTTCGGGAGGTAAATCATCCGCAACTAGTTCCTTGAAATCTTCTAGTATCTTGTTTACTTCTTTTGGGATTTCAGTCTCGACCTTTTCTGCACTCATTAGCCCTTTAACAACAATAGGGCAAAAGACTTCGACTTTCTTGGCATCTTCTTCCATCTCTCTCTCGCTATTAGTCATAATGATCAAATTGTTGCTTTTCTTGTCGGGGGTCTTTCCGAAATCACTAACGGGTGCCATGGCGATCTTTCGGTCGCCCCAACGGAATAACATGACATTGTCTCGCCCTTTATAGGTGACATCGTTATCGAATTGCCAAGGTCGGCCCAATAGGATGTGACATGCATCCATATCAAGAAAGTCGCATAAAACTTCTTCTTGGTAGTATTTCCCGATCGATATGGGTACCCGGCAAGTTTGCGTGACTCTAACTTGCGGGCCTTTCTTGACCCACCCAAGAGAATAGGGAGCCTCATGAGGTTGAGTTTATAGGTTAAGATAATCGACTATCTTTCGAGACACTAGATTTTCACAACTCCCGTTATCGATGATGAGGTTACATACCTTTTTATGAACGAACCAATGAGATCGGAAAAGATTCTTTCTTTGGCCCTCTTCTTTGGACAAGAGAAGCACTCGTTGGAGCACGATGTTGATTCTTTCTTCAGACTCTTTTTCGGCAAAGGTGACACCCTCATAGGTGTTGTCTTCCTCGCTTTCCTCACCGTCGACTAGTGCTGTTGTTCTTCGATTAGTGCACTCATTGGATCGATGTCCCGGTTGGACGCATCGGTAACATTTTGAACTCATCGGTTTGGCATACGGGTTGGGGGTCTTGGAAGGCGTAGACTTTCCTTGTGGTCCTCCCATAGGATTGCTGGTATTAGCCTTGGGAGGCGGGTTTGTGTCTTGCGGGGTTGTGTCTTGCGAGGTTGTGATGCCTTTGCCTTTGTCAACGATGGTGCTTGAGTTTTCGTTGGATCCCTGAAATCGTCGATACGAGTTAGAGGTACGTGCAGATTTTTCCAGTAACTCGGCCTTTAAAGCCAAGCTCGAAGCTTCGGTCATGGTCCACACGTTTTGGAGCCCAATCTTGTCTTGGATTGAGGGTTTCAAGCCGCTGATGACCCGGCTACCTTTTGTCCTTTGGATTCCCCAATTTCATTACGATCGGTTAACCGTAGGAATTCTGTGGTGTAATCAGTTACAGATCTCGGGCCTTGGTTACAGTTGAGATACATCTTGTAGAGGATATGTTCGTAATCTTCAGGTAGGAATCGTTCGATCATCAACTGTTTCATTCGGGGCCACGATCGAATCGGACCTCTTCGTTGTCGTTGTCGTTGGACCACGAGCTTGTCCAACCACACGACGACGGTGCTTTTGAGACGGAAAGCAACCATCTTTATTTTTTATGCTCGGGTATTTCCATTATGTCGAAAAATCAATCGACTTCGATCTGCCAGTCTAAGAACTCTTCAACTCTCATGGTTCCGTAGAAGAACGGGATGCCCGCCTTCATACGATAGTCATGCTCGTTTCTTCACACGTTGATCAGTTCTCCTTCTTCCTCCTCCTCTTCGGATTCAGAGCTAAAAGGGTTGACCCGGTTATGATTGCCATTGCGTGGCCTCATAATCGGTTCTTCAAACCTGTCTCTTCGTCGACGGTTGTCGTGGAGGACGTTGGGTTGAAGCCTGTTAACAGCCGCCGTCAGATTAGCGATTGTCGCGGTAAGTGTAATACCCCGGGTAAGTTCGTTAGTTAAAAATGCCTTTTCGTTAAATAAAGTTAACTTTAAAGTTGGATTTTAGGGTAAGTTTGGGTTAAATTATAAGTTAAGGGTGTTTGGGTCATTATTGAATAGGTTAAGGTCTAAAATGTAATTTGAGTTTGATAATATCCTTTAGGAGTTCAGATATTTCATAAATCAGCAACTTCAGTGTGTGTGTGTGTGTTTTGGGGAGAAAAGTGTTGGGATTTTGTTCAAAAATTGATTTCAAAAATCAAAACATTTGCAACGGAAGCTTAAAAACGAACAACATTAAAACTAGTTTAACACCCATCAAGGATCCATTTGCATGAACATGAAAGATAAAAACCATACATAGGGGGTTTTAGAAATAACAACCTTTGGAGTCTTTGATAAGTCTTCTAGTTGATGAAGATGAAGATGGCAAAGAACTCAAAGAAGAGTCCATCTAGAGAAGTCCACCACAAGCTCCAACACCTTGATGTATGCTAGTACTTCCTTGAGTAAAGATGAAAAAGACCACTTCTTGTTCAAGAATACAATAGACTTGAGTTGAGAAGAAGAACAAAACTCACACACCTTGTGTGTGTTGATTTCGGCCGAAAATGGGAAGAGAGGGAAGAGATAGTTGCTTGGTTGGTGTGTTGTGCCATTACTCTCTCTTGAAAATGCCAAGTATATTAAAAGCAAGGGCATTTTCTATTGGACCATAAAAGGGTCCAATGAGAGTCCATGCAATATTACAAAATAAACCCTCCTAATTTAAGATAGTTAAAATCATATTTTAACTTTCTTAAACTTTCTCCTCAAGTCCCTCCTTTCAATTTTAGTTATAAAATAAATCCATCATATGTATTATTTTATATAACCAAAATTTATTATTTGCATCTAATATTATAAATCATATTCATTAATATTTTCAAGAATTAATTAATATTTATCAAGAATCAAATTCTTATAAATATCAATTTGGTGTCTACTTGTTGTTCGGTGTGACCCTATAAGATCATATATTACCGGTAATATTATTTTATAATCATTCTTGAGCATATAGAACCAACAATCTCCCACTTGCTCAGATTGCATTATAGAATTATATAGACAGTGGTGGACGTCTAGCAACATATCACTGCCCCCAGCAATGTATGACTGTAAGTGTCATTCAACAACATCCAATTCCCACAAGCTCATAGCTTCAATTGATGTATAAGGTGTGGTATCAGTTATCCCTTCGTTAGGACATCATGTTGAACATGAGACATGGATCACTATCATTCTCATCTATTGTTCAACTTTTGGTAAGGCGCCTTAGATGTCTCACTCTTAACATATTTAGAGAAACAAATCTCATCTTGAATACATACGCCTCTTATGCAGTTCATGCCATGCCCAATAATGGCCTTTATAGCTGCCTTTTTCAAGAACAACGGTTAACCATATCAAAGCATAACAGTTCCTACACTTGAGTCCCAAATACGCATCTCAGGTCGATGGATACAAAGATACTACCTTTATTCAAGACTCACTTAAGACGACGATCCATGAGGTGATCTTGAAGCGGGTCAGGTCCAATACTTGTTCCCTAACAAGTACCTATGAACTTGGTTGCAACACTTTGCCACTTTTACTCTTAAAAGTCAACCAATCTAATTCATATTAATCTTACTTCATAGTTGCTCCCACAACCATGATCGACTATGGACATTTTGAATAACTAATTTATTCAAGGATTTAAACATGCTAATATAGAACACAACGAGTATGAAAAGATCACATCCTATATATCTAACTAAATACTATACTTGTTGCTTAACCTGTTCCAATATCCAAATACTAAATTCAAATCAAATCCCATCACTAGAATGACGAAGTCCTATAGCTCAAACATGACACTTCAAGTTTAGCTTATGAAAGGAGTTTCGTGAATGGGTTCATCCAGAAACTTGATTTGAGTAAACTTTGTGAACACTAATATCTCCATTTTTAACTTTATTCCAAATATAGTTAAATGTTTGGAGTAGATGCTTGGTACTCTGATGTGAGATAGGGTCCTTTAGCTTGCGTAATGGCACCCACATTCTCACAAAGGATTTCTAGATGATCCTGAATGGGAGGCATCTACCTAGCTTTTCAATGAACTCTTTCATCCAAGCATCTTTCTTTTGCGGCTTCTAAAGCGGCAGTGTGTTCTTATTTGTAGTGTATTATGCAATTTGACCTTCGTCTTGAACCTTTTCAAACGAACTACTTCTTCATTCATAACGAAGACATTTCCCTTTTGTGATCGAGAACTTTCTCGATCTTTATAGAAGCTATCATAAGTGTAACATTTTACTATGATTTTCTTCCAACCCTTAGTTAAGGAACATTTCCTCGGTTATTTCGTAAGTACCTCAAATTGTTCTTTATAGTCATCCAATGACCTTTCCTCGTATCTTCTTCTAATGATCTAAAGCATTATGATACAATGGATCTAGTGCATGTCATTGCATATATGATAGATCCAATTGCCGAAGCATATGGAACACCAATCATTTTATCTAGCCCAACCTTTGTGCTAGAACATTGAGACATGTTCAAAATGATGTGTTATCATATTTGCAAGAAACTACCTTTAGAGCCTTGCATCTTGAACCTTTCAAGATCATGTCTACATATGCACTTTGACTTAAACCTATAAGTCGTCTTGATCCAATCTTTAAAGATCTCTATTTCAAGAATAAAATTAGCGTTTTCTAAGTCTTTTATTAAGAAAATATTGTCCGAGCAAAAACATGATGTTTTGCTAAGTCGGAAAGTTAATTTCCAAATACTAGTATGTCTTGCACATACAAGATTAGGAATTTTACTGCGCTCCCACTAGTTTTAGTAAATGCATGAGTCATCTTATATTTTGATGAAAATTAAACTTTTAATTTTCCTGTCAAAATGAAGACTTCTGCTTTGTGATACTTGTACTGATCCATGAATGGGTTGTATCTCCGTGTTCATGACTCTAAGCCACTCACCAGATTCAGAATCTGATAGAGCACTTTAGTAATTGATAGGTTTACTAGAACCCACTCATACATCATTCTTCATTAGTTATAAGAAATCGATATCTCTCGAATTTCTGAATGATTCTACTAGATTTGCGAACACTTGGTATTTTTACTAAGTTTCTGATCAATCTTATTGCTCAGTTTCAACAACCTTTGTTTGATAACCAGTGCCAACCAATAAGTGCATTAGGTTAGGAGGTTCTTGATTCCCTTCAAGTTCCTTAAATCTCCCATTTGCCTTGCTCATTAAAACTTGCTTTCTTAGAACTTGGCATTGGAACAATAAACAATTTTATTGTTTGTGGGATTGTAGAATCGGTATCTAAAACAATTTATAGTACATTCTACAATATATGCATTTGGTAGATTTTGTGTCGAGTTTACTTGAAGCTTATTGTCTTACATGAGCTTCATAAACCCACACCTTCAACTAAGACTAAGGATGAAAAACTCATACGAAATCTTATAAGGTGTCTTGTCTACCTTTTGGTTGGTGTCAAAAAAGTACGGTTTACTTTAACTAAGGGCAGAATTCCGAATTGATATAGTAATAGTACTTCTACTCATCATAGAGCGGACCATGTTTAATAAGGTCCGGTTCATCCTTTCGGATATACACAATTTCTATGATGATTCAAGAGTTCTTGGTTTAGATACTATCCTCCTATATCATAAAAGACTTTAATGGTCCTGCTGAGTTGTTTTCTTAATCTTCACTTTGAAACAAATTGAATTACATCAAATGCTTCATCTTTATGTTCCATAAACTTCAACATTTGAAATCGTCAGTGAAGGTATTATCTATCACCATATCTAGACTTGGTTTTGAGAGACCATATACATCAACATGTATCAATTCTAACAAAACCTTTTCCTTCTTTTCTATAACTAGAGAAAAGAGCTATATATTCAACTTATCAAGGATCGCATATATCAAATGAAACATTATCACTTGACTTCAAAATACCACACTTTTGAAGTTGAGATATGCGTTTAAAATTTTCTTGATTAAGTTGACTATTTCATGTGTAGACTTGATTCAAATCACATTTGAGTCTTATGGTGTTTATATAGAACTCTGTTTTAGAAGGCTTTTGAGATTCACTTTATTATTCAATTAAGAGGACTAGTTCTCGAAATAGAATAATTCATTTTGAATATGAATATAATCGTTTCCAAAACGATTAAGTGAATTTCATTCAATCAATAAACATGTGACTGAAAAACAATAATTTAGTCAAACTAAATTTAAACATTGTTCGAAACAAACTTGTTTAACAATACAAGCCATATGGTTTCATAATAAAATCTCCTATAAGCTTGGTACGCAATCTTGCTTCCTTGCTTATATGGATCGCCATTTTGTTTGTCTTTCAGTCATTTACCTTTCTTGATTATCTGTAACATATTACAAAAGTGAGTTCTACACTTAGTATCAAATACACAAGTGTAAGATAGAAAGGTAAAAGTTCTATCTTAAATATTGATACCTGAAGGACTTTCCTTCGTTAGAAAACATTTATTTCTCAGAAGGACAATCTCCTCTTCTATGACCAATGTTGCCTCATCTATCACATGTAATTGTTACCATGGGAAGATTCCTTTCAGCAGTTTCTAGCATCGTATGCAATTCTGGGACTGAAATATTCTCGAGGTCTATATTTAGATTCTCGACAAAAACATCAAATGCGTTGGTCATAGATTTGAGGATCACATCTACGGCTCTCCCATTGGAATAAGGATAGCCAAGTCTATCCAAATAGTCAAGGTGTGTCCTCATTTTGTGAATATGAGAGCTTACGTTTTGGCCTTCCTCCAATTGTATCGAAGCGTTCACGGACCATATACATTTGGTAATAGACCCTTAATGGGTTTACCATGTCAAATTCCCTCAGTGGAAACGTTTCCATTATTTCTAGTAAGGATGGAACCATGGTTTCAAGCATAAGACGTGATACATCGATTGAGTCATCATTATGTTTCAATCAAGTATCGTGAGCTTCTATGGAGGTAAGAGGAGGTTCTTGAGGACGAGGTACGATAAGTGCGTATGATTTGTTTTCACGTCTGAGAACGTGTCTCAATCTGTGAAACCAAACCGGGAAGTTTTGAGAGGTTAACTTTTCCATGTTAAGCCAAGCTCTTAGGGGTGAATCAATTGTAGTGTAAGCATTTTGGGCCATCTACAAAGTTTTAACAAAGTTAATGTAGTATTTTCAATATTAATTATTAAGCAAATTAATTACCCTTTCGTTTTCTAAAAACATTAAATTGCATATAATCTAGGATCCAACGTTGCAAAACAAATGAAACGGTTAGGTGACCTTTATCCCGTCCATTTAATCCAACAAGGTAGATAACGTTTATCGATTACATCGAATGTAATTCCTAGCGTTATGGTATCCTTAACAACTTGTTTGTTAATTGGCATGTTTGATCCCATCTATGCATTGGGTTTCTAATGCTTAGGTGACCTTTATCACAAAAGATTCTCAATCAAGTCATCCTACTTGAAACAACATGTGAAACTCACATCCATGCGGTTAGGTGATCTTTATCCCACAAAGACATAAGAATCACCTCATCCATCTCAAGACAATCCAAGTGGTTAGGTGACATTTATCCCACAAGGGTGTCATAGTGACGTATTGAGTGTTTCTCAAAAGGACGGCATATGACTTGCGTTTATAAAAGGGATTTTAGATGTATTACAATTCTAGTTTTGCAAACATTTTAGTATCATGTGTTAGTATTCAATAAGATATGGTACTTTATTTAAAATCTTATTTCTCATTAAATGGTTCCTTTTAGAGGGTGTTTGGGATTGCGTTGTGGAGCTCCGTTTCAGCTTATCGCGTTACCACGCCGCTCCGAGGTGTTTGGATTTGACAAAAAAAATGTGTATTGCGTTCCAGGGATGAGAAACGCTCAAATCTGAGAAGCAGATTGAGAGCTACTTTTTCCCACCGGAGAAACGCGAGATGGAGATACGCAGACGCCGAACGTGAAACGCAATCCCAAACACCCCCTTAGTTAAATAAGATCTCTATTTTATCAACTAATTATATATGATCATTTGTTAATATCATATATTAACGTTTGAGTTTGATCATAATAAGAACCATTTATAGTCTTTTAATAAACACTTTTATTATTAGACTATGAGTTTGTATGAGTTTCAAAATCTCCATTTAAACTCTTTTATAAAATTCAAAATCTCAATTTTAATTTTAAAACTCATAGTACCATATTATTGCATGCATCCAATAATACAAGGTACTTAAAAAAATTCTTTTATTGGTCCTTTTAGTCTAAAATAAAATCTCCATTTTATTAGCTATTTTGATGCGGTCAATTTAAATTAATATCATATATTAAATTTAGAGTTGATCGCATTAGAATCAATCATAGTCTTTTTAATAAAACAACTTTTTATTATTTAGACATGGAGTTTGGATGAGTTTTAAAATCATAATTTTAACTCATTTTACCATTTCAAAAATTTCAAGAGTTTTAGAATAAAACTCCTTTTATTTTAAAACTTCAATTTTATCATTTTACAATAAAATGTTACTTTGAAAAGTCAAACTCCAAAAGATGATTTAATTTTATGTTCAAAATATTATCTAGCATGCAAAATCCTATTTCAAACACTCATGATAATATCAACATATAAAAAATATGTAGAAAGTGTATAAACCAAGCCAAAATCTAGTAACAATTCTTGTGAACCAAACAAGAATGTCAAGTCCATTCCTAAGGGACAAGATGACAAAAAAAAACTTCATGGCTCCCACTTGCAAGAACATCCAAATGCATGCAAAACTTCAAGGAACTCCATGGTGTGGTTTGCATCTTGAAAATCTCCAAATGGTCTTCATTCTTCAAACTTGTTACATTTTTATATATAAACTAATCTAACATTAATCTATCATTTATAAAAATTAACAAAAGAAAGAATGCCTATTTACTATTACATATTTTATAAATAAATAAATATTACAATCATTTGAATAAATAACAACACAACCATCATCAAGGGGTCTTGGCTTGTTTATACACATCATACAACAATAATTTAAACAAACACTTTGTTTTTCTAAGGCAACTTTTATGACAAAAAATGCATGTAAATTTTGGTCACATAAGATAACAATTAAAAAAATTGCCAAAGATGCCATGTATGAACTTCTTCATACAAAATGAAAAATCATCCATGGTTTCCAAAAACCAAGCATTTTTCATATAAACAAAAAATCTAAACATGCATGCAAAAGAGGCTCTGATACCACCTGTTGGGGTTTTGTTCAAAAATTGATTTCAAAAATCAAAACATTTGCAACGGAAGCTTAAAAACGAACAACATTAAAACTAGTTTAACACCCATCAAGGATCCATTTGCATGAACATGAAAGATAAAAACCATACATAGGGGGTTTTAGAAATAACAACCTTTGGAGTCTTTGATAAGTCTTCTAGTTGATGAAGATGAAGATGGCAAAGAACTCAAAGAAGAGTCCCTCTAGAGAAGTCCACCACAAGCTCCAACACCTTGATGTATGCTAGTACTTCCTTGAGTAAAGATGCAAAAGACCACTTCTTGTTCAAGAATACAATAGACTTGAGTTGAGAAGAAGAACAAAACACACACACCTTGTGTGTGTTGATTTCGGCCGAAAATGGGAAGAGAGGGAAGAGAGAGTTGCTTGGTTGGTGTGTTGTGCCATTACTCTCTCTTGAAAATGCCAAGTATATTAAAAGCAAGGGCATTTTCTATTGGACCATAAAAGGGTCCAATGAGAGTCCATGCAATATTACAAAATAAACCCTCCTTTCAATTTTAGTTATAAAATAAATCCATCATATGTATTATTTTATATAACCAAAATTTATTATATGCATCTAATATTATAAATCATATTCATTAATATTTTCAAGAATTAATTAATATTTATCAAGAATCAAATTCTTATAAATATCAATTTGGTGTCTACTTGTTGTTCGGTGTGACCCTATAGGATCATATATTACCGGTAATATTATTTTATAATCATTCTTGAGCATATAGAACCAACAAAAAGTAGCAAAAGAAGAAAGGAAGGGTTAAGGCTTCAAATTGGATTGTTGGAAGTGAATTCAAGGTATGTTGCTTTGTATTTTATGTTTGTAATTGCTAATAGATAGTTTCCATCGGAGTAGAATCGTTGATTTCACATCTGGGGTTAATTCCAGTCGAATCTGGGTAGAAAATACATAAACCGACAGAGGTTTTCGGATAAGTTGAATGAGTCCGGGTAGTTCTGTTGATAGTGTCCGGAAGTCCTTCTTAGTAGTATCCGGATGAAATAGATACCAGATGGTATCCGGATTACCTCGGTTTCCGGATGTCATCCGGATTAAACGTATTGACCGGAAAGTTGTATTGTCCGGACAGTTTTGTGGTATCCGGAATGTTTGTGTTGTCCGGATAGTTGTGCTGTCCGGATAGTTTTGCTGTTTGGTCACTTTTGAGGATTTGACTTATCTAGAGTCCTTAGTCTACTAGTAAGTCTTATGTGTTCTTTTAGTAAGGGAATGCTTGTATTTAATCTGTTTCAGATTCTGTGAATTTCGGGTGAAAGGCTAATCTTTTGGAAAAGGCTTGGAAGTGTTATTGGATAAGCGATCAAGGTGAGTTTTACTTTAAAAACGTTTTCAAACCGGGATATATATATATATATATATATATAAATATATATATGAGATGGATATGTGGTAGGAACGTGATGACGTGTTTATAAATGACAATATGATATATTGAGACATGTATTGTATTTATATGTATATTGCACTACACGAGTATACGTTAGCCGAACTAATAGTCGGTGGAGTTTTGGCTGTAATTGTCGTACGGTGGTGTTGGCTGTAATTGTCGTACAGTGGAGTAATTGATTAGTTGGCTTGCAACCAACTAATTTGGCCATGTGAAGGATGAGTGGTACACGATGCACGAGTCTTGTTTGGTATATAAGTATTTGTGATATATGTGTGTTTTTACAAAAAGGATTATTAAACTGACAGGGATTATCTCACTAGACCGTTTGGTCTAACCCTCATTTTGTTTTCAAAAATATGTATTCCAGGTTCAAGAAGGTATAAAGGAAAGGATAAAGTGTAGGATGCGGTTGATAGCTGACGAAGATTAGGAAAGGCTTATGTTTTGTATTGTATAGTTTTGAGACTATGGGACCGTATGTGAATTATTATGTTTCTTTTGTTATGAATGTAACGATGTTATGCAATATATGTTATTTGTTGTATGTTTGGGAAACCGGGTCGTTACAGATTGTATCAGAGCCCTAGTTTAAGGGATTTAGGTATTCGTATCTGTACCTAGACTTAAACTGCATGTGAAGTAGGATGTCCCAGTTATTGTAGAACCTTGGGATGATTAAGTATAAAAGGTAGAAGGAACATCATGTAAGGTAATTTCATATTACACCTGGCCAGTGTAATTGTGATCTTACAGGTACATGTTTGAACTGGAATACCTTGTTATATGGGGTATGTGCTTACGTGTATATTAATCTTGTCTGAATCAACAGAATGGCAAGTGGTACTCGAAATACGAATAGAGAAGGAGGAGGAAATCCTAACAGAACGAATCCCACAGTCGGAACAAGGGGAAGAGGGGGAGAAAGAGGTAGGGGCAGAAATGGAGGCAGAGTTCAGGGGTGAGGTACCGAATTTGTTACACGAAATGATTTGACGGCGGAAATGGGAAGACTTCAAGCCAATATACAAGCTATGTTCGATAGAACTCGTCACACAGAAACTGGAATACCAGATCCTAGTCTGGAAGATGAGATGCCCATTACACCTACTGTCATATCGGTGCCAAGGAAGTGTGACTATAAAATGTTTTTTAAATTGCAAACCCCCGACATATTCAGGAGAAAGAGATCCAGTGAAGGCCATGAGGTGGCTGAAAGAGATATAAGCTGTCTTCAGGACCAGCAAGTGTGCAGAAGAAGATAAAGTGCTATACGGAACCGCGATGTTGAAGGCAGATGCTCTATTTTGGTGGGAGGCTCTTATTACCTCTAGAGGATCTGATGTGTACTCAACTTTTACTTGGGACGAATTCACAACAGCTTTCAAAGGACAGTTTTGTCCTCAAGCAGCATTTAGACAACTGGAAGAGGAATTCATGAACCTACATCAGAGAAGTTTATCGGTTAGGGATTATACTGCTCATTTTCTGGAGAAGTCTCGCTTCGCGGAGTACTATGTTTCCACGGAGGCTCTGAAGATGGAAAGGTTTATTTTCGGGTTAAATTCAGAAATTAGAAAGCTAGTGATTGCAAAAGGACCCGATACCTTCTCAGCCGCAGTAGATGCCGCGGAAAATGTGGAACGGGATAATAGGAGAGACGTTGGTGATAAGAGTACTGGAAAAAGAAAATTTGAAGAAATGACGTACGATTTGGAGGAATACGAATCCCCGAGGTTTGATAGTCATTCACCTTTCAGACCAGCTGAAAGATCATGTCCAAAATGCAACCGTGTTCATCAAGGAAACTGTTATGTGGATTCCCGAAGATGTTACAAGTGTGGGAAGACTGGTCACATTGCTAAGGACTGTCACGTAACTCGATTATGTTTCGTTTGCAATTCCCCTGATCATATTCAGTCAGACTGTCCACGATGGAAAGTACAGCAGGGTAGTATGACGGTGAGACCAACGGGTGTTAGGTCTGGAGAGGTACAAGGGTCTGAGGTACCGAAAGCAAAAGGCCGTGTCTTCCAAATGACAACACAAGAAGAGGAGGAAATTCCGGATGAGGTTACAGGTACATTTCTAACAAACTCTATACGTGCTAAGGTGTTATCTGACTTCGGTGCAAAATGGTTATTGGTATATCTGTTCTTTTGTTGCTTATTTGTGATAGAGATATAGATGAGTGTGGGATGTCTATTCAGTTAGTTTCTATGGCTTTGAATTGAGTTTGAAGTGATAGTGATAAGTATTCATACCTTTTCGCTTAACCGAATTCCGGGACGGAATTCTTTTAAGGGGGAGATAATGTAATACCCCGGGTAAGTTCGTTAGTTAAAAATCCCTTTTCGTTAAATAAAGTTAACTTTAAAGTTGGATTTTAGGGTAAGTTTGGGTTAAATTATAAGTTAAGGGTGTTTGGGTCATTATTGAATAGGTTAAGGTCTAAAATGTAATTTGAGTTTTGTTGGTGCAAGTGTACCCAGCTTTAATATTGTGATATATTTTTGGTACACATAAAATCACATCTCCATATTTATTTTGATGATTACAAAACACACCGCATTCTTTGTTATCTAATATTTTATCTAAGTGTGCAGCATTTAAATAATCTCGATAATGTTTATCTGAAGAATCCAAGTCTGAAGATTTTCGTCGTTTTAATTTTAAAATGATAAATCACCCTAAAATAATATACCACTTGGATTTTTCTAATACTGTCTTTTTAAATAAACCAAGTAACATCTTATCATCTTGCTGGATTGTGAAAGATTTGGTTCTAGAAGACACTGCGCATGCGTACTGCTTCTTGCCCTTTGTTCTGGGCGGTATACCGCGGTGAATAGCCGGTATACCGCGGCGGCCTGCTGTACTTCTCTGACTGATTGGAAGTGTTTTTGTCTGGGCGGTATACCGCGGTGTTTAGCCGGTATACCGCGGGTACCATTTCCGTTTGTTTTTGCAGGGTTGACCTTCTCTCTGACAAGTACCTTTTCCTCTGCACGGTATACCGCGAGAGTTAGCCGGTATACCGCAAAAGCCTCAGGCCATGTTGCTCATCCAGTATAAATACATGCAAGCACCAGCCTTCAATGCTACCAATTCACAATAACTCTCCCTGCATTTGATAAAGACTCTGCAGCATCTTCTCTTGATATTTAAACTGTTAAAATTATAAAACTCGTTTTTGAGTAAGAAATCTTGAGTTGATAGCAGATTAAAATCTCTCGATTAGTTGAATCAGCAACACAACTCAAGTGATCAAACTCTCTAAAAATATCCAAGTGATAAACCTTATTCAAGAGTGATTATTCATATTAAAATTATACCCTCTTGTAAGTGTTTGAATAGAGTGAGTGATCCACATAAATCTCTCAAAGTAGAGTGATTCGCGTTTGTTGTACTAAGGTTTGTGTTCTACCGTAAAGAACACGTTTTCGTATTGGATCTCCGAGAAGTGTTATTTTCTCGAGGTGGACTAGCCAACTTTGTGTTTGGTGAACCACTTTAAAAATATCGTTGTCAAGTATTTTCTTTCCCTTATCTATTTACATTTCCGCTGTGCTTTTAAATTATATCTGTTTATATAAATTGCTTTGCATTTATATTTATTTATATAATATCTGTGTATCTGTTTGTATTTACACTCTTCTGTATTATTCCGTACTTTCTCCGTATTTATTTATAAAAAGAATTTTTGAAAGTAAAAGTTTTAAATACAACCTTCCCCCCCCTAGGTTGTCCAACAAGTTTGATAATACCCTTTAGGAGTTCAGATATTTCATAATTCAGCAACTTCAGTGTGTGTGTGTGTGTGTGTGCGTTTTGGGGAGAAAAGTAGCAAAAGAAGAAAGGAAGGGTTAAGGCTTCAAATTGGATTGTTGGAAGTGAATTCAAGGTATGTTGCTTTGTATTTTATGTTTGTAATTGCTAATAGATAGTTTCCATCGGAGTAGAATCGTTGATTTCACATCTGGGGTTAATTCCAGTCGAATCTGGGTAGAAAATACATAAACCGACAAAGGTTTTCGGATAAGTCGAATGTGTCCGGGTAGTTCTGTTGATAGTGTCTGGTAGTCCTTCTTAGTAGTATCTGGATGAAATAGATACCGGATGGTATCCGGATTACCTCGGTTTCCGGATGTCATCCGGATTAAACGTATTGACCGGAAAGTTGTATTGTCCGGACAGTTTTGTGGTATCCGGAATGTTTGTGTTGTCCGGATAGTTGTGTTGTCCGGATAGTTTTGCTGTTTGGTCACTTTATAGGATTTGAGTTATCTAGAGTCCTTAGTCTACTAGTAAGTCTTATGTGTTCTTTTAGTAAGGGAATGTTTGTATTTAATCTGTTTCAGATTCTGTGAATTTCGGGTGAAAGACTAATCTTTTGGAAAAGGCTTGGAAGTGTTATTGGATAAGCGATCAAGGTGAGTTTTACTTTAAAAACGTTTTCAAACCGGGATACATATATATAAATATATATATGAGATGGATATGTGGTAGGAACGTGATGACGTGTTTATAAATGACAATATGATATATTGAGACATGTATTGTATTTATATGTATATTGCACTACACGAGTATACGTTAGCCGAACTAATAGTCGGTGGAGTTTTGGCTGTAATTGTCGTACGGTGGAGTAATTGATTAGTTGGCTTGCAACCAACTAATTTGGCCATGTGAAGGATGAGTGGTACACGATGCACGAGTCTTGTTTGGTATATAAGTATTTGTGATATATGTGTGTTTTTACAAAAAGGATTATTAAACTGACAGGGATTATCTCACTAGACCGTTTGGTCTAACCCTCATTTTGTTTTCAAAAATATGTATTCCAGGTTCAAGAAGGTATAAAGGAAAGGATAAAGTGTAGGATGCGGTTGATAGCTGACGAAGATTAGGAAAGGCTTATGTTTTGTATTGTATAGTTTTGAGACTATGGGACCGTATGTGAATTATTATGTTTCTTTTGTTATGAATGTAACGATGTTATGCAATATATGTTATTTGTTGTATGTTTGGGAAACCGGGTCGTTACAGTAAGGGCCACGTTCATCTCGACTAAATCTGCTTTGGTAGCGGGTTGTTGATCTGCCATTGATGGTGAAAAGACATGCGAATCCTGCTCTGATACCACTTGACGCGTTGTAGATTTGCGAAAGGATCGACAAGCGTCTAAATCCCGTAAACGATTGAGGATTACGATTTGCAAAACTCAAACAAAAAGAGAAAACTCTTAAAACGAAAGTTTTATTCAATAATTGATTGATTCACAATGAACCATAACAACCCTATTTATAATCTAAACTAGAAAAGGGATAACTACTAAAATAAGACTAATCCTAATTTTACTAGGAGAAGGAAAGATAATAAAACTAATAAAAGATAATAATAAAGAAAATAATAAAAGGAAAGGAATAGGAAAAGTCACGTGAGAGGATTTGGATGAAAAGGAGGTCACGTGAGGCTTTTAAGAAAATGGGTGCATCATGCGACGCCAAACAGTGTTGGGAGTGAGTTTGATGTGAGTTAGCAAACATGCAACTAACTTGTAACCCGCTTCGGACGCTGTTTGTCATTTTGAATTTGTTCCTCAATTTTCCTTGCAACCCTCTCTATATCAGTATCCCACTTGCAATATGCGGACGGCACAATTTTCTTTGGCAAATGGAGCATCGTAAACCTTAAAATCTCTTGAAGATCCTAACGTGTCTTCAAAAAATGTTCGGCTTAAAGATAAACGTGGCAAAGAGCTAAATCTTCGGGGTGTGAGTACCGGAGGAGGAGGTAGCTAATTGGGCGAATAGTGTAGGTTGTGGTCATGGTATGCTGCCATTTACATACCTAGGACTTCCGGTAGGTGTATCGATGAAGAGATTGGATCATTGGAGACCGGCGATGGAAAAGATAAAGAAAAGACTTGCATCATGGAAATCGAGACTTGTATCGTTCGGAGGGAGACTCACCTTAGTTAAAGCGGTGTTGGGGAGCTTACCGTTGTACTTTTTCTCGGTGTATCGAGGCCCGAGAGGAGTGGTGAGAGAGTGTGAGAGAGCGAGATGTGGATTCTTTTGGGGAGGGGGGTTAGACGATAATTTCAAAAAAGGTACGGTGTGGGTCAAATGGGAAAACACTCTAAAAAAACTTCGGTAAGGGGGGTCTTAATATCGGATCTCTAGCCTCGATGAACCGGAGCCTTATGGCCAAATGGTGGTGGCGTTTCCTAGTTGAAAGGAACGCACTTTGGGTTCAAGTGGTAAAAAGCCTATACGGGGAAGGGGGGGTCTTTGGGGCAACTCACTTGGTTTCGATGGTGCAGGTAAAACGTGGACGAGCATAATACGACTTGGAGCAGAAATGGACAACAGCGGCCTGAACTTCTCAGGCTCCTTCGGCAAGTGCATCGGCGATGGAAAGAAGACTTCATTTTGGAAGGAAAGATGGTGTGGATCAGAGTGCCTTCAAGAAAAATTCCCTCGGCTATTTCGATTGGAGGTAGAGAAAGAGACGAAAATTGCGGAGAGAGGTGAATGGCTGAACGGAAATTGGTATTGGAAATGGAAGTGGAGACGCGAACCACGTGGAAGAGAGGGGCGGGATGGAGGATCTAATGGCTCGGTTAACCGAAAATATACCGACACACGATAAGGCGGACAAGATGGAATGGGCGCTAGATGAAACGAAGGAATACAACGTCAAAAGATTGCGGGAGATACTAGAGGAGATAGAGGAGAACCCAATCGATAACACGGTGCAAACGGAATGGGTAAACATTATCCCCAAGAAGGTATGTATATTCGTATGGAGGGTCCGTTTGGGTCGTATCCCGTGTAGGTCTACTCTCGATAAAATGGGCATAGACATGGACACAGTTCTTTGCCCGAGATGTGGCGAGGTGGTTGAGAGTTTGGATCATGCTCTTGTCACGTGCCCGGAGGTAAAGAAAATATGGAGCCTAACGGGTAGATGGTGGAAAAAGGATCTCGAAGGGGTGGAGACCATCCAAGACATTCTACAACAAAACGAGACCGAAATGACAAATGAAAATCGAGAATCGGCGTGGACGGGAACCAAATGGGCATTATTGTACTTCATTTGGTCTCACAGAAATAAGATGGTGTTTAAAAATGAAAATGATAACATTAAGGATCTATTCTTCGAGTTCCAACGGAGAATATATGAGTGGATCCATAAAAGAGCAAAGAAATCGGCTCGTGGTTGGATGGAATGGTTCGTGGACCCGTCAAGGACGTAACCTCACAATAGAGTGCAAGTCCGGGGAAGCGTCCATAAATGTCATCCGTGGACTTGGAAACCCCCGATTTTCCAATAAAAATGTTGGCCTACTTCCACACCGGAGGTCACCAACTTCCTTGACCTTCCGGCACTGGGCAGGCGTCAACCCCCATACATGGTCTTACGACTTTGCGGAGACATGTGTTTTTGGTAAACAGTCGCTCGGGCCTGGTCATTGCGACCCGTTTACTGCTCGCAAACAAATGCTGCTGGACGAGTTTCCCCTGCTGCAGTTTCTTTTCGGCTTGGTAAGCAAAAGACAATGTAGTGTGTCTTATTAGCATGAAGAATTCCTGCACTTTTTGAGTTTCATGGCATGTTGTAAAGTACTGGTGGTTTCATGGTGGTAATGAAATAATTTGCTGATAGAACAACTGTTCAGTGTTTGGTAAGATAAAACTAGACATGACACAACATATAACATGACCAATTTACCCCCTATTAAGTTGTTTATATATTTTGATTAATTACGTAATTTATTAAATTATAACAAAATAAATATTTTTATAACAAAAAATATTATTGGAGAATATTATTCAAGACTATTAAAGTAACACCAAAATAAAAAGTTTATGTAGTTTCCTAGTTTTATTTTATAACATTTTCTATATTTTTTTAGTATTAATAATTAATAATTTACATAAATTAATCAAAACATAGAAACCATATAAAAATAATATTTCGAAGACAGTAAATTGAAAGGTAAAAATATAAAATACAATAAATAAATTTTTAAATAATGAATAAAATATAAGAAAGAAGGCATATTTCATATTTTATGAGAAAATTAAATTTTATTTAAGGTTATATTGATAAAAAATAAGCGTGCTCATTTTGTTCTAGCTTGTTTCATGGGGTGAGAGGTGAAACAGGTGAGTTCCACTTGATTCCACCGTATTCCTGTTTGTCGTGTCTCGTATGCCAAAGATACCCAAAATACATTTAACTAGTCTTTTGAAACTAATGTCTTGGATTTCTTTTATATGAATGAAGCTGCATACATTTTTTTTTTGTTACTCCATCATCTGTATCAACAAACTATGACTTTTTTAATAATTCGTATTTATTACATATATTAATAATTTGTATTTATTGTACTCTTTAAGAATTTTATCCAAATGTTTTGTAATATAACATCAACATTGAAAGAAAACTTTCATTGCGTTGCATGTAAGTTTTCAATGGGAGGAGGAGGAGCTACATTATTGATGACATGATATTTATAAGACATTTAAGACGATAGAATATATATATATATATATCACATTTAAATAAGCGTACTTGATAAATTTAAGTCAAGACACACCTAAAAGCGTCATGGAGCGTTCCCGCTACACAACCACTACGTAATATACATCTTAAATTGTTATGGAACTAACTGTAATTAAAAGTAACTGAACCATAAAAACTTTATCATACTATACTATATTCTCTAGACTTAATTAGATGAAGTATTTGAATTTAGAAGGGAAAAAAAAGTAATGTTTTAATCAACCAAGGGCATCACAATGCTAAATCTATTACGAAAAAAATAAAAATATATAAACAATATGTTTTCTCTCTATTTTGTTAAAATATTTTGTTTATTTTTATTATGTAAGGTTAAAATATTAGTTTGATTTATAAATTATAATATTATATATTATTACAAATTACTTATAAAATATTAATTATTTAAATTAATGGTAACAAAAATAAAAATAAAAATAAAAATAAATATAAATAAAAGATGGGATGGTGGTGTGGGGGTTTGTGGGTTGGAAAGGAAAAATGATGTGACGCTGATGTGGCAGTGAAAAAGTGTGGATTAAAATGGGATACAGATGATATAACAACTAGGAAGAATTAAATAATGGATGTGAATATGATTATTTAAAACAATAAAACTAAAAATGAGGAGACAAATAAATATTCCTGCAAATAAAAAATAAATAAAAGATAGGAAAGAGTAATTAAGAAATAAAAAAATAGAAGAGACAGCATATCCATGTGGGGGAATTAAAGTAAAAATCACCTCACAGATACTACTACTACTACTACTTCCTACCCATGTACCTTCCCTTTCCAACAAAACCCACTCTCCTTTTTCCTTTTTATTTCTTTATTTCTTTATTATTTTTCACTTTGGACTTATTATGCAGAAAGCTTGGAGCCACCTCATGCCCCCTTCTGGCCCCACCTCATCTTCTTCCTTATTTATATCATTTGCCACTGCTAAACCCTAGTTATCCACCGTCAATTTCTCCAACCTCTACACATCTCTCTCTTCCTCCTTCACCTCCCCTTGCATTCACTCTCCTATGGCATCTGCTTGCATAAATACAAATTTAATGGAATGTTCCCAGACCTACTCTTCCCACGCTTGGTTCAATCCTCGGCGTTCCTTAGGCCGCCGCGACGACGACGCATCCAACAGGATTTCTTCTCCGGTGATCAAGGACCCTTCAGATCTACCACAGGAAACAGATCCCCAAGGTTTTGATGGTTTCCAGTTCAGACTTGAAGATCCAGCTATGATGCTCCCCGCCGACGAGCTCTTTTCCGACGGTAAGCTTGTTCCAATGCAATTATCACTCATCCGCCACCAAGTTGCCACGTCAACAACTAGCATTTTGTCTCGTGTTAGCTCTCCAGATACACCGAATTCTCACCGGAGAACGGACGATGTCTTTGCCGCTGATCCTTACTTGCTTTCTCCTAGAGCTCCGCGATGTTCCAGCAGGTGGAAAGAGCTTCTCGGTTTTGGGAAGATATACCAAAGCACGAATAGCATTGTTAAACAAGATACAAATAAACACGCCGGTACCGGAGCAAGCAGGTCTATCAGACAGTTTCTTCACCGGAGCTCCAAATCTGCAAGTGATGCGTCTATTAACCTTCCGTTACTCAAGGATGCAGATAACGAATCTGTGTCTGTGTCATCACGTCCATCTCTTTCTTCTTCCTCCTCCGGTCATGATCTGGACGACCTTCCTCGTCTGTCTCTTGATTCCGATAAGCCAGGGAAGGTGAACCTGAGTACAAACCCTAACAATCGTCCGAAATCGAGAATGGTGAAAACTAGAACGCAGTCGATGGAATCCAGATCAAGCACGCGCGTAGGCCGAGGCACGATGCGTCGTCCAACGGACTCCACAGTGCGTGAGCGTGGCGTGTCTGTGGATAGTCCTCGAATGAACTCCTCGGGAAAAATCGTTTTCCACAGCTTGGAGAGAAGTTCCAGTAGTCCAAGCAGTTTAAACGGAGGACCGAGATTGAAACATAGGGGAATGGAGAGATCATATTCGGCTAACGTCAGAGTAACACCGGTTCTAAACGTTCCGGTTTGTTCACTTAGAGGTTCATCCAAATCCGGCGGTGTGTTTGGATTTCCGATGTTCTCGTCACAGTCACAGTCACAGCAGAAACGAGAAAGCTGTAGCAACGGCGGAACAAGCCGGAGTCAAAGATTCAACGGCAAACATCGATCCGAGAGTTGTTAGGGTTGGATCCGTTTAGCATTAGACATCTATCTAGTACTTAGGTGTAGATCTAGCATAATGGTGTTGCATTTAGTTTAGTTTTGTGTTTTGTTGAATTTGAATGTAGTGTACCTATTTTGGTTCATTTGTTTCCACCAAGCCATAGACTGTGCTGGATCCAGTAGTAGATGGTAATTTGTATTTTGTTTAGTAGTAGTAGCCTACTATAGAGAGAGAGAGAGAGAGAGAGAGAGAATCGAATGAAGTTGTTGTCGGTAAAGGAATCTTGATTGAATTGAATTGAAAAGGAGCATGTTATCACCGCTGGATATCTGCTGCAGCAGCAGATGATGATGATGATGTATAATATACGGTTATTTTGTGTTTTGATTAAAGTAATATAATAATAATAAAGGGGGTTTGGAGTTTGCGAAAGGATAGATTGTGACAGTTTATACGAATATAATATATAAATGGCTGTCAGGGAGACGTTGTCGCCACCGTCCGCCTCCGGTGCCACCTACCCTCGGTTGCATTATGATGATGATGGAAAGGAATTGAAAAACAAACGAGAGAGGGAAAGGATGGGGTTGTTTCAGTGGTCGTTGTCTGAAGCTCAAGGATGAGTCATGTCCATCCTTTTTTTTTTTTTTTCTTTAAAATTAATTTTAATAATTAAGATATTTTAATACATATAATATATATATATATATATATTGATGTTGTTTTATATGTTAAAGTTTATGAAAGAAAAGAATGAATTTGATTTGATGGTGAGTGTTTGACCCCTTGAAATTTGAAAAAGTAGTCTTTTTGCTTTCTACTACCATTTTACTTTGAAAATCAAATATTTATTCCCATCATTACCTTTCCCAACTACCAAAACATTTCATCTTTTTCAACTCCAATAACCGCATTTAATTTAAAGATTGGTCCAATAAATAAACTCATGCTCAACCCCATCGCCACTGCCCTACCCGTGCTGCAATTATTAATGTAACCTCCTTATTTTACTGTCTTATAAAAACTAATACATTCTTTACAATAAAAAAATATATAAAAGTAAAATTATCATACAAGATTTAAGCTATGTTTGATAAGTTAACTGATAAAAAAGTTACGTTTGATAAAACTAGCTTATAAACATGTAAAATGATCAATAATGACATATTCAAAAAATTATCAATTACGATATTTAATTATAAAAATATAATATATTAATTAATACAACCAATGTAGTAAAGAAAAATTAAACAATATAACATGTTAATTCAAATAATTTAAAACATATATATACTATAAATTTTGAATTTGTTAAAACAAATTTTAGAAAAAATATATATTAACTTATGATTTAAATTAACCGTTACATATAATATAAAAAAATAATAATTAAAATAGTAATTAGTAATTTAAATATATTAATTGATATTATAAAATATAACAATAATTTATATGATTAATAGTAACTCTAAATAACTAAAAATTAATATCAATATATAATTAAAATTTAATTTACTAATTTTCAATTAATATTAATTATTTTTTATTAATTAATAATAACTACATTTAAAATTTAAAAGTTATTTATAATAATAGTTAATAAATAATAATTAATAGTAATAAGGGCAATATTGAAATATTTACAAAAAGTTACTCAAAAACTAATTCAAATAACGTTTTAAAAAGCTACCTTATGCTCCTCCAAACATATACTCAAGAAAAAAAACTAGTTTATAAAGTAGTTTTTTTTCCTAACGATACCATAGGTTCATCCTTAACAATTTCTTTATTTTAAAAGTTATAATATTATTTATATTACCAAATATTTAGTAAAATTAAAAACTACAATAAATATGAAAATTCAAATATTCTTATTGATAAAAAGAATAAAAATTAATTTTTTTAAATAATTATTTAAATTCTTCGACTTAAAATATTTTTTTACTTTATCTGTTTTAAAAAATCTATCAAAAGATGTTCCAAGGCCATCCGTGGCCCAGGGTTCACAACCCTCTTACCCTCTGCGCCACATCAGATTTCCACTTTGAACCTTCTTGAACCTTTTTGAACCCACAAATCTCGTACCCCAACCTTTTGAACCTCTTGAACCCACATGCCACCTCATCTAATTTTTTAATAAAAAATCATAACATTCATAAAAATAAAAATAAAATTACAAAATAAAATTAAAAATTACAAAATAAAATTCAAAATTACAAAATATTAAAAATCTACTCGTCGTCGTTGTTGGGAAGTCGGATACGCCAAATATGTTCGACCAAATCCGACCGAAGGTTATTATGAGTCTCTCGGTTTTTTACTTCTCGAACATTTGTCGCGCGTTGTGCCTCAGTGATTTGTGTTTCATCCGCTACCATGGCGTTTCCATCGGCACAAATGGCATGGCCTTCGTCTTCGAGTATCATATTGTGTAATATGAGACAAGCGTACATAATATTCGCCAATTTATTCTTATGCCATCCGCGTGCCGGGTACTTAAGTATATGCCAACGTTGTTTAAGCACGCCAAAAGCTCGTTCAACATCTTTACGTGCCGATTCTTGTACGACCTTGAACTTTATTCGTTTAGCATCATGTGGGCACGTAAACGCTTTTACAAAAGTAGCCCATTCCGGGTATATCCCATCCGTTAGATAATATATGTGCTTGTAGGTGACTCCATTAACCTCAAAAGGGCACTCTGGTGCTTTTCCGTCATAGACATCGTTGAGGATGGGCGACTGATTGAGAACATTGATGTCGTTGTTGGAACCGGCAACACCAAAGAATGCGTGCCAGAACCATAGATCTTGGGAGGCCACCGATTCTAGCATGATTGTCGGATGTTCATGATCACCTCTCATGAATTGACCTCGCCATGCGTTCGGACTATATTTAAGGATTGATGTGAGTGTTTAAATTTTGGTGTGAAAAATATATGAGATTGAGGTTGATTTATAGTGTTTAAATTGAAAAAAAAATAGCCGTTAAAAACGGATCTATTATAAAAAAAATTTAAAAAAATTTAAAAAAAAAAATTAAATGGTGCGGGTATCCCGGGTTGGGGAAGCCGCTGGAGCCCGGGGGTGCCCAACCCGCACGAACCCGGCTCATGGTGTACCGGAACCCGCCTAACCCGGCGGTGTCACCTCAGCCAAAGCCGCAGGAGCCCGCTCCCGGCTACGGATGGCCTAAGCATAACACTTTGTTTTCTTTAATGCTACCGTGTATATATTACAGAAATAACCTTGTATATATATACCTCCTCAAGGCCTTCTTCGCAATCCTCTTGTCTTTTTATATGTATGTACCCCTTCTTAGAGATGAATATCGGAACTGAGTACCCGTCTTTAGAACCAGAACCGCTCTGAAACTATCGGTTTTGAAACTGAAACCGATATAATTGGTTCCGATTCCGGTTCCTAAAATACGGAACCGATTAAGACTGGTTTCGGTTCTGATTCTTATTTTTTTGGAACCGTTACCCGCTAGGTACCTGCCGGGACCAGTTTCGGGTACCCGGTCCTGCTGGGTACCTAGAACCGGAACCGACAGGTACCCGCTATTTTTAATAAAAATTATTTATATATTTGTTATATTTAATATTTATGATGTGTTACTGGTTTTGTTAGGTGTTTTGTTCCAAATATTTTATTTGTTAGGTCTTGACGTAAGGACGTTATGTGTTATGTAAGTCGTTTTGTTGATGTCAAGACTGAATACGCAAGAGTTTCTAATTTATGTAATAATTAGTTTTTATCTGATTATTTTTCACCGTTTGTTGTATTTATTACTTTAAGTTGGTACTTTGTAGTTTACAATAGACTTAAAATTACATTTTATTGTATGAAATGTTAAAAAATAAAAAAAAGTTGATAGCGGACACCCGGAACCGGCGATTCCGGTGTCGGTTCCAAAATATAAAGAACCGATGTAAGCGGTTCCGGTTACTTCATTTTAGGAACCGCCGGTTCCGATTCCATGATATTTAGCCGGATACCCGGTTATACTCACCCTTAGACCCTCCCAACACTTGCTTAGTACTAGTTGCTTTTTTAGAGGTATTTTTGAAAAATTAGATTTCTTACTTTTTTCCCCTTTTGTATAAGTAGATAGAAACAAGGGAAATTAATTAAAATATCAAAAGTCCAACTTCGAGTTACCAAAATGCCACAAATCTCTCTCATCTTACAAAAATGCCCCAAAAATCCGCGATGGAGCCCGCGATCGCGGGCCCCAGGCCACGTGTCACCAAACTTTGCCCACTTTGCCCGCGTTGGTCCCTCAAGAATGCCCGCGGTCCAGATTTCCCCCCTCAAGAATGCCCGTGTTGGCAGTTTTGGTCCCTGCCCGCGTTTGACTTCCTTTGACCCCCGCGATTGCGGGCTGACGTGGCACGAACTTTGGCCAAAAGTGCCCCGCGGAGCCCCTCAACTTTGGCCCTTGCCAGCGATCGCAGCCTGCGATGGACCAAATTTTACAGTTTTGGTCCTTGGAAATTTACACTTTTGGTCCCTGAAAATTTACACTTTCAGCCCCTGTACTTAAACGAATTTTGCATGCTTTTACTGTTTTTTTCCACAATTATTGTACTTTGAAGACCGATTTGTGGTTGAAATTCATTTGCATGTTTGAATCAATGTTAAATCAGTGTTTTTGGAATACCAGTTTGTGGATGAAATGAGAGATTGGTTGTCATCAATGTTGGTTGTTTCATTTATAAATAGATGTAAAATGCAAGCCATAATCCACACACCGATTTCATACTTCTTTCTTGATTTCTTTCTGCAATATTTTGTGTTTGAGATACTACTGAAAAAATGAGTTCATCTGTTGCAAAAGCTAAGATATATTTCTGTTTTGATGGTGAATGGGAGCAAGATAACAATGAGTGGAATTTTGCTTATAAATCTAAGCATGGTGTAAAATTGCCAGTAAACTATACTTATCAAAAATTTCTTGCATACGCCATGCAAAAATGTGGAATCAACTCTTATGCTGTTTGCAAGTTAGTGTTTAAAAATGGCGATGGGTCATTTGTGGATTTATCCAATGATGGGGATATCTCTACTTTTCTGCACTTTGCAGTCGATTCAGAAAGGCCCCAATTACTTTTTGTGTATCCCGGCGTATCCGACGGTGACAACGACGGTGACGACGACGGTGACGACGACGAAGACCTCCAAATAGAGCAACCTGATTCTCAACAACAACAACCACCACAACCACACGAAGGGCGTACTGCTGTAGTTGCTGATGACGAAACCCACGTTTTCAGAATGGGTAATTCTGAAATAGACAGATCAGACACCGATAATGATGATCACGAAGAATATACCCCTAGTAGAAAATCATGTAGTCAGATAAATGACTTTTTTGATATGCCCCCTATTCTTCCAGACTCCCATACCCAGACACAAACCTACGAACCTACACCTTATATTCGCAGTGAAAGGTTAAAAGCATGTCAGATATTCGATTCGAAGGATCTCTTGGCAAGTCAGATCGGACTCAAGTTCTTGGAAGAGGGTTTCCAAAGTCACGCGCGGAAATCTGAAAAAAGCAGATACGTAGTTGAATGTGCCAGAGAAAAGTGTGAGTGGAGGTTGTACGCGATTCACACGGGTCCCAAAGGAGGGGCGATAATGATTAAAAAGTTGCACGACGTACACACTTGTACGAGGACGTAACTTAATCCCCACCACAAACAAGCCGGCAAAAAGACTTTGGGTGCGATGCTGAAAAACAAATTTCTTGATGTTAGCTGGTCATTGCGTCCAAAGGACATCGTCCACGATGTTCACCGGCAGTTCGGCGTCACGATTGATTACCACCAAGCTTCGCGTGCGCGATGCCATGCACTGTTTATGGTGAGAGGCACGTTCGAGGAGTCGTATGAACGACTCCCGACATATTTATATAATTTGCAGCTGCCGAACCCTGGTACTGTCACGCAGCTACGGACCGATTCACGTCGACGGTTTTAGATGTGCTTCGTGGCCCTTGGACCCGCGGTACGTATTTTAACACGTCATATGTTTACACATTATAAACTATAACATTTACAAATGAAAACCACCTATGTTTTTGCAGATCCGCACATTTCTGGCAAATATACGTCGTGTCCTGATAATAGACGCAACCCATTTAAAGGGCCGTTACTTGGGTATGATGTTCCTGGCGGTTGCCATGGACGGGGATAACTCCACGGTTCCAGTAGCTTTCGGCGTAGGCAAGTCTGAAACCGGGGACGAGTGGACTTGGTTTATGTCCATGTTGAGACAAGCTATCGGAGACCCGCAAGGGTTGGTGTTTATGTCTGACAGGGCTCCTTCCATAAGCGCCGCAATCTCTGCCATGTACCCAAACGCCCCTCACGCCATATGCCGTCGACATTTGGAGATGAACGCCAAATCCAAGGACAAACGTATTACCACCTACAAGGATGTCTATTGGGCGGCATGCAGAGCATATACGGATCGGGAGTTTAACAAGTACATGAATATGCTACGATATAGTGCCGACGAAGCAGCCAAAGTCTTTGACGATGCTGGACCGGAGAGGTGGTCCGCGGCCCATTTTCCTGGACAACGGTATGACATTCTGACCTCGAATAGTGCATAGTCTGTGAATGCACTCTCCCATTTTGCGCGTAGATGTCCGATTGTTAATCTTATGGACTACTTTCGGGCCTTTCAACAAGAGTGGTACCAAATTCGACGCCTAAAAAGAGTTTAGATGCAAAATGCACTCACACCAACGGCGGAGAATATCGTTCAGTACAGGGCGCGTCGTGCAGCGACATGGCCGGTAAGAGCAATCGGGTATGGGAAGTACGAGGTGCATGATGACTATATTCACGCGATTGTGAATATGGAAGACCACTTTTGTTCGTGTCGCGAATGGGATAAATCTGGGTTACCGTGCGGCCATGCCATCGCTGCAGCAAGATATATGGGTCGTACAGATTGCAGCGACTTGGCTGTACCTTTCTTCACGTCCGAATATTACCGGAAAACATACGTGGAGGTAATAAACCCAGCTGGACCCCCTGCAGCATGGGTGTATCCACCCGACCCGCTTCCGTCATGCTATCCACCTTTAATGGATAAGAACAGAGCCGGGAGACCGAGAAAGAACGACCGACGTCCATCACGTGGTGAAAGTTCGATACAACGAAGATGTACTCGGTGCCAATGCGTAGGACACACTCGTGGAGAGTGTCCAAATCCCACCCCTTCAACCGTGCCAAGGAGACATTCAGTCAGTCACACCCCGGGCCCGTCACAGCTTGAACCATATGGAACAAACACATATGATACTGTTGATCTGAACGCTGATTTGTAAAATATATATATATATATATATTCATATTATATATATACACACATACATATGCTTCTAAATGAACATTGATAACACAACTAGTTTGTAAATGATATATATATTCATATTATATATACACACATACATATGCTTTTAAATGAACATTGATAACACAGCTAGTTTGTAAATGATATATATATTCATATTATATATACACACACATACATATGCTTCTAAATGAACATTGATAACACAGCTAGTTTGTAAATGATATATATATTCATATTATATATACACACATACATATGCTTTTAAATGAACATTGATAACACAACTAGTTTGTATTCCATCCAACATGCTCTTCATCTTCAATCTTTCTGACCCTTCTTCAACGGCTTCTGCTTTTGCAACCACGTATGGCCATTGTGTACCACAACCCGGACACATTTTAGCAAATGAGTTGAGGGTTGTCATATATTCTACAAGAGGAGTAGGCCCACGTGGATAGAGTACGGCTACCAAAATCTAGCATCATTAACAAACAAAACCCCATGTTTGTTTATCCGAATGAGGTAACCTCTGACTTGACCTTGCATGATGTATCCAACCTAACCGTGGTTCAGCGGCTTAAAAACTACTTTTCAGAGAAATTAACAACAACAAAAAAATACAAAACAACAACACAGTAAAAAAAAATACAAACAACAACACAGTAAAAAAATACAAAACAACTAAAACAACCACCACCTACTTAAAATTTGATTTAGTTTCATCAATCCAAGCTTGCTTCTCGTTTACCTTCGCTTGAATAATTGCGAAGTCTTGCAGAATATGGTGAATTGCTTCTTGTTCTCGACGAACACGATCCTCCCGAGCTTTTATATCCCCTTTCATCCTTTTGATCTCCCTGTCTTCCTCTTCGATCTTTCTCAAATGGACTGCCTTTTTGTCCATAATTTTTTTCCACTCTTCTGTTAGTTCATCTATCTCCTTTTCCTTTTTTGCTATGGCAACCTCGATTTGAGGTGGCATTTTTTCAGGAGTAGACTTAGGGTTTGATGACGATGCCATTTGTGGATGAAATGAGAGAAGAGAAATCAAGAGAGAAAGCAATTAAAAGAAAGAAAGCAAAAGAGAAATCAAGAAAGAAAGCAATAAACAAGTGTGAATTGTGAATTGCATATTACTGATATTTATGGATGAAATCTCAAACATGCAAATGAATTTCAACCACAAATCGGTCTTCAAAGTACAATAATTGTGGAAAAAAACAGTAAAAGCATGCAAGATTCGTCTAAGTACAGGACCAAAAGTGTAAATTTCTAGGGACCAAAACTGTAAAATTTGGTCCATCGCTGGCCATCGCGGGCAGGGGCCAAATGTGCACCGCGGCCAAAGTTGAGGGGCTCCGCGGGGCACTTTTGGCCAAAGTTCGTGCCACGTCAGCCCGCGATCGCGGGGGTCAAAGGAAGTCAAACGCGGGCAGTGACCAAAACTGCCAACACGGGCATTCTTGAGGGGGGAAATCTGGATCGCGGGCATTCTTGAGGGACCAACGCGGGCAAAGTGGGCAAAGTTTGGTGACACGTGGCCTGGGGCCCGCGATCGCGGGCTCCATCGCGAATTTTTGGGGCATTTTTGTAAGATGGGAGAGATTTGTGGCATTTTGGTAAGTGATGGTCAAACTTAGGGTATTTTAATTAATTTCCCTAGAAACAAAGAATGGTGATTTTTGTTAACCTCAATTCATTTCTCTCTCAAAATGCGCTCTAAATCAGGTGTAATTTAATGTTGGTGCTATCATTAGAACTTAGAAGAATTTTAATAAGAATTTTTATTTTTATCTTGATGTTAGTGTTAGTGTTAGTGTTAGTGTTAGTGTAAAATGATATATTTATTAGTTTTTTTCTTATATTTTTTGGTTTTATAATTATTAATAATTATTTATAATAATAATAATATGGAGCGTCGGAGCGAGAGAGAGAGAGAGAGAGCACCGGAGCGAGAGAGATCGACAGAGAGATTGGAGGGGGAGAGGCTACGAGAGAGTGAGTGAGATCGAGAGAGTAGCAGCGGGGTATAGGAACTCGTCGAGTAGGTATAGCGATTCACTATTGAATCGACATCTCAAGGACAGCAAGAACCCTAAAGTGATTTCTCTGATGTTTTACAACTTTCCAAAAAGCTTTGAGGTTGCGCAGCTATGGAGGATTTTCAAGAGATATGGGACTGTAGCGAATATATACATGGCGAATAAGAGGTTAAGGAACGGGGAAAGATTCGGTTTCGTTCGTTATAAGTTCGTGGAGGAGGGGAGGGAACTAGAAAAAGGTTAGAGGACATATGGATAGGATCGTATCGACTAAGAATTTTCTTGGCAAACGACAGGGAGTATCGAAAAGGAGTGGCAAACCAGCCGAATAGCTCAAAGAAAACAGCAATGGGGATCAATCGGTATGTAGGCAGAGGCGATGGGGTGAGGGAGACATACGCAGAAGTGGTTAAACGTGGGAACAAGGACAATACGGAAAGGGAGAATCGGCAACATCATACACTAGGGACATGGAAGCCAGACGAGAAAGCCTTAGGTTTCCTGCAAACGTGTGCGGTTGGACACGTAACCACAATGGACAGTATTGATACCATTCTAAACCTCATCAAATCGAAAGAATTGGAAGGGAGTGAACTAAAGATGTTGGGAGGTAGAAGCATCTTGATTAGGTTCGATTCAAAGAGAGCCATGGAGAACTTATTGAACAATAGGGCACATGGTCTGCACCAATGGGTGAAGGATCTGAGAAGATGGTCGGTTGGTTTTCGACCATCCGATAGGCTTGCTTGGATAAGGATAGAGGGGGTTCCACTCCATTCGTGGACGGAGGATACGTTCATGGGGCTAGCAAGCAAGTGGGGAAAGGTTTTGAAGCACCAAAACTGTAACATAGAGGAACATTCAGTCTTACTGTGGGCGAAGGTTCTGATCAGTACGGGACTTGTGGACAGAATAAGTGAGATAAAAAGTATCCAAGTGGGGGACCTTGCTTATGTGATCAAAATTGAGGAGGAAGACAACAGTCTTATTGAATGCAAAGTGACAGAGGACGTAGCAAGATACGACTGGGATAGTGAAGAGGACGACACAAATTCCTCAATTCCGTCAGAATGGTCGGAAGGGGATGGCGGGAACGAGGAGGACTGGTTAGTGGAGGAGAGTAGATTCGAAAATATGGAGGACAAAAATCAACAAGAAACAAACAATCAAAACATATGCGAGCGTAACGAAGATTTGGAGGTGCAGTCGGAGAAGAGGCCAAAGGTGCAGTCAGGAACCAGTCTGGAAGACAAAGGGTCGGGGAAAGGGACAAACACAATGATGGAAAATATTAATGGCGAGTCTTTGGAGGGTTCCAAGGAGACGGAGGCAGCTGGAAAGGAGTCACACCATCCTCACACTCCCCAAGATGAAAACACGATGGGAAGATCCTTGGGCCAACCCCATGGGCCATAGGAAAACCCGAAGTCTGGGCCCTCGTTACAAGCAGAGAATGGCAGCAGGAACATGACGGTCCCATTTGGTTCGAAAACATTTGGGACATACACTCAGCCTCACCCAAACCCATGTATGGCCCAAGATGCTAAAAAACCAGATAGCACTCGGGTACGTCAGGGCAGTGTTGTGGATGATGGTCCTAACAGAGAAGGATTGAAGAAAACCATTAGGGAGGACGAATTGCAAAGTGTCGATGGGGAGGAATGTCCTAAATCAAAACGAGCGATGGAACAAAGGAAGATAATGCGGGGTACGAAAGTAAAGGATAAGGAGCTTCATAATGAGAAAAATGGCAGAATCAAAGTCCAGGGAGGACACGTGGAGAAACAAAAAGGGAAAAGGGGTGAGAACTGCATGTTGGGAAGGGGCAGAATGAGTTTCCACTTCTTAAAACATTTGGCGAGGAATAATGGCCAGCCAAGAGGGGGACAGCGGAGAAACTCAAAGAACGGGGAGTCCAGCAAAAATGGAGGAACACATCTCAAACGAGTTAAGAAGTAGGGACGCATCAGTAGGGCTGGAAGAGTTTGGCGCAAAGATTGGGGTGAAATGGGGATTGGATGCAGAAGAAGATAATTCGAGGGAAGGTGGAAAAAAGTAATATGGCAGTCCCAAGTAAGCTTCGCTCCTTAATTTTCTTTATGAAGGTTATATCGATGAACGTTAGAGGATTAGGTACGTTGGTGAAAAAGGAGTGGGTTAAAGAGATTTGCAAGAAAGAAAAACCGTGCATGATAGGAATACAGGAGACAAAACTGAAAAGGGTAACCGATCATTTTGTGGGGGGATTATGGGGAAACGGTGATAGTGATTTTGTGCAGGTCGAGGCGGTAGGAAGGTCGGGGGGACTATTATTAATATGGAACAGGAATACCTTCAAATGTGACTACTGGGTCGAAGATGAAAACTTTGTGGCGGTGGTGGGGAAATGGGGGCATTTGAGGGACTTGTCGGGTGCGTAAATGTTTACGGACCAAGTGACCAGATTGGGAGAAAGCATCTTTGGGGGAAATTGGAGCAATTATGCGATAAAGAAGAGGTGAGATGGGTTTTCTTTGGGGATTTTAACGAGGTGCGTGGGGAGAACGAGAGGCTAAACTCCACGACCAATGCCAAAGGTGTCGAGGAGTTCAACAATTTTATTAATAGATGTAGACTTGAAGATGTACGGTTGGGGGGCCACAAATACACGCGGGTGAGTGACGACGGAAAGAAGTTTAGCAAACTTGATAGATTCTTGTTGACGAGTGGTTTTGGCAGCCTATGGAAAAATGTGGGTGCAAGAGCTTTAGAGAGGAAATGGTCGAATCATGTACCGATAATGCTATGCGATGAATGGGCCGACTTCGGGCCACGTCTGTTTAAGTTCTTCGACGCATGGTTACAAGACGATGACTTAGAAGGTGTGGTAAAAGTGGCTTGGGCCGAGGAGGTAAACTCCAATAGACCGGATTGTCGATTTCGTGATAAGCTCAAGAACGTCAAATACGCATTGAAAGATTGGAGCCGGGAAAATTGGGGGGGAGAATTGGCAAGAGACCTATGCGGAAAAAAGAGGAAGTAAAGAGATGGGAGTGTGAAGCCGAAACCAAACCTTTAGGAGAGGCGGAAAGGTCAAGTTGGTTAGAAGCAAGGAAAAAGTGGCTAGCTATGGAAGAAAAGAATATGGCCATGGCAAAACAAAAAGCCAAGGTAAAGTGGATTAAGGATGGCGACGAAAACTACAAGTTCTTCCATGCGGTGATCAAAAATCGGTTGAGAAGAAATTCGATCCTGGGATTAAACATAGATGCGGTTTGGACGGAGGAGCCGGAGAGAATAAAAGAACATGTGTGCGAGTTCTTCAAAAATAAGTTTGCAAGCAACCGGCGTCGGGCAACCAAGTTAAAGATAGAACACACAAAGAAACTGTCGAAGGAGGAGGCATCCTTCCTCGAGAGGAGGATTTCGGAAGAAGAAGTGAGGATGGCGATTAAGCAATGCGGAAGCAATAAATCACCCGGACCGGATGGATTTACAATTGGGTTCATAAAAAAGTTTTGGGAGGTTTTGAAAGGTGACTTAATGAATGTTATGGAATGGTTTTGGAAGAAAGGCGATATCTACGAGGGGTGCAATACATCACTTTTGACGTTGATTGCAAAGAATGATAACCCAATTGGGCTAAACGACTTCCAGCCGATTAGTCTAATTGGGATCCTCTATAAGATCATGTCAAAAATATTGGCGGAAAGGATGAAATCGGTTATGGGAAAACTCATTAGTAAAGAGCAAAGTGCGTTCATTCAAGGAAGGTCTATCCTTGATGGGGTTCTAATATCGAACGAAGTGATAAGCTTTCTAAAGAATACGAAAAGGAAGGGGATGATATTTAAAGTGGATTTTGAAAAGGCGTACGATACGGTGGAATGGGACTTCCTACTAGATACTTTGGAGGAAATGGGATTCGGACTTAAGTGGAGGAAGTGGATACAATCGTGCTTGGAATCGGCCAAGGTATCCGTCTTAGTCAATGGATCACCGACTAACCAATTTCAAATCGAAAGGGGTCTCCGACAGGGGGATCCGCTCGCACCTTTCTTGTTTTTGGTGGTGGCCGAAAGGCTTCATAATTTGATGGAGGAAGCGGTGAGAAAACGAATATTTGTAGGCATCAAGGTGGGACACGAGGACGTGCATATTTCACACTTGCAATTCCCGGACGATGTAATATTCTTCGGAGAATGGAAACTGGCAAATTTGAAAAATCTAATGATGATTCTTCGATGTTTTCATGCGGTGTCGGGCCTAAAGCTCAATCTAAGTAAAAGCAAGCTCTTCGGTGTGGGAGTATTGGAGTCGGAAATCCAAGCGTGGGCGACCGGATTGGGATGTGGGTGGGGCTCACTACCCTTTATGTACCTTGGGCTTCCGGTAGGGGCGTCAATGAAGAGAACCACACATTGGGCTCCGGTTGTGGACAAGATGAAGGCAAAACTAGCATCGTGGAAAGCTAAAGTGATGTCCTTTGGGGGGCGTTGGACTTTGGTAAGGTCGGTCTTAGGTAGTGTTTCGCTATATTTCTTTTCGTTGTTTCGTACCCCGATAGGAGTGCTAAAATCGCTTGAGAGTGTGAGACGTAATTTTTTCTGGGGAGGGGTGGGTCGCGGGCCGAATGGGAGTGATAGGAGAGGGTATGCTTGGGTCAAGTGGGAAACGGTCTTGGGGGCTTTTGAGAGGGGGGGCTTAACGTTGGTGCACTTCGAGACATGAATCGGGGATTACTTGGGAAATGGTGGTGGAGGTTTCACAACGAGAATGAAACCTTGTGGGTGAGTGTTATCAAAAGCTTGTATGGGTGGGACGGGGGTCTATCGGAGGTAGGAATGAGGGATGGGGGGTACGGTTTGGGGGAGCATCATCAAAGTGGGGAAGGATCTCGACGGGGAAGGGGTGTCTTTCTCGAAATCATTTGGGAAGAAAGTGGGAATGGTTTGCATACTCGTTTTGGGAGGATAGGTGGACATCTAGGGGGAAACTTAAAGAGGTGTTTAATAGGCTCTTCCGGCTAGAATTGGATAAAGAAGTGGTCGTTGCGGGAAGAGGGGGGAGAGGAGGTGAGGAGGAGGATTGGAAATGGGAGTGGGGATGGAGGAGGGAGCCACGGTGGAGAGAGATCGGGGAGCTAGAGGAACTAAGAAACGTGCTAGAAAACCATATACCGAATGGAGTGTGTTCGGATAAAGCATCATGGGCTTTGGATCCTCAAGAGGGGTACACGGTGAAGCGGATGCGGGCGATGTTGGAGGAGAAAAGAGGGACGATAGGGGGAAATGTGGCAGCAACTTTGTGGAGTAGTGCCATACCAAGGAAGGTATGCATATTTTTGTGGCGTGCAATATTGGGAAGACTTCCAGCAATAGAGGTTTTGGATAAATTGGGGATGGATTTACACTCCACCATGTGTCCAAGATATGATAACGTAGTGGAGACGGTTGATCATGCGCTCGTCAATTGCGTCAAGGTGAAAGAGCTATGGGAGAAAGTAGGTAGATGGTGGAACGTCAATTTGGGCATAGTGAACAGTTTGGAAGACCTTCTCAATAGAGGTGGGAGTTTGGGACTATTGACGAGAGGGCTTAGGAGGTGGCAAGGAATGGTTTCGTGCATACTATACTTACTTTGGGAGAATCGGAATAAATTGGTGTTTGGGAAGGGTAATGGCATCACGGAAGACCTCTTCTTCGGGTTCCAAATGAAAACGTTCAAATGGGTGACAAAAAGAGATAAGGAACTAGCGTTGGGTTGGGTTTCGTGGCTGTCAAATCCCTCTGTGGGGTGAATCGTGAAAGCGGGTGTGGGTGTGCGGTGGGCTTAACTGATAGAAGAAGCGACGCTGCTGAACACAACCTTAATAGCTGCTGCTCGTGTGGACAGGGATGGAGGGGAGGGCCGAACAGTAACAGTTGTACTCCTTATGCTACTACTATTTGGTGTGGACACGTCTGTAGGGGTGGCTGATCAGCAGCAGTTGTCCCCATTAAGTTGCTGCTGGTGGAGGTGGTTAATCATGCAGCTGTGCATAGGACCTTAGGCTTAAAGTTGGGCTTAATTTTGCTGCATGAAACGAGGCTGTTGTGGGTGGAATCGTTGAGTAGGAGGCGGTTTGTAATACCCCGGGTAAGTTCGTTAGTTAAACCCTCTTATCGTTAAAGTTAATTAAGTTTATAATAGTATGTTTAAGGTAAAAGTTAGTTAAATTATAAGTTAATGGAGTTTTGGTCATTAATGGAAAGTTTGAGGGCTGAAATGGTAATTATGCTGGATATTATCTAGTAGGAATCAGATATTTTCATAAAATACAGAAATTCAGTGTGTGTGTGTGTAAGTGTGAGTATTGAGAGCAAAAAGGAGAAAGGAGGGGAAACTAGGTTAAATCATCAATTGGGAATTTGGAAGTAAATTCAGGTATGTTTCCTTTGTAAGTTATGTGTGTAATTGCTTATAGATTGTTTCTATCGGAGTAGAATAAGCGATTCCATGTCTGGTATTGATTTCTGTCAATTCTGGGTCGAAAATGGACAAACCGACAGAGGTGTCCGGACACGGGTTGAATGTGTCCGGGTAGTTTTGTTGGTAGTGTCCGGGTAATCTGGTTGCTAGTGTCCGGACGGATTCCTTATCCGGGTAAGTTCCTTTTTCCTATGTTTTCCGGATAGAATTGGATACCGGATAGCGTCCGGATTACTTAGGTTTCCGGATGATGTCCGGATTACTTATGTTGTCCGGAAAAGTTGTGTTGTCCGGATAATATGTGGTATCCGGATACTTTAGCTGTTTGACCAATTTGGTGATTTCGGATACTTTTGAATGTCCGGATATAGTTTCCAATTGTATTTTGAGTTAAGTTGTCCGCAAGGGCGTTGCCCCTTGACCTCATCCGCTAACCGGGTAGCGGAACCCCCGTGTTAAGTCGTCGTAAGGGAACAATTGAGGATAAGAGTTTGATAGGTTAATTAGGATTCTCAGTTGCTAAAGAGTCTTATGTGTTCTATATAGTAAAGAGATATTGTATCTGATTGTTACAGATTTTGTGAATCCTGAGTAAAAGACTGAATCTGTGGAAAAAGGCTTGGAAGCATTTTGTTAAGCTAACAGGTGAGTTTTACTGTAACATCCTGAATTTTCAATAATAGTATTTTAATGAGAATTGGGATCTAATTGTATTTTGGTTTAAAACCTTGAATTATGTTGTATTTTTATAATTCAAAAAGGTTAAAATACAAGGATTAAGGTTTGGTGTCAATTGTTGGAAAATTAAAACTTGGGGGTGTAATTGGTCAATTTTGGAAAGTGTGTATGGATAAATCAGATGAAAAAGGAGAAAATATCTCATTTGGTTTTGTTGGAGTCGGCAGAAAGAAGGAGGCAGAGAGATAGAAAGAGAGAAAGGGGAGAGAAAAGAAGAAAGGAAGAGTTTGGCTTCAAAATTGGTAAGGAATTGAACTTGATTTCTGATAAAAGTTGTTCTGGATGTTGGATTATAAACAAATCTGTTTATTGAATAGGGTTTCCAAATCAGTAACAACAGATTGGAATCAAAATCGTGCAGAAAAGTGGGTTTTTGCAAAATAAGGTGAGTTCATTTGTTGTTTGCTTAAATCAGTGTTTTCATGTTAAATTGAACCTTGAAATAGCTGTATAAATTGGTTATGAACTGTATGGGATGGTTTAGAATGAGCTTAATAGAACAGGAACGAATCTGGATCGAATTTTAGGCTGCAGAACCGAGTTTTCTGGATAAATCGTCGTATCCTGATACCTCTGATGATGAAGGTTTCCGGACGCAATAGAATCCGGGTAAAGTATTATTTTATTGTAAGAATCCGGATGAATATAGTTACCGGATGGTATCCGGATGGTTTTAGTATCCGGATGTCGTCCGGATTAGGAAAGTATCCGGAAAGTTTAGTTGTCCGGAAAATCCAAGTTACCCGGAAAACCTATGTTGTCCGGACACTTTTGTGAAATTGAGAATGTTAGGTTCTGATGTCTGGATACAGATATTGTATGTTATGCACATACGATAGTAAGAGTTATAATACTTATGTATTATGTTGCGATTGCTAGAAATAGGCATCCGGTAATCGGGGGCACCTTAGTACGGTATAATGGGAACCGATTACTAGCCATTGACCAAAGGGATGTAATTTCTAGTGATTAGTGTACCTTGAATCATCGGGGGCCCCGGTTGTGAATCGCGATATATTAAATCCCATTGGGGCCATTGATTCTGAGGTGGGGAGGACGTGAAATGTGGAATAGGCAGATTTTGATTTGTAATTCCCATTTCGAATGGAAGATCGGAGATTTCCATTTCATAGGGAAGATCGGAGATTTCCCAGTTTGGAGGGAAGATTAGAGATAGGCATAATGTAATTTGTAATCTCTACTTCCGGATTAAGAAATAGGCAGGTTTTGACTTGTAATTTCTTGAATAAGAGTATTAACCTTGAATCTGGGATGATTCGGGGTAAACTCTTGGTAGTGATATTATGTCTAGACGATTTAGTCATAAGTATGGGAGTGGGGTAGATTCCCAGTGTTGAAAGGAGTTGTTGTACGGTAAGAAAAGGAGTAATCAGGTTTGTTGTAACTTGTTTACATTGATTTTGCAAATGTTATTATTGAAACGAATGTTCTCACTAGGCGAAAGCCTAATGTTTCAAGTTGAATTTTCTTACCAGGTACAAGCTCCGGGAAGTAAGCAGGGATGCGTGATGAGAACTTATGGAAAGATTCAAACTTAGAGATGACGGAGGATCTAGCTATTCTTTTGATGTTTTTGGGACAAAAGCTAGATAACTTAGTTAATCTGATTATGATGTATGATTAGATTAATAGGTTATTTGAGTTAGATGCATTGTATATAAAACCTTTACAGTTGATCCTCAGGTTATCAAAGTTTGAAGTTTTTATGATCATAACTTGTGTATTATTCAAGGTTTAAATTGGCCCTGTTTTTAGGGTGTTACATTTACTTTAAAAACGTTTTTAACTGGAATACATATACGTATGGTTTGGGAATGTGATAATTGGTGATTATGTGTTTATATGTGCGATACATGTGAATTATAATATATTGAGGTATTATATTTACATGAGTATTATAATGTGTTATAATACGTTGGTCGGGCGTAGGACCGGGGTGTTTGGCTATAGAATCTGTATAGCGTTGTTTGGCTGTAGATGTTGTACAGCGTTGTAAATTATTAGTTGGCTTGCAACCAACTAATATGGCCAGGAGGAATGAGAAGGGAAGGTACACGATGTGTGAGTTCAAATTGATATATTTGATTGTGCTGTGTGATTTATATAAATAGGGTTTATATAAATGATTTCAAACTAACAGGGGTTTATCTCACTTAGACCATTAGGTCTAACCCTCATTTTGTTTTAAAATATGTATTCCAGGTGGCGGATCGGGTAAGAGCAAGTAATTAGAGTAATCGAGGGATGGCTTTTGTGAAGGAATATATGATGAAGATTTTGGCATGTTTAGCAGTTGTATTAAAATGATTAAATGTTGTGTATGTATTTAGTATGAAGTTTGTAGTAGAATGGCTTCTTCTGATTGTAAAAGACTATGGGACCGTACTTGTAATATGATGTTTCGTTTGTTATATCAATGTTATGTTACATTATGTGATTTGTTGTGTATATGGGATTTGGGTTGTTACACGGTTCGTGAAAGTGGCGCTGACCTGCAGTAAATGCTTGTGAGGATGGAAGGATTCTTATTCAGTTGCAGCAAAGAAATGGTGTTGTTTGGCAGCAGCTGCAAACACAAATCTGGGTTGTTTGAAATCAACTACAGCCAATAAGCTGTGCTGATTGGTTGGATGCTCGGTTTGCCCCTTGCAAACAGGTGCAGCTGTTTTTGTTCTATGTTTCTTTTGTGCGTCTCGGTTAATCAATGTTGTGGTGATCGGTCAGCTCATTTTTCTTTTGGTTTGTTGCTGCTGTTTTGTTTGGCTTATTGTGGATGTTGTATTGGTTTTGGTGGTTGGTAATATATGGTATCGTGCTGTTAAAAAAAATTGAAGTTGAAAAAACCACAAAAAAAAATTCTTATAAGAACTATTATTGTAGACTTTTATGTGAGTGCTTATTTTAATGAGTTAGAATTGAAGTGGTAACAAAAATTGCAAAAAAATGAGGTTTTTAGACTGTCTCCAATCCAAAAAAACGCAAAACACAAAAATGGTGATCTTTTTTTCTCTAACCTAATACTAAAACACAAAAAAAAATCAAAGTCAATAAAATAGACCTCTATATTTAGAGCATCTCCAACAGCTTCCCTAATTTTTTTCCAAAATGGGGAAGCAAAAGTCAAAATCCCCAAAAAAAAATTGCTTCCATCTCCAACAGATTCCCCATTTTAGGGATTTCTAGTTTTGGGGTATTCTCCAAATATGGAGAAAATTTTAGGGAATCTCCAACTTTCTCCAAAATAGGGAAGGGTTTGGGGAAGCTGTTGGAAATGAGTTTAGGACCAAAATCCCCATATTCCCCATTTTCTCTAAAATGGGGAAGCTGTTGGAGATGCTCTAGGCCTTCCGTACCCATACCCTCAAGCCCTGAGCCACCTCAGCGCCACATCAGCTTTTCTCCTTACCCTCTCCTTACCCTAAAGTGGAGTACTCATACCCTCAAACCCTCTTGCCACCTCATTTTTTTAATTCTTTTATTTATACATTTAATTATTTAAAAAAATAAAAATATTTATATATTTTTTAATAAATAAAAATAAGATAAAAATTCATATCATTCATTAAAAATAAAAATTACAAAATACAAAACACTAAAAAAATAAAAATTACAAAATACAAAATTACCCAAAATTATGATATTTTTTAATTTTCTCTTTTCTCGCTAAAGTAGCCCTCAAAGCGTCTCCCGAAAGGTGATCATGCGAGGATATGAAAAACTCGAAGTCTTGTTGATATCGTTTTTCTCGTTCGATTTCTCGTTCGAGTTCCAACTTTTCTCGTTCGAGTTCGAGTTTTTTCATTTTATACTCCATTGTATCCTCAATATGCTCGTTGAACGAGCCTATGGTCGTCAACAACTGATGAGTAACACTTTCGTTCGTATTCGACTCACTCGTATTACTCGTTGATGTTTTTTTTGCCTTGTTTCTCCCCATGGGTCGTTGAAGTTGCTCGACCTCGTTGACGTCTTCATCGTCATCATCGGAAGGTTTGGTACGTTTTGAACCCCGCGATGAAGTTGTCGTCATCGTTGGAACGGCTCTCCATTTTGGACATTTTTTGAGGACTTCCCAAGCTTGTTCGTGAGTGAAAGCAACCCCAAGTTGTGCTCGGTACCGTTCGTGTGCCGTTCGTGAAATGTCGGCCTCACTCATTCCGCTTAATCTATTAGTGACCAAGTTGTTGTAGATGCCGCCAAAAGAATTTATTTTTTTATTGAGGTCGTTGAACTTGGTGTTGAGTTGATGAGTTGTTCTATAATTTTCGTGACCCATAGAATTAAAGAACACTTGTCCGATTCGGTTCCAAAAACTGTCTACATTTATGTAAACTCAAGTATAAGAATAATAACAATAACATTAATAATAATATTAATAATCTTAATAATCTTAATAATAATAATAATAATAATAATAACAATAAAAATATTACCACTGGTTTGTGCGTTACCGACAACGGGGTCCTCCGAAACGTCAACCCACGCCGACACTAACGCGAGTTCCTCGTCTTTACTCCACGTCTGTTTGGCGGCTCTATTTTCATATTTTTGTTTTTTCCTTTTCTCGTTGGTGTCGGGTTTGATGGTTCCGGGATAGAATCTTGGGTTTCCGGAAGATGGTAGTTGGCCGGAGTAAAACCTTGTGGATTGTCGTCGTCGAGATCGATTGCGGGTGAAGGAAGATGGTAGTTGACCGGAGTAAAACCTTGTTGAATCAAACCGGGACGTGTAAATTGGTAAGGAATATTGTGCGGAAATTGTTGGGGAAATTGTTGCAAAAATTGTTGCGAAAATTGTGGCGAAATTGTGGCGAAAATTGTTGCGAAAATTGTGGCGGAAATTGTTGCGAAAATTGCGGATGATAATCTTGTTGTGAAAACGCTTGGAAACCAAGCTCCAGGTCTTCTTGCGGTTGCGGTGTATCCGGTCGGTTACGACGGGATGTAGGTGTTTTGTTTGGATCCATGATGAAATTTGAGAGAGTTTGAGAGAATTTGAGAGAATTTAAGAGATTTTGGTGTGAAAAAATAAGAGGGATGGGTTAATATATATAGCGTGATTAAATTGAAAAAAAATTAAAATAAAATAAAATTACATAGCCGTTGGAGTTTATTATTTTCAAAATTTTAAAAAAAAAATAAAAAAAATAAAAAAAATAAAAATCATCGGGTAGCAACGGGTTGGGGAACCCGGGGCTGGAAGCCCGCTGTGAGCCCGAGCCCCCCCCGTAGCGGTACCCGACCGAACCCGCTGAAGCCCGAGCCCGCCTTCCGCTACGCATGGTCTAAGGCCAATAAAGCATGCCTCTAAATATATTATGATGTTTATTATTATAATAGTAAAGATGATTTGAGTGTGGTTGGAGTTGATTTTTTTGTTGTGTTTAATGAATTCACCATTTTTTAGGTTTTTAGTATTATATCTTTAGGTTGGGTTGGAGATACCTTTACAATAAAGTTTGTGTGAACTGACATATTCTTAGTTTTTTTTTTACTTTATGATTAATGATATATACTGCATTAAGGGAATTTAATTAAAATACCTTAAGTTTGACATTGGCTTACCAAAATACCCTAGTTCTTGAAAAATTTACCAAAATACCCTAATTTTTCGCGAAAGAAGCCCGCGATCGCGGGCAGGGACCAATTGTGAAAAAATTGGTGCTTCATATTTACACTTTCAGTCCCTGGCCCGTGATGGTGGCCCGCGATGGGGACTGAAAGTGTAAATATGAAGCACAATTTTTTTCACAATTGGTCCCTGCCCGCGATCGCGGGCTCCCTTCGCGGAAAATTAGGGTATTTTGGTAAAATTTTCAAGAAATGGGGTATTTTGGTAAGTCAGTGTCAAACTTAGGTTATTTTAATTAAATTCTCTTGCATTTATATAATTATTAATTATTGATGTTGAAAAAAATCAATGATAGTTCTTTTATAAGAGCATCTCTCATGCAAGTTTTTTTTATAGCATCTCCAACAACTATGCTAAAATGGAAAAAAGTGGGATTTTAACATTTTTGTTGATCCAACAGCTATGCTATCATCTATGCTAAAATAAAGAAAAGATAAGATAGATTGTAAAAAAATTTTAATTTAGAGAAATCTCTAAGAGCATCTCCAACAACTATGATAATTTTTTTCTAAAATAGAGTAAAACCATTCAAAATCTCTAAAAAAAATTGTTCCAACTCCAACAGCTATGCTATTTTAGCAACTCTAGTATTAATTATCTTATTAAAATATTCAATTTATTTAATTATATTATTAAAATATATAATATATGGAAAGTTTGGAGAACAAAATTTTGCTTTTTGAGGGTAATGATTAGTTTTAAAGAGAAACCATCTATTTAGAGCATTTCCAACATATTATCTATAATTTTTCTAAAATAAAGAATCAAAAGGCAAAATCTCTAAAAAGATTTACATTTAGCTCCAACATATTCTTTATTTTAGAGATTTCAACATCAATTATATTATTATAATATTGTTTAAATTTATCATCCCAATGCATATTTTAAAAAGAATTTATAGATGATAATAATAACTCAATCCTATTGGTGAGAATGAATAAAAAAATTATCTCTCCATCTACTAAGTTTTAAAGAATTCTCTAAACTTGAAGTTTTCTTTAGTTTTCTCTATTTTAGAGAACCATATAGAGAAGCTGTTGGAGCAATCTAGAGAACAAAAATTTCATTTTCTCTATTTTAGAGAAGCTGTTGGATATGCTCTTAGAGCATCTCCAACAGCTTCCTCATAATTTCTCCAAAATGGAGAACCAAAAGTCAAAATCTCTAAAAAAATTACATTCATCTCCAACAAATTCCCCATTTTGGAGAAAAAACAATGATTAGAATATTAAAATATTGTATTTATCTATTAAAATATTATTTCTCTCTCTAAATTTTATTTTTCAAAAATTTCTATTGGTGCTCTCACTAAGTAATCGTTTTTGTGTTTAACTCCATATTTGGAGAAAAACTCCTTCTCTCTCCTACTTTCTCCATTTTAGAGATAGTTTTTGGGAAGCTGTTGGAGCAAAAAAAACAACCCAAAATCCCCATTTTCTCCAAAATGGGGAAGCTGTTGGAGATGCTCTTAGAGATTTCTCCAAATTTAGAGATTTTTACAATCTATCTCCTCTTTTTCTCTAGTTTAGCATAGATGATAGCATAGTTGTTGGAGGAACAAAAATGCTAAAATTCCACTTTTTCATTTTAGCATGGCTGTTGGAAATGCTCTAAATAGATGGTTTCTCCCCAAAACTAATCATTACCCCAAAAAGTAAACTTTTTTTCTCCCAGCTTTCTATATATTGAATATTTTAATAATATAATCAAATAAATTGAATATTTTAATAAGATAATTAATATTAGATTTGCTAAAATAGCATAAGCTGTTGGAGTTGGATGCAATTTTTTTAGAGATTTTGAATTACTTTACTCTATTTTGGAAAAAAAATTAGCATATAGCTATTGGAGATACTCTTACAACCTAAAAAAATTTAAATTTAGAGAAATCTCTAAGAGGATCTCCAACAACTATGCTAATTTTTTTCTAAAATAGAGTAAAACCATTCAAAATCTCTAAAAAATTGTTCCAACTCCAACAGCTATGCTATTTTAGCAACTCTAGTATTAAATATCTTATTAAAATATTCAATTTATTTAATTATATTATTAAAATATACAATATATGGAAAGTTTGGAGAAGAAAATTTGCTTTTTGAGGGTAATGATTAGTTTTGAAGAGAAACCATCTATTTAGAGCATTTCCAACAGATTATCTATAATTTTTCTAAAATAAAGAATCAAACATTTAGCTCCAACAGATTCTTTATTTTAGAGATTTCAACATCAATTATATTATTATAATATTGTTTAAATTTATCATCCCAATGCATATTTTAAAAAGAATTTATAGATGATAGTAATAACTTAATCCTATTGGTGGGAATGAATAAAAAAATTATCTCTCCATCTACTAAGTTTTAGAGAATTCTCTAAACTTGAAGTTTTCTTTAGTTTTCTCTATTTTAGAGAACCATATAGAGAAGCTGTTGGAGCAATCTAGAGAACAAAAGTTTCATTTTCTCTATTTTAGAGAAGCTGTTGGAGATGCTCTTAGAGCATCTCCAACAGCTTCCTCATAATTTCTCCAAAATGGAGAACCAAAAGTCAAAATCTCTAAAAAAATTACATTCATCTCCAACAAATTCCCCATTTTGGAGAAAAAACAATGATTAGAATATTAAAATATTGTATTTATCTATTAAAATATTATTTCTCTCTCTAAATATTATTTTTCAAAAATTTCTATTGGTGCTCTCACTAAGTAATCGTTTTTGTGTTTAACTCCATATTTGGAGAAAAACTCCTTCTCTCTCCTACTTTCTCCATTTTAGAGATAGTTTTGGGGAAGTTGCTGGAGCAAAAAAAAACAACTCAAAATCCTCATTTTCTCTATTTTCTCCAAAATGGGGAAGCTGTTAGAGATGCTCTTAGAGATTTCTCCAAATTTAGAGATTTTTACAATCTATCTCCTCTTTTTCTCTAGTTTAGCATAGATGATAGCATAGCTGTTGGAGCAACAAAATTGCTAAAATTCCATTTTTTTCATTTTAGCATGGCTGTTGGAAATGCTCTAAATAGATGGTTTCTCCCCAAAACTAATCATTACCCCAAAAAGTAAACTTTTCTTCTCCCAACTTTCTATATATTGAATATTTTAATAATATAATCAAATAAATTGAATATTTTAATAAGATAATTAATATTAGATTTGCTAAAATAGCATAAGCTGTTGGAGTTGGATGCAATTTTTTTAGAGATTTTGAATTACTTTACTCTATTTTGCAAAAAAAATTAGCATATAGCTATTGGAGATGCTCTTACAACCTAAAAGTTAAGTGACTTGTAGAAACTACTATTGTGAATGGTTCTTATAAGAACATTATCTTCCTTGGGTTCTTAAATAAGAACATTGGTTGTTACCATGAAGTTTGTATGAAATGATATATTCCTAGTTTTTCTTTATTTTGTTTTCGTGATTTTATAATTAATAATATATATTACATTTATATAATTATTAATTATTGATGTTGAAAAAATCAATAACACCTACAAAAAGGAGGTTCTTAGACCATCTTCAATGGGGTTACTAAATCTTACACTAAACATTAAATTTGGTGTAAATGACACTATTCACATCTCCAATGGGGTCTCTATTTTCCACACTAAATTTGGTGTAATGAGTAGTATTACACTATATTTGGTGTAACACTATTCATTTACACTACTTTCTACACTATTTTTTAAATCACTTTTAAAAAATAGTGTTACGCATTGAAAAAGATTTATTATTAACACTGAAATTTACACTATTTTTGAAATTTTGTGTACAATATAGTGTGACAGAGATGCTCTTAGAGCATCTCCAATGGATGTTCTTATAAGAATCTATTTTTTACACTTTTTGTTGCCACCTTACTTTTAACTCATGAAAATAAGAACTCATATAAAATTCTACAATGATAGTTCTTGTAAGAACCTCTTTTTATGGGTCCTATTTATTTTTTCAACTTCAATAGTTATAACTATAAAGTCAAGAAAGTTTAAAAAATATGGCCCGTTTGATTTGCAGGAATGGATTGGATTTGAGGGACTTTGGATTTCAAACCCATTCCAATTCCGTGTTTGGTTTGCAGAATTGTCCGAATTTGAAATCCCGTAAACATATGATTTTGGAAAACATATGTTTATATATAGACTATAGAGTCATTGGTCATCGGTCATGGTCTCACGGTTACTCCTAAGTCCTAAGGCGTGACACTTGACTTCGTTGTCACGTCACGTTATTTAGAACATTGTTTATGATATAGTATAGATGTACACACGCCAAATATAAGAACTACAAAAGTATTATATATATATATATATATAGAAAACATGTGTATGTAGGTGCACGCATGTACGCACACGCAAACACGTGGAAGAAAACAGGCCTGACTAGTTAGCGGGTTAGGCATTATGCGCCCAAACATGCCTATTTTTCAGAGCAAAAAGGGTTACGACTTACGACCCTAAAACACTAGACCTGAATATTTTGCTCACTCCTCGGTTCAAAACTTTTATAAAAAATCGCATCCTCGTCCGTCCTTGTGTATTTGTCGATAAATATAGTGAGTCCCATTCTTAACCAATCTTGACCGAACCCATTCTTTCGTTTATATACATTATTATAAGCTCTAACCATAATTCTAATGGGCCTTGCTTGCATCGGGACCTAATAAGTGGTCATGAACAAGACTTTCTAAGGACCGATGTTAATGGTCTTTTGGACCAAAAACTTTAAAGTCTTGGTCCTTTTTGTCTCTATCTATCTATCTAAAAGACTTCCTTTTGATTTTGACTAACTGTAAAATGTCATTTCCACTCATGTTAACGGGAAATTGACCAAAATAGCCATACCAAACAACAAAAGTGAGAAAATAGCCATTCTCTCTTCCGGTTTACCAAAATGAAACGACGTCGTTTTGGGCTATAGTGCGGACACATGGCCATTTTGGTAAACCGAGAGAGAGAATGACTATTTTCTCACTTTTGTTGTTTGCTATGCCTATTTTGGTTAATTTCCCCATGTTAACAAGGTGGTTTCCATTTGGCACATGCCAAATGCACACTGTTGTAAAACCACAAGTACAAATCTGGATATATATGATTAGATATTTACACATCAATCCCAAGACTTTCTTTCTTTCTTTTTACATTTTCAGTATATGATTTGAGCTAAAGGATGTACACATACATACATACATACATACATAGCAACCACCCTCTTATTGTTGTTCTAGTCTATATCTCAATGGGTTTCAGTCATTTTATCACTTTTTTCAGTTAACACAACCAATGGGTTTCACTCATTCAAGTTGAAGCCATAACAACAAACTTTTCGGACGTATATCGACTATAAAAATAGCAACTCATTTTATTACATAGTTGACGTAGTAGATCATTTCCATTTTCCGCAAAGCATCATGTGAATTATTTACCACCCTTCACATCTCTGCAAAGTTGTAGAGTTTCAACTCAACGAACAGGTACCAATCTTAAGCTCGTATCATTGTGCTTAAGATAATTCTTATGTTTGACCAACCGACTATCATTATAAACAGCTGAATGATTCAGAAAACTTCGAGGCAGCAGTTATTCCACTTAAGATTGCACCTTCAACATTTGGGTTCACACAAAAGTCCCCACAGATTGCAAGTTTTTTTGTTCTATCCCATATGCATTTCTCATCTCTTGCTATACTTGTTGCTGGAAAAGCACTTCCCCTACATCACATGCACATAAACATCTGAATAAATAATCATAAGATAAGTTGAAAAACATACACCTCTGAAAGGAAAATGTACCAGGCAATTAGATCACATTTTGAAGAATTGGGATGATCAATAGCAAATCACCATATAATCATACATATTACAACCTCCAGTTCCATTGTCGTACATTTTACAACACTAAGACACCATATGCATATTGATATGGGAAAATTGCATCAAAATGGAACCAACTTTCACTAGATTCCTGTTTTGCGGAATCAACTTTTGAAGTTATCATTTTAGGGCCTCCAACAAACTTTTCATATATATAAGGGTCTCGATTACCTGTTTAACAGGTAACTGGTTATCTCAAAATGATTTGGCAAAAAAATGAAAAACAAATGCTTATGTGGATACCAAAACAACCACATCAGTGAATCCAAATTCCATGTCATTTTTATTAAAAATATAAAACAAAACAATTTATTGGGGAAAAAAAACCATTTCTCCTTCCTCCCGCGCCCATCGCCTTCCTCGACCAACACTCCGGTCCTTGATCGATTGACGCCGTTCCTCCAGCCTCCAGTCTTTAGATCGATCGACGTTGTTTCTCCAGCCCTCGTAGCCTTTCCTCCACCGTCTCCGTCGATTTTCTGAAGTTTCTCCACCGGGCCATGTACCCTTCCTCTCTCCTACCCCTCCTTCAAAACAACACCTCCCTTACTGATTTTCTTCTTGATGTTGGATTTTTCATTTTATTGCTATTTTTTTCTTATAGTGTTATTTTTGTTTCGTTTGTGATGTGTGAGAATTGGGATGCTGCAAAAAGAATTGAGAAGTTAATGGTCAAATAGAATGTTAAGAAGGCACTGGACATCAAGTAAGCATGTTGGTCTTATGTTGAGTTCATGTATCATTCTACTAGATCCATTTGTCTAATGTCTTTGATGTTCTGGTTATCAACAATGGACTAAAATAAGGGGAGAAACTCGTGTATTGTGCAGAGACTGCTGCTAGGAAAAAGGTAAGGCCTATAAAGAAGGGGGACGATGGAGCGAGTTGCAAAGTCGTTGGATTTGCAGAGTAGCAAGATATGCAAAGACGATTAAGGAGGTCATCGGAGTTATAAAGAAGATTAAGAGGTCGCCGGAGTTGCAAAGACGATTAAGAGGTCGGTCTAGTTGCAGAGAAGTGTAAGCGGCGCTGTTTTCGTTTAGGGTGTGGGGAGTCTGCTCTGATATGGAATGTGGGGTTTTTTTTTATTCAATAACTTAATTTTTTTTGACCAAACGAATCTGTATTTATTTAATATTTTAAAATATAATGATTATAACTTTTAGTTGACATGGCATATTAGTTGGCATTAACCTGGACCTTAAATAGGTCATCATTAATAGGTCATCAGGTAAATTAGTCCCTTAAATATATCTAAAGTATGGTTGAGACCGTAAAACGATGACTTTAAAAGTTGGTTCCCTAAAACAAGAATCTAGTGAAAGTTGGTTCCATTTTGATGCAATTTTCCCCATTGATATTGTGATATTTATGTCAAGGCTTTATCATGCAGATACAAAACTAAAGGTTAAACTAATTAAATACCAAGTGAAAAGATGAGCAGAATGTTTGACACTGGTTTATGAGTAAGGCAACCACATAAGGACATTTTTCAAGTCATTATTTCCAAATGCCAGCTTGAAAATCTAAGTTAACTTAAGCTGGAAAATGTGGCAAGCATGTTAGAGGAGACAATGGCACTAACCATCTGTGAGCTTTCTTGAAAAACGGCACAGAGACATCAAGTCCAGTCCTCTGAAATTCTCCAAATAGTTCCTCAGCAATTTCTGCCAATGCTGCATTTGAAGGCTTCTGAAGTCCAGCCCGAGCAATTATACTTTCTGCATACTGCTCTGTTGAATGCAAGATCCACCGTTCACTGTGGCAGTAAAGAAGCAGAAGGATTATTTCTCTCACTAAAAGAATGCAATAAGATAGAACAGACACAGACCTGGAGGTAGAACGTTCTGGCTTACTGCTGTCACATATTGCCCATTTAAGTACTTCAGAATTCTCAAATGAGAAGCCTTTAAGTGGTATCTGAAGCAGGGACAAAAAATAAACGGATATATCAAAGACTTTATAAATTTTAACAGAATAATGGCAGTGAGCAATAGACAAGATTGAAATTTAAAATTTATGAACTGGGTTATGTTGGTCCGGAGCAGATAAAATGAGTGCATAAAGATGTGAGATTTGCATAAGAAAAATTATGGAATAGAACATCTCAAAAACTTTGAACAGAAATCTTACCGAAGACAAAGGAATTTCAAATGCCAACATGAGGGCGAAACATGGTCTAACAGGAACTTCTTTAACCATGTCAGCTATCCCTGGTATAGCATCCAGGTCTATACTTCAAAGGTAAAAAAGTACTAGGTTATGATACATCATGTGACAGTTTCAAAGTCCATAGGCACATAAATTCAAGAAAAACAATTAACGACACAAAGAATCCGCACTATTTTGTTGGTCAATGGATTTGTGCCTATCATTTATGAGTAGGGGACAGAATAAATAACTAGGCATCCTTCTTAGCTTTCAAGCTGTTTTGCATTTCAATATGATCAAACATATGGTCATGTAAATGTCTAAATGTCACCATAAATGGTTAAGATGTGTGAGTTTTAAAACTTTGACTTAAAGAGTTGCAACCAATCAAAACGAGAAAGATATAGGGAGCAGTTATACCAAGTGGAGGTGGCTTCCCAGTGACTTGAGTCGACCTGTGAGAAAATGTGCTCTTGTCTGATGCTACCACCCCATGGAACTGACCAAGATCTTGTCCATCCAAACCTTTTAAGGACCATGAATCCTTATTTTCCAACCACTCCAATCTCGCAACCATGACCCCGAATTTACTTTCAATGCCTGATGAAGTGGGTAAGTAAGACATCATTCTAGGCTAAGTCTGCGAATATAGTACAGTTTTAAAAAATATTCTTGGTACCAGGTTCCTGGCATAAAGCTTTGCATATAGAATTCATTCCTGGGATGCCCACATATTTCTTGCTTAATCCTTCCTGAAATGAACAGCTATTCAGAAAAAATAGTACTCAAAGAAATGCAGAGCAAGTTATGATAGAGCTTGGAGAAGAACAGATAATCATTTAGGGCAACCAAAGTCTGGAACTTTTGCTGAAGTCCAAACATTCTAAAAATGCTACACAAAACCAATAAAATTTTATGTGTGTTGCCTATGTCCATAGATATGCGTATACAATCTGATTATATAGCAGTATTCATACTCATTGCCATGTATAATTAATTCAATCAATGAATGACTATGTCCGCATGGAAATTTAGGCTCTGTCATGTGGGAATAAGCAATAACTGTCTATTACAATATCAGTTAAAATTATCTAACTTTTAGATGCATGTACACTATATAACGATGACCATAGATTTTGCACGTCATCCTTATAAGCATGTGGATGAAGATATCTACAAAAGAATAATTCAGGCTTGCATAATGATGCATATAATACTTCAAGCTGCAACAGCTAATATACTGATTTAAAAACTCAAAACAGGAGTTGAGACAAATAAGGTGGGCAAGTTGCAATAATAAACTATGATATGATAAAATAGAAGTAAACCTTTTCGAAGTTGACAATTTTTTTAGTAATGAAATCAAATGACCCATAATTCTGTTTCCACTCAGCAACAAGACCTCTTGCTTCCCAACCCCTAATCATCTCCTCCACGTCGGTGTTAGTCGTGGTGAAACAAGGTGCCCCATGGTCAAAATATAGCTCCCTTCCATCTTCAGCAATTTCTCTGCAAGTTCATAAATTGAGCTCTAAGAATTGTGGAATATAATACACAAGTAATAAAGAAGATCGCGATAGGGTTACATAAAGACAACGAAAACAAAAGCAGCGGTACCTTCTCCGAGACATTCGACCGCCAGGTCCCCTAGCGGAGTCGAAGATGGTGACTGAAATGCCATTTTTGGCCAAATTGGAAGCGCAGACAGCTCCTGAAACTGAATCATTTCATAATTGGATAGGATTAGATCGGAACAACACACACACTTACACTTCATCTATGCGTATGGTTTCAAATTACGTAGTACTATGAATATGAATATGAATATGAATATGAATATGAATATGAATATGAATATGAAAGAATGTTGCTCACTTCCGGCACCGATGACTGCAACCTTAGTAGTTATGGGATTCATGGTGCTGGTGCACCCCTCATCCTCAACATACCAATTTCTCCATTATATATGTTCATCTTTGGTTAAAAACTTAAAATGCTTTAACCCAAATTGAAAATTGAATCTAATTCCAATTTTGACCATACATTTCGTATTTTCTTTTTCGGATTAAACAGAATAAATCAAATAGGCAAAACTTAAAAATGGTATATATTATTTTTCTTAAAGTCTAATAAATCAAATCAAATAATAACATCCAACAATTATTTACAATATAAAAAGATTAAATATGCATCAAGAACACATACAACTGAAATGATAGTTGACCATATAAACATCAAGTTGCAATATAAACTAAAAGATTTAGAAAATGTTGCTTCTATCATATATATATATATATATATATATATATTAATCTATTTCTATCCATAAACAAGGTTTCAATATCAACTGTTTGGAATTTTCAAGACTTAATATTATATGCATACACAATCACAAAATAGAAAAACATGATAAAATATAATCGAACCGGTAAAAATGCTTGTTTGGTGGTTTCAAAATTTTATTTTATTTAAACTTATGGTTGAGTTTATTTGTTCGTTTTTAATAATCATTGCATACTTATTGGTAAAATAACTTATAATATACAATAGATAAGTCAAATGTCGTGTTTCGTGTGTGTCTAAAAACGACTTATTTGGAAGAGGATGTAAATAATAAGATGTGAGCAAAACTACATAAAGGATAATTGTTTTAGTACATATAAAATAGACCCGAAACTATACAACAAATGTGCGAATACATAGTTACATGAAGTCTACACATATAGCTATGGCCGGATGATCATTTTTATTTTTAATTTTATCTTTCTCTAAGCAATCTTTGATATCATTTCATTTAATCTTGATGACATGATTTTCTGGCTTTTTTTATTTTATGTTTCATTTATTTTCAAAACTATTAAAACATTGCTAATAGCTTTTCTATCATATATGATTGTATAATAGATGAATTTGATTATTATTATTTTGTAATCTAATTTGAAAAATATAACACATATTTAAAATGCATAATTCAAACATAGTTTAAGTTAAATATGGACTTATAAATCTTTTCAAGCGATGATATCGCCTGACTATAAGAAACAAAGTTAGATATTTTTGCAATACTCTCTGTTCAAGTCTTCTAAAACCTTTTTACTCCAATAAATGAGGAAAAGGTCACATAAACAAACTTTAGCAATGAAAAATCTAGGCACTCAACACTCTTCAAAAACGTAATTTTTTTTAATTACAACAAATATATGATGCGATGGCTCATGTCATCGTGTACCTCTAAGTAGGTCTACCCTTTATTTAAGTAAGGGGTTGTTTGTGTAACACCCGTAATTTCGGTAAGTAAATATCACCCAAATGTTTTGCATCTTGAAAATGGTGGGATTTATGTTTGGAAAACATTACGTAAAGTCTCTAAGAGTATCGGGAGTTTTGGCGTCGAAAAAGTCGAGTTTCGGGGTTCGGTACGACTTGTGCGACTATGACCATGTCATTGTCGCGGTGGAGGTCGATCTGAGCTTTTCAAACAGAAACTGGTACATGGGTCGTGACAATGCCACGCGACAATGCCCTGGGCATAGTCGCGGTGTCAATGTCGCGCCGGGGTGCTGGGTTGCTGTTTCAGATCGGGTTTTAAAGGGGTTCAGCTAGCTTCTCTCTCATTTATCATCCAAGATCGATTTCTCTCTTTCTCCAGGCGATTTTCTTCCCCCTCTTACCCAAATCGATTTCCTTTCCCCAAATCAACCACAAATCCTTCCCTCTCTTCTTCATCTTCTTCACTTAAACCAACCCATTTCCACCATTGTTGAGCACTTGGAAGCTTGAAACTTTTGGGAGTCTAGGAGCTCTCTTTTTGGAGGATTCAAGTGATTAAGGTAATCTCTAGCTAAATTGTTGTTATCTTTCACTTTCTCTTCCATATTGAAGTGTTTTGGGTGATGTTGGTGGTAGTTGATTATGAGAATCTCCAAATCTCGTCACCTATGAAGTTAGGGTTTGGTATAGGTGGGTATTTTGGTACATATTTGGATGGATGATGATTTCTTATGGTTAAACTTGAGTATTGATAGTTGGAAATTCACAAATCTAGGTTTTTGGGAGTTTTGGCTTGAGGATACAAACTTCATCAAAGGAGCTTACGTTGGAGAAATACTAGATTTAGCTAAATCTAGCAAGGTGAGTTCAAGTTACTTTGCGAAAACTTTGTACATGCCAAAATGAGTATTTTACATATTTTTGTGTGTTTTACTTGAAAATGTTTATGGTTGAGTTATTTGGATAGTTTAACTCTTTCGAAGTGTTTATCTTCATAAATGTTTAAAACACCCATATTTGGGGCTTTTGGATAATTGGATGGTTAGAAACCATATTTTGTCTTTAAAAGATTAATTGCTCAAAATGAGGTTTATTTGATGGTTTAATCATGATAGCGTATTTGATTTTAATAAACCATTTGGGAAATGCACTTTTAAGTGTTATGTGTCATTTTGAGAATTATAAGGGTGTGAGTCCTTTGGGAAAACCCTTTTTGCTTAACCGTATCAGGTTTCGGGTTAATAACAGTTTTGTGGTACTTGTTTACCTAAATGAGGTTTAGATGCATTTTATTGCACATGATTGATATTTACACGCTCGGGGTGGAGTCTAGGATGTGTTATATGCTTAATTGCATTTCATTTGCATGATTTGATGTTGATAAATGATCATTAGATCTTTGAGCAGAGGGCTCGGTTTTGGACTCGATTGAGTCTTGATGGCATTCGCCCGGTTTTATTAAGCTCGACGTGGGCTTGGGGTTTGCATTGCATGAGTTGCATTATGTTTGAGATTTACATGAGTTTGAATGCATTAGTTATTCTTTTGAGGTCATGTATGAATTTTTAAGTTAAGTAAGCTTGTTTTGGATGGTGGGTTTTCCAAGGTAAAGACCTAGTATGGTTGATGTCATCCGTTTTCCACATCCAAGAAGCTTACTTACATTTATCTAATCGTGGTTTAATTTATGTGTTTGCCACATCTGATGAGATCGGGTCTCCCCCGTCACCGAAGGGTGTTGATTTTGGGTAATTTATCTATTCACATTGTTGAGGTTATATTACATGCATATGGATTGTTTTCCATGATTGATGGACGGATTTATGTTACATTCTTATTGGACGTTTTAATTGCTGGAGTTTTATTCTATGGTATTTGGATTTTAATACATTTTACGTTGCGTGAGTTTTGCTTCGTATTAAGTTTCCAACGAAAGAAAATATTTAAATGGATGGTTTCCATGTTTTACGGGTTGAGTATGTATTGTCAACCGTATTTGAAGGTTTTGCCTAAAACTAGATTTATTCACGTATTTGAGTGGGTTGGGGTTCGTAACTCATTTTTGGAAAACGCTTTACACTTTTGGGGAAGATTCCCATGGATTTGGGTGCGTTGGAAAATGAGTCATTTATGTCTATTTTGAGAACTCTTTGGAAAGGATAACCTTTGTCGCAAACTTTCATTAAAGATTTGTGGAATCATGACTAAAACCACTAATCCCTGATTTATGTTTTTATACAGTCATGATAAAATGCTTGAACTCACTAGGCGTAAGCCTAACCCTTTTTATTTGTCGGCATGTGCAACAGGCTCAGGTTGGGTAGCTCTAGCTACATTGTGAAGTGGCGAGTGATAGTAGAGTGCACGAGAGGTAACTTGAGTAGTGAAGTCTTCCGCACGTACTTGGAATTAGCAACTTGTGTTGTGTTAAGTAACACACGTTTAAGTTATTCTATTTGGGAATTAATGTTTAAATTCCGAGGTATATTAAGGAGTGAATTGTAGAAATGATTTTATCTTGTTGGGTTATTTATTGAAATTTTTAGTTAGTTGCTCGTTCCAAATTTGAGGGTGTTACAAGTTGGTATCAGATCATAAGTTTGAGAGATTTAGGTGTTGATTTTAGATATCTAGACTCAGACTAGCGTTTGTTTAAGTAAATGAGAGTAAAATTCACCTTTAGGCACTTTAAGATAGGATGTTTCGAGGTCAATGGATGTTGTTAGAAACGGGAATCACGTTGAGAATAGCAAGGATAATCATGTACGGTGCGTTCATAGTGACACCTGGCCAGTGTCATGGTGAACCTACTAGTACATGTGCATACTTGAATTGCTTTCATGTGATGATCGTTGGGGTAGTAAAGGAGGTTCTAAGCTAGTAGTCGTTGGAATAGATGGACGATTCTAGTATTAGTCACTTGGAGTGACGATAAGCATGATGTTGCTTTAAGTAGACCGTTTCGGGTCAAGATCGATGGTTGGACTAGAACCATAGGCTTGTTGAGCCGACTTTGATTTGAGAAAAAATCGTAAGGTCAATTGATGTAATTCCCAACTTGCCTTAAGAGGTTTGAATATCTGGATGACAATAGTGGACCGGAGGATTATGGAGGGGTATGAGTTGAGATGTTGAATGCCAACCATGTCATGCACAAAGTTTGTTTTGAAAATGAATTACATTTACTATTTCTTGTGTTTCGAATCCATAAATGGATTGTGTTACAATTTTGAGAAATGTTTAGCACACACACAAGATTTCAAAATCATGATTTTGAATGTGCATGAAATCGTTTCATTTCGGGAGTTGCAAACTCCGCCGGAATTTGTTTTGCTTTATTTCATTGTTGTTCAACATTGTTTTGGATATAATGATAATCATATTTTAAGATGTTGGGCAAGTAACTACGGCTTGTGACTTTAACATTGGATCTCCTCCACATATGTTAGAGTTAGGACGAAAAGTTATCTTCCATGATGTCTGTGTAAATTATTTTGGAGAATTTGTTTAATATGAGTTTGTTAAACAATACTGGTTATATGGTATTATCCTAGAAGGGAATTTTGGGATTTTGGCGTCTCATTTATGACTTAGCTTATAGCAAATTGGCTTTGAAAGCATAATGTTTAGTATCGTTTTATTGACTTGGAGTCATTGAGTCCATTGAGGTTCATGGAGTGTTGTTTTATGACATGTTGAGTCGTATGAGTAGAATTTCACAAGGTGCATGCTTTAATTACTTACGTGAAAGGTTTATAAATTATGTGGGTATTCTGTCCCACTCGAGTTTTATTAAGAAAGGTTAATTTTATGCCGTAAGGTGTAACAGCCCACTCCAAAGCATGCCAAATTAAGACATTAATTAATATATATATATATATATCGCCAAAACATGACCAAAGGTTCACATCAACAAAATTCTAAAATTTGGGTTTGCGGAAATAACCCTATTCCAACTGAGAGTATCTAAATACTGAAATGTAGGGAAGTCCACTAATGCAAGCCACGCCCGCCCTCACGCCTTCTCTTTACCACTAGAGGAACCGCACTTAACCTGCTTACCTGAAAAGGGTTTCAGTTTTGAAAATGCGAGGGTTAGACCACAAGGTCTAGTGAGATCCCTCAGTTACATCCACACCACATATAGCAATTAAAGAGTTATGCGAAACATAAATCAATATGAAGTTTGGTTAATAACATTCACACAATTGACCAAATCGTCCATCCAGTCACACACACCCGTGGCTTGATCCCAGGGCGCTCAATCACCCTCGTATGGGACACACCCCCCATATATCCGTCACACCATGTCATATGGGTCACACCCCCCATAAGCGTCATACCAAATAGCGTATGGGCCACACCCCCCATAAGCGTCACACTATGACGTATGGGTCACACCCCCCATAAGCGTCATACCACAACAGATGGGACACACCCCCCATAAGCATCACACCTTAATGATTGGGACACCCCCCCCCATATACCTCGCACCAAGTATAAGTAATTTATATGCAACATATATTAAGCAAACGCACATGTACGAGTAAATGAACAAGTACCATCAAGCTTCAGTTAGAAAACTCACCTGTTACGCTTACGATCCTTTCCTACTCTGACCTGCATTTCCAGATGGTCTACCTGAGCAAAAGGGTAAACTCATAAGCTGATCATCTCAACTCCCCGGACGACACTCTATTCCGGACAGCACACTTATCCGGACAACACCCTTATCCGGACAACACGCCTATCCGGACAACACACCTATCCGGACAACACCCTTATCCAGACAACACGCCTATCCGGACAACACCCTTATCCGGACAACACGCCTATCCGGACAACACCCTATCCGGACAACACCCTTATCCGGACAACACGCCTATCCGGACAACACCCTTATCCGAACATCACCCTATCCGGACAACACTTTATCCGGGCATCACCCTATCCGGACAACACTCTATCTGGAATATCCAACCATCCGGACACACACACGACTACCGGACACTTACCCGGAAACCTTCAACCGTTCAATGTGTTTGGACGTCCCGAAAGTTGTCCGGACGTCGACCTGACCCTTATTTGGACCGAGAAATCACGGAAATGGCCGAAATCTCACAGATAGAGATTAGCAACGGCAATAGGGTCAATAAGCTCAACTACTGCTGAAATATTAGCTGCAAAAGATAAGATTTCACACCTAATCTCTTCCATTTAGTTCCAAACCCAACTTTTAACAAAAACCCCCAAATAACTCATTAACAACAAGAATCAGGGATTAGAGAAGAGGATAAGTGATTACCTGCTTGAATCCAAAAGAAGTACACCTTCTATTTCTCCCAACAAATCTGCAACTGATCCTTCTTTCTTGATTTCACCCTCTTTCTTCTTCTTTCTCCTTTCCTTCTCTCTTTTCCCTCCTCTCTCTCTAATTCACTCCAGCAGCCACCAACCACACACAAAATCAGTAATATGGAATGTTCTCTAGGGTTTTGTGCCCAATTTATACCCTATCTCATAATTGCAAAATACTCCCCTCAACTTCCACTTTATTAAATTTCCACCACAAGACTTGGAAACTCTTTCTTTTGGACACGGTTACTACAACACTCCCCCCTCAAAAGAATTCCGTCCCCGGAATTCCGTTCTCGAAAGGTGAGGGCACTTGGACATCATATCCGACTCCACTTCCCACGTAGCCTCTTGTCCCTTATGATACTTCCACTGAACCCTCACTAGACGAGTCTCCCTATTCCTTGATTTCCGGACCTTACTGTCCAAATTAACTATTGGTTCCTCTTCGTACCCCAATTTCTCATCGATATGGACATCTTCTAACGGAGTAGCCACATCCGTCTCGGCCAAACATCCCCTTTTGTGGTCTAGGGCCACCATTAACTTCCTGCGAACCTAAATGGCTTATCAGTAGCCGACCGCGCGACCTCCGGTCTCACATAACGTCTCTTTCCCGCGATACATCTTTACTCACGGAAAGTTCACAGATAACTGCACATGCCGACCCCTTTGCTTTTCTAAGGATTTTCTTACTTCCACTTGCATAACCCTTCAACAACAAAGCGTACGCCAACAATTTCCACACTTTCGAAAGATTACAACTCCTACTCTAGGAAATTTGCGTACCACAACTATGACGCCTCAGGTCAACGGTACATGGTACCGTCCACACACTTAGACGCACGGTTGCAACAAATTTAGAATTTTATTCCACAACTTCACTCCCGTGACAGCACAAGTTCTAACGGTTAGAGTCACAACAACATCAATTTCTTAACGAACCTTCAATTCACCAACCTATCACAAGACCACCCTCGAGTATCACCTTAGCTCACAGACATAATCCTCTTCGACTGATAACACACAATTCTACGATCACTTTCCCCACCTCAAAACACGTATAAGGCAGATAACACTTTCTCACCTGAACTGTGTTGCCCACGGTTCATCAATAATAATCAATTCACACCCTTTCGCCATAGCAACACCCCCACACTATACAGAGCCAAAAGTAGAAACCTCCACACTTTAACATCTGACGTACCCATCAATCCAACCCGAACCAATCTTGAAGTCACGCATCCGAATTCTCCTTGCATCTAACAGTCGTCCATCCACATGTGAGATAATTCAGGGTTCACTCGCTACCAGCAAGGAGCAACTATGCTCACACAAAAATATTCTTACTAGCTTAACACTGAACGACAAAGTTTACTTGGAACATTTCTCACACTACTACCAAGTCAACTCCAATGGTCCTTTTTGCGAACACTACTTTCGACTACATCCTTCCACTTCCTTTTCACTCCTAAAACACGATTCCAAAGATCGGCTCACGGGAAGGTGCACACTCTTGATCAACCACACAAGCTGACTTTCCTTGACTCGAAAACCAATCATATACATGCCAATCCCCCTTTCTCATACTCCCACTAGGAGTTCATGCACCCGACGGTGACGTTCTTGAAAACATTACTTCCACTTTTTGTGCCACTTGCCACACCTTCTACTTCACGCTTACACACCCATCCCAACCTACCGTCCCAATTACCCTATGGACATTTCTCATCCAACATTTACCACTCCATACACGCAATTTCAACGGTTACTATGCCCAACCAACAGTTTCACCATCTTTCATACGAGAAACTCCACCCAGTCAATCCGAAACACACTCGATGTTCGAAGCGACCACACATTTCTCATTCCTCAAAGATATTAACTCACCCCTTTGCATTTCCTTTATAAACAAGGATTAGCCCAGTATACCCAAAGGTTTCATATTTACAACGAAACACTGTAAACTACTCAATCCAAGACCACGCCATCCCCCTCTTAGCTAGCCACCAACTTCCACCCCAATCTCTTGTTTTCGGATAAAAGCACCACACCCAACTCTAGCCACATAGAACAACTTATCAACAAATCCCGAGCAAGGATCTCCACTTACGCTCATCTCATAACAACACTAATCCACCACTTAACCTCACAACACTTCATTCCCCCCATGCTTCGCATGCTTACTAAATATAAGTTACCGCCTTCATATCTACACAACCTCACACACTAGAGGTTCTATCCTCACGACTACTGTCCGCTCACTAGGCCATGCTTTCTCCCGCCAAACATCACATATATTTGAAAGAGTTGGCGAAAACATTATGCAATAACTAATCTTGCAATTCAACATCCTCACACGAATAACGGAAAAACCTGGCTGGTCACTACACACCTGTGACCTGAACTAGGGCTCACACCCGCCCTTGGGAACAGACCAAGTCTATTCGAACAAACCACATGGGACGCACCCCCCATGTATTTTACACCATCAACCTGAGATTTACACACTTATATAAACCAAATGCAAACACACAATAATAAGTATGCACGTTCAACTAACAAACAGGTACTACCAAGCTTTGATTTAGAAACTCCCAACTTTGCCTTCCTCCCATCTAGATGAACCACAAATTTATGACCGTCTACCTCACTCAATCGAGCCCTTAATTCCGACCGACTCTTCGGATCCACTTGAGACACGCTCAAGTAAATCAAACTATAAGACACACCCTTGCAATCCAACATAGTCTAATTGTCCCACATTAGTTAGCTAACTACATCCTTCGCAAATGACATAACCGCCATATAGGATGAATCACTTATCCTACTAACACATCTCCACCTTCAAACACATCTCCACCTTCAGGATATTTACAAAAGGCGGCCCATCCTCTTGACAGATGCATACCTTTCCACACCGACCTCTCATCTCCGCGCACATACCCGACGAAGTGATCACTCAAAGGCAACCTTTCAAATTCAAATCTCTCGACAACGAATTCAACACCCGCCGCTGACTTCAACCTCAATGCCCGACAATTAGTCTAAAGGCAAGTTAACCACGACCCCGGCTTCATGCCGATACCGTTTCATTCACATACCACGACGTTACCTTTCAAAGTAATTTGTCTACTTCGAAATCACCCGGAACACACCTCCCCCGTCGACAGTCATATGTCGACTTACCAAAAGAGTAAGGACTCCCACCACACAAGCATTTCCATGGTCAAAGACCAAGACTACAGGTAGACACGGTCCTCCCTATACTGTAACACTAAGGTCACAAATCAACCATCGACGACTCAACCACATTTTCCACTCCCGGAACTTCGCTCCTTCTTAGGCCCGATATCGCTTACTACCTAGCGAGTTCATAAAATCATACACGGATATAGGTCCGCCCCTTTATAAAACATTCACGGAATAAGGTCCGCCCCTTTATATAACATTCACGGAATAAGGTCCACCCCTTTATTAAACATCCACGGAATAAGGTCCGCCCCTTTATAAAACATCCACGGAATAAGGTCCGCCCCTTTATTAAACATCCACGGAATAAGGTCCGCCCCTTTATAAAACATCCACGGAATAAGGTCCGCCCCTTTATTAAACATCCACGGAATAAGGTCCGCCCCTTTATTAAACATCCACGTAATAAGGTCCGCCCCTTTATAAAACATCCACGGAATAAGGTCCGCCCCTTTATTAAACATCCACGGAATAAGGTCCGCCCCTTTATAAAACATCCACGGAATAAGGTCCGCCCCTTTATTAAACATCCACGGAATAAGGTCCGCCCCTTTATAAAACATCCACGGAATAAGGTCCGCCCATTTATAAAACATCCACGGAATAAGGTCCGCCCCTCGTAAATTGGCACCCTACAGTCACCCTAGGGTGACAATGAGTCAGTCTCATGCTGCCTTACAGGGCCACACTACCCTTAGCATAAACGGGTCACACCTCCCGACACGAGCTGGCGGGCCACACCCCCCGACTTAGCCAATTTACACCTCGAACAATGTATGACTCACTTAACATTGAAGGCTATTTGCTCCAGCAGGGTTAACCTTTTTGCAGTTACAACAATTCGACGCCGACACCCTACTTCCAACCAAACCATTCGGTTCCTTACATTAGAAACAACCTTCGGTACCGATACTTTCCTTCACACTTGGATGCTCCAACCCCACAGTCCACTTGACTATAAATACGGCTTCACCTCGGTCCAAAATGGTTGGCCGACACCAGTGTTACCAATCCATGCATCTATCACTTCTCATCCACTCCTGTCACTCTTCCACTAACTCGAGAGTGAGACGGCACATCTCCACTATCCGATCCTTGAGTTGAAACTCTCAAGATCTCAATTCGCCGACATCGGGACTCCTAGAATAAGGACTCATCAGAGATTAGGAGCTCATCTCCAATCATTTATTTCCCTTAAGAACTCTAAAGGTTCTACTTCACACAGACACTCATATCGAATACGATGCCTCTTCTAGGTAGTATCATCAATCACGCCAAGAATAATCTGCACAACACACTAAACTGTTGCCATAATGACAAGGTTAAACTTTACACACAACACAGATTAACAACCGTCCCAAAATAACAAGGCAAGAATGATCGCCGTCATGCACCTGTAAATTCACAATTACACTGGCCAGGTGTAATCCCGAACTTACCTTACATGATAGTTTTCACCACCCTGTTATTCACGCTTCCCAGTGAGGTCTTCCTAGGCTTTCCTACATTCTCAGTTGTACTTCTACAATTTAAGTTTAGGCCCATCCGGTCACCTAAATCCCTTAAACTACGGATCTGATACCAACTGTAACAGCCCACTCCAAAGCATGCCAAATTAAGACATTAATTAATATATATATATATATATATATATATATATATATATATATATATATATATATATCGCCAAAACATGACCAAAGGTTCACATCAACAAAATTCTAAAATTTGGGTTTGCGGAAATAACCCTATTCCAACTGAGAGTATCTAAATACTGAAATGTAGGGAAGTCCACTAATGCAAGCCACGCCCGCCCTCACGCCTTCTCTTTACCACTAGAGGAACCGCACTTAACCTGCTTACCTGGAAAGGGTTTCAGTTTTGAAAATGCGAGGGTTAGACCACAAGGTCTAGTGAGATCCCTCAGTTACATCCACACCACATATAGCAATTAAAGAGTTATGCGAAACATAAATCAATATGAAGTTTGGTTAATAACATTCACACAATTGACCAAATCGTCCATCCAGTCACACACACCCGCGACTTGATCCCAGGGCGCTCAATCACCCTCGTATGGGACACACCCCCCATATATCCGTCACACCATGTCATATGGGTCACACCCCCCATAAGCGTCATACCAAATAGCGTATGGGGCACACCCCCCATAAGCATCACACTATGACGTATGGGCCACACCCCCATAAGCGTCATACCACAACAGATGGGACACACCCCCCATAATCATCACACCTTAATGATTGGGACACGCCCCCCCCCCCCCCCCCCATATACCTCACACCAAGTATAAGTAATTTATATGCAACATATATTAAGCAAACGCACATGTACGAGTAAATGAACAAGTACCATCAAGCTTCAGTTAGAAAACTCACCTGTTACGCTTACGATCCTTTCCTACTCTGACCTGCACTTCCAGATGGTCTACCTGAGCAAAAGGGTAAACTCATAAGCTGATCATCTCAACTCCCCGGACGACACTCTATTCCGGACAGCACACTTATCCGGACAACACGCCTATCCGGACAACACACCTATCCGGACAACACCCTTATCCGGACAACACGCCTATCCGGACAACACCCTATCCGGACAACACCCTTATTCGGACAACACGCCTATCCGGACAACACCCTTATCCGGACATCACCCTATCCGGACAACACTCTATCCGGGCATCACCCTATCCGGACAACACTCTATCTGGAATATCCAACCATCCGGACACACACACGACTACCGGACACTTACCCGGAAACCTTCAACCGTTCAATGTGTCCGGACGTCCCGAAAGTTGTCTGGACGTCGACCTGACCCTTATTTGGACCGAGAAATCACGGAAATGGCCGAAATCTCACAGATAGAGATTAGCAACGGCAATAGGGTCAATAAGCTCAACTACTGCTGAAATATTAGCTGCAAAAGATAAGATTTGACACCTAATCTCTTCCATTTAGTTCCAAACCCAACTTTTAACAAAAACCCCCAAATAACTCATTAACAACAAGAATCAGGGATTAGAGAAGAGGAGAAGTGATTACCTGCTTGAATCCAAAAGAAGTACACCTTCTATTTCTCCCAACAAATCTGCAACTGATCCTTCTTTCTTGATTTCACCCTCTTTCTTCTTCTTTCTCCTTTCCTTCTCTCTTTTCCCTCCTCTCTCTCTAATTCACTCTAGCAGCCACCAACCACACACAAAATCAGTAATATGGAATGTTCTCTAGGGTTTTGTGCCCAATTTATACCCTATCTCATAATTGCAAAATACTCCCCTCAACTTCCACTTTATTAAATTTCCACCACAAGACTTGGAAACTCTTTCTTTTGGACACGGTTACTACATAAGGCGACTAAAAGGAGATAAGTTTGGAACTCTAGTGTCGTGTAACTTTTCTTTCAAAAGTTTGTGTTATTAAATATTTCGTGCAACTAGTTCAGTGTATGGATTGATTTATACGTGTGCTTAAGTGATGCATTAAAGATCATTTTGGCGACATTTCATAATGACTTGCTTGGTGCGCTTTCGGTCAGTTAAATGTTTTATTTCCATTTTATGTAAATGCGCTATATCGACTTAGGGGTATGCATAGCTTGGTAACCATTGTTTCTTGTCATTTTGTTAAACGAATCATGAGCGAAATTATTTGTTAACTCATTGTATAGATGATGACCATTTGGGCAAAGAGTGTTTTGGCGTTGTGGAAATCATGCATAGTTCGCAATATTACTTTTTTACAAATACAAATGTGAGAGTCGTTGACATTTGGTCAATATTGATTTGCCGATCATCTTGGAAAAATTGAAAACCTTCTTGGTTTGGAGAAAATGTGTATCTTAAGTATTTTTTTGACAAATACATTTTAAGCATTTACGTTTTGACGTTTTATGTTCCAAGTACGAAACTTTGAGGAAAATGCTTCGTGATGAAGATTTTAGAAAATGGTTGTAAAAAACTATAGTGCGTGTGGTTTCTTGTGTTTTGAACATTGGCACGCACCGTTGGTGCAATTAAAGATTTGAAATCGGTAGGAATCTTTTGGGGTGTCTACCTTTTATTAACACTTACTTCCTCCTATGCTTTGGGAAACGCACTGTTGTGTACAAGTTTTGGTCAGAAACGTTTTACTCAAATGTTGTTTTAGTTGATATTCGCAAATAATGGGAATGGATCGATTTTGTATTTAAATTTAGAATTTATACAAGTCGTTTTGTGTTTTGACTGAGGTGTAATTATAAATCGATTCCTTGTTTTGTACAATGAACTGACGCACGCAAATTTTGGTTAGCAAACTTTGTTTTATGCCATATTATGGTTAACAAGGGAATTTTGGAGTCAAATGTCGTTTGGGTTTCTTTTGAAATACGTGCACACCTTGTGTTGCTCTCCGTTTAAAGTCGAGCAGTCACCTTACATGCATGACATGAGTCAATCCATACTAGAACCGTGGCGGTTCATTTTAAAGAAGTTGTTTATTACGTTTTTGCGTATTGCGAGTAAACTGAACTGCAATTAAATGGTTTTCAACATGATTTCTTATGTGGGACGAGCGTGTCCGTTGTGCGTAACTACCGATTTGAGAATAGTAGTTTTCTATGCGTATGATTTATTTGTTATGAAAATTCTTGCGTTGAGATTTCTGTGAAAAGTTTTGTTGATTTGTATATTTGTTAAAAATATTCGCTTGAAAACCTTGAACTCATTAGGACCTTGGGAAAAGTTGAGCAACCCGATTGAAAGTAAGTGTGTAGAACCTCGACTGTGAAGAATTGGGCGTTCGGACACGTAGTGCGATTATAGGCCGGCTGATATTGATAGTGAAGTCAATAATTTTATGGTAATTGGAGGGTTAGAAGTGCAGTGACGCATTTCAAGGTTGGTATGGCCATTATGTTGACAACCTTAGTTTTGTGAAATACTCGGTAAACGGAACTCATGTGTGAGGTCCTATTAGAGTTTAAAGCTTGGTGGTATAACTCGGTATCAACCTTTGTGGGTTTGAGGTCGGAATCCGTTAGTATAATCGGGGAATTGTAGGCTAAAATTTAAAAGAATGATGGTGATGGTGGTAGTAACCGTAAGATGCTCGATTGTGAGGAATGATTTTGGTAGAATAACCTTCGTGCGTGGGTGATGAACCTGTCGGTTGATAATTCATGTGAGACGAATTTTGGAGTCTATTAGAACCCGTTGGAGTTAATCGACGGGTAATAGTAGGAATTGTCGGAGTTGATGATTCTGTTGGGTTCGTTAGTGAACAAACCGTGAAGTGATTTAGAGTTTTAAACTAAAATTGAGGAAGATGGAACACTTTAAGGTTGGGAGACAACCGAAGTCGTTTAATGAGGAGTTATTCCAGTGGTTAGAGTGTTCTTCCGGACATAAGTAACGTGTACTTTAAGGGGTTTCATTGGTAAGAAATTGGTTCGAGGAACTGTCTTTATGGTTGTGTGGGAAATTTAGATTCCAGTTAGGAATTGACGATTTGTGGTCGACATTGAGTCGATTAGCTTTGGGTTGTAAAGGATATAGATTTCGAGGACGAAATCGTTCTAGGGTTGGGAGGATTGTAACACCCGTAATTTCGGTAAGTAAATATCACCCAAATGTTTTGCATCTTGAAAATGGTGGGATTTATGTTTGGAAAACATTACGTAAAGTCTCTAAGAGTATCGGGAGTTTTGGCGTCGAAAAAGTCGAGTTTCGGGGTTCGGTACGACTTGTGCGACTATGACCAGCGACTATGACCACTCTCACCCAAATCGATTTCCTTTCCCCAAATTAACCACAAATCCTTCCCTCTCTTCTTCATCTTCTTCACTTAAACCAACCCATTTCCACCATTGTTGAGCACTTGGAAGCTTGAAGCTTTTGGGAGTCTAGGAGCTCTCTTTTTGGAGGATTCAAGTGATTAAGGTAATCTCTAGCTAAATTGTTGTTATCTTTCACTTTCTCTTCCATATTGAAGTGTTTTGGGTGATGTTGGTGGTAGTTGATTATAAGAATCTCCAAATCTCGTCACCTATGAAGTTAGGGTTTGGTATAGGTGGGTATTTTGGTACATATTTGGATGGATGATGATTTCTTATGGTTAAACTTGAGTATTGATAGTTGGAAATTCATAAATCTAGGTTTTTGGGAGTTTTGGCTTGAGGATACAAACTTCATCAAAGGAGCTTACGTTGGAGAAATACTAAATTTAGCTAAATCTAGCAAGGTGAGTTCAAGTTACTTTGCGAAAACTTTGTACATGCCAAAATGAGTATTTTACATATTTTTGTGTGTTTTACTTGAAAATGTTTATGGTTGAGTTATTTGGATAGTTTAACTCTTTCGAAGTGTTTATCTTCATAAATGTTTAAAACACCCATATTTGGGGCTTTTGGATAATTGGATGGTTAGAAACCATATTTTGTCTTTAAAAGATTAATTGCTCAAAATGAGGTTTATTTGATGGTTTAATCATGATAGCGTATTTGATTTTAATAAACCATTTGGGAAATGCACTTTTAAGTGTTATGTGTCATTTTGAGAATTATAAGGGTGTGAGTCCTTTGGGAAAACCCTTTTTGCTTAACCGTATCAGGTTTCGGGTTAATAACAGTTTTGTGGTACTTGTTTACCTAAATGAGGTTTAGATGCATTTTATTGCACATGATTGATATTTACACGCTCGGGGTGGAGTCTAGGATGTGTTATATGCTTAATTGCATTTCATTTGCATGATTTGATGTTGATAAATGATCATTAGATCTTTGAGTAGAGGGCTCGGTTTTGGACTCGATTGAATCTTGATGGCATTCGCCCGGTTTTATTAAGCTCGACGTGGGCTTGGGGTTTGCATTGCATGAGTTGCATTATGTTTGAGATTTACATGAGTTTGAATGCATTAGTTATTCTTTTGAGGTCATGTATGAATTTTTAAGTTAAGTAAGCTTGTTTTGGATGGTGGGTTTTCCAAGGTAAAGACCTAGTATGGTTGATGTCATCCGTTTTCCACATCCAAGAAGCTTACTTACATTTATCTAATCGTGGTTTAATTTATGTGTTTGCCACATCTGATGAGATCGGGTCTCCCCCGTCACCGAAGGGTGTTGATTTTGGGTAATTTATCTATTCACATTGTTGAGGTTATATTACATGCATATGGATTGTTTTCCATGATTGATGGACGGATTTATGTTACATTCTTATTGGACGTTTTAATTGCTGGAGTTTTATTCTATGGTATTTGGATTTTAATACATTTTACGTTGTGTGAGTTTTGCTTCGTATTAAGTTTCCAACGAAAGAAAATATTTAAATGGATGGTTTCCATGTTTTACGGGTTGAGTATGTATTGTCAACCGTATTTGAAGGTTTTGCCTAAAACTAGATTTATTCACGTATTTGAGTGGGTTGGGGTTCGTAACTCATTTTTGGAAAACGCTTTACACTTTTGGGGAAGATTCCCATGGATTTGAGTGCATTGGAAAATGAGTCATTTATGTCTATTTTGAGAACTCTTTGGAAAGGATAACCTTTGTCGCAAACTTTCATTAAAGATTTGTTGAATCATGACTAAAACCACTAATCCCTGATTTATGTTTTTATACAGTCATGATAAAATGCTTGAACTCACTAGGCGTAAGCCTAACCCTTTTTATTTGTCGGCATGTGCAACAGGCTCAGGTTGGGATAGCTCTAGCTACATTGTGAAGTGGCGAGTGATAGTAGAGTGCATGAGAGGTAACTTGAGTAGTGAAGTCTTCCGCACGTACTTGGAATTAACAACTTGTGTTGTGTTAAGTAACACCCGTTTAAGTTATTCTATTTGGGAATTAATGTTTAAATTCCGAGGTATATTAAGGAGTGAATTGTAGAAATGCTTTTATCTTGTTGGGTTATTTATTGAAATCTTTAGTTAGTTACTCGTTCCAAATTTGAGGGTGTTAAAGTTTGGTTGGTTTTCATTAAGTCTTGTGTGGATATAGATGTCTGTCTGGATTTATCTGTCTGTATAGATTGTGATATCTTGTTGTTTGTTTGTTGTGCTGAACAAATTGTTCGAATGTCATAAATAATTGTTTTACCCTGATGTTTGTTTCTTGTTTTATTGATCTTTTGACACCATTGCAACCAAAACCTTCAATTAATGTCGTCTATTGCACCATTTGCAACAAAAACCTTGGATTAAACTCCAAGAATTAGAATCTAAACACAAATTGATAAAAAAATAATCAAGAACATCAAACGCATCAGCAGCTTGCAACAATAACAATGGATATGAAGAACAAGAAGATGGAAAATCAACCCCAAAATCCCTAAAATCAAACCCAAAATCTAATCCTTTAACTAAAATATAATTTATAAAGAACGAGAATCCAAGGCAGAGGTGAAGTCATATAAAGTAGCTAGACCTGTGATGTTTCGTAGAAAACTCAACACTTTGATTCTTGCATCAGTAGCATCACTCTAATTACCAGCTTTTGTTAACTGGATAGCCTCAAATTGAAGCTTCTCCAATTGGGTTTTCTGTTTTTCATTGATTAAACCAAGATAGTAATTATGTAGGTGGATGAGGTGTAACGCCCTCAAATTTGGGAATAGCAACTAAATAAAAACTTCGATAAAATTTCTTCTACAAACCCATCAATGGAAATGCCTCAACTTTAAAAACATAAAAATTTACTCCAACAATCAATAACTTAAATCACACTAAACTAAGCAAGGTCGGGTGTTACTTAACCCAACTATCAATTGTTATTCCCAAACATAAATGCGGAAGACTTCACCAAGCTAAACATTCCTCGGCCACACAAATAGCACTCAAACTCTTCACAGTGTCGCTAATGCTATTCCCCAACCGAAACCTGATGCACGTGCCGAAAATAAAAAGGTTAGGCTAACACCTAGTGAGTTCAAGAGTTTTCATCACTATATAATAAATAAAACAGAAGAAAGATTTCTTAAATCACGATTGTCAATAAGTAACAGTTTAGAATGTATAATGATGTCTTTTCCAAAAGTCTCACCTTTGTGATAAACGTTTAGATAGAAATATACCAAAACATGGAACTAACCCCATACTCACGCAAAGCATAAATAAGATAGAAATCCAATTACCAAATACATGGAAGTATGTGCATCATTCAAACCTTAATACATATGGAGGGGATCCAGTATTAAAGCCATCAACTGCAATTACTCGTACAAAACCAACGATAATAAAGTATGGATATTTCAACATCCGAAAATAATGTTTGACAACAACGGGGGAGACTTGTATCCGTTGAGGGTGGAGGAAACACATGAGTATACCACCCGCACAACGTTAATCGTACAACACCTCGCAACTAGACGTCCAAGGGTTCCTACGACTTCTCAACAAGTTTCACCTCAAGAGACAGTTGACCTTAGTGTCTATCCCCATGATTCCACCACAAGGCTCGACACGCTTAGGACTACCCCCAATGCATCCCCCTTCAAAGCGGCGAAGGTCCTAATGCCTACCTCCAAAGTAGCACCTCCGGACTCAACCCTCCTAGTGCCTACTTGAAAAGTTAAGGTCATAAAACATGGGTCCCGAGGTCCAACCCCGAGATACCCAATCGACCATCACCAAAAGACTGACTTACGTGCCTATGGATCCAATGTAACACAATCTAAACTACATGACTCCAAGGAATGTCCAACATCTTTAAACATGTAATTAATAAATAAATATGTCTCAAATGCATATAACTTCGAAAACTCAATTTAGAGTAGTTTACATCGGACTAAAGTCCTCAAGACTCATTTAAGTCAAACCGAGCTCAAATGCTCAAAATCCATTTGACCAGCAAATAACGGTCCTCAAATAATAAATCACACTTAAACAGCGTTTATGCCAACATGTACCTCAAAGATACGATTAACCCAAAACTCAACATTGATTGTGACAAACGATTTCCAAGATAGACTCATACCCTTATATTTCCAAAATGTTTTGTAACACGATGACATGCATTTTTCCAAATAGTCTATAAAACCGTTTATACCAAAATGCATAAATCATCAAATAGACTTTACTTGTACAATAAATCACCAAAAGAACACATTTATGAGATTTACTCGTCGAAATATTTAGAATCCCAATATGAGTATTTCATAAGATTTATCAACTCAAATTTACCAAATATGAAAACTTTGACATTTACCGATAAATACCAAGTAAACACGTTACTACTTCAAAAATACATATTTTGGCATGTACATAGTTTTCACAAAGCAACTTGAACTCACCTTGCTAGATTTAGGCTAAATTTAGATTTCCCCCAAATTGAGCTCCTTTGAAGAAACTTGAATCTTCAAGCTAAATCCTCCAAAACCTAGATCCATAAGTTTCCAACCATCAAAAACCATATCCAACCATACAAAATCGTTCTCCAAACATTTTCATCAATAATCTCAACTTATACCCAAAACCTGAATTTCCAAAAATGAAGATAAGAGAATATTACCTTAACCTTAACTTGAATCCACCAACCAAAATACCTCCAGAATCACCAAGATGAATCACAAACTATCAATCTTCAAAGTGGAGGAAAAAGGGTTGGATGAAACCCTAGAAACTTGATGAAGAAGATGAAGTGAAAGGGTTCTAGAAAGGTTAAGGTTCATAAAAATGGTGAGGGGTTTGATTTGGGGAAGGATTTAGGGTTTCTTGGGGAGGAATAACGGTTTTGAGGGAGAGGGAGACTTTATTTCGAGTTTGGAAATGAAGTGTGAGAGATGAGAAGGTTTTCTTAAAGAAAAGAGGGAAAAATCCCGTCAGACCTCATGCGAACGTCCGCTTGATGTCCTATACGAACGTCCACTTGCACCCGGACTCCAGTTTCTGTTTCTTCCGCGGAAGCACACATTTGGCCTATGTGGACGTCCGCTTGAAGCACCATGCGGACGTCCACTTGACACAGTTCGTCCGGTTTGTCTCCCGATCACTGTTTTGGTCATAACTTATTCGTTTTAGCTCCGTTTTTGCTCCGGAAAGGACCGTTGAACTCGTATTCGAATTTCTCATCCAACAAGATCATAAAATCTAGGATTTAATCCAAAATCCTATTTTTCATATTTATCTTAAAAGATCGATTCTACACTGATTCGAAATTGTACTTATCCAAAAATTACGGGTGTTACATGAGGAGTGTGAGGAAGAGGATGAAGCTGAGAGGCGTTGACTCCATTGAAAGAGTGATGAATGAATTAGATGTTTATCAACACTGTAAATTTGTAAGGTGCATGTGCATGGTTGTGTAGACGGAGAAAGCCAATAGCATCTCTATTGCAGGTGATTCTTCTCCTCATAACCCTAGATTTGGAGAGAAGTTGTAGGTGATTCTTATTCTAATCGAAGACTGACCTGTAGCCGGTGGAGAAGCTTCGATCTGAGAAGTTGGGCTGCTGAAATGGCCGAACGGTGAGGGTGTTCGTGGGAGGGAGGCGGCTGAGGGTTTTGTGAGCTGAGAGTGTGTTTTTATTTTGAGGGGTAAATGTGGAAAAAAGGTGTGTGACCAAATAAAGGTTCCTCCTTTTATCTGAGCGAATAAGCCATGATTTTTTTGATTAAGCCACTTCCAAACACCACCGTATGGCTGCGCGAATAAGCTGAAGAGCCCACCAAGCTCTTTAAGCCACTTCCAAACATGGCCTAAGTTTTAACCAAGTTATATATTTTTCTTTTACTGAAAAAATATATAAAATTTGAGTTTAGAATTTTAATAAATATTAGTAATAGTTATTTTTGATATGTTGTTTAGGTTCATTTATTTTAAAGGAAGTCAACACATAATGAATTCAAAATAACAATTTTATATGGTATGAATTTTGCAAAATCACCAAATTGACTTTGATTAAGTATATATCCATTGACAATAAACATTATACAATTTAATAATTATGTACTAGTCTAGTAAATGAAGTAATTAGTTAATTAATTAATTAGTTCTGAATAAAATCCACTTTTAAATTTACGGTCCTCTATCTCTCTCTCACCGTCTCACGGACCTCAAATGCCCCTTTTATGCCTTTTTCCTTGGCCCTTCCCTTTCACGAGCACTGCCTGCAAAAGTCACCCAAAAGTTCTATCTAGGGTTCCGTCACGGACAAAGGTCAATCCACCCTTCTTTTATCTTCTTCTTCTTCTTCTTCTTCCTTCAGCTACCTTTCATCGCCTCATACTAAATGTATTCCCCTTAATTTCTTTCTTTCTTTCTTTTTATCATTTCAAGATCCCACCACTTGTCTATATATCTCAACACTTATTAGCTCAACAAATATTATCAACTTTGCTTCAATTCCATGAATACCCATGAAGCTTTGGTTTCTGGGATTCAGCTGATTCTACTCGAAAGGGAAATAATGAGCAAGTGATACATACATCTAGAGCTTTTACCAGTTATGGAAGACATTGTGTTACTTAAACAGGGCTGGAAATGGTTGTTGTCGGAGAGCCATTGTTACTCCGTCGCCGTCATGAATGCTGCTGGTTGTTTCAGGGACAAGATTGGGATTTCCATTGCACGCCATTGGCCTAGTGTTTGTTGTGGTTGTTCAAGACTGGCTAAGCTATTGTGCTACTTTCTGATTCAGTGGAAACATTGTTTTGCCCGTGGATCTAGATCGCTTTTTGGTTTGGGTACCGCCGCGCTTCTTGTCATCATATGGAGTTGCTTTCTTAGTTTGACATCAATGTCCTGCCTTCTTTATGTTCTTTTAAGTATGGTAAGTTTATAAAATCTTCCCCATTGCAAGATTTTGTGAATTTTGAATTGCTGCCATGAAATCCAGTTTGGTTCTTGAAACGACATTTTTACTATATATTATAGCACTCATTAGATCGATGGACTCCCTTATCACTAGATTCCATACTAGCATTGCTGTTATATACTTATGTATCATAGTTGTAGATAAAGATTTATCAAGAAAATGTGTCAATACTTATAGATCATGTATCCTTTTCCTGCTATTGCTCTGTCATATAACTCTTTAAATTGCTGCCTAGATCATGGCACCAGCTAAAACTTGAACTGTTTCTTACTTATGATGATGATGATGAACTCAAAGGGAGAGCTTGGAGTTTACCTTAGTATGATGTGCAAAAAGAATCAAGGATCATAAAAAAATGAACAAAGTGTGTAACATATAGCATCAGAAACCATAACACTTATTCTTTTTATATACTCAAGGTAAGAAGTCCTAACGTAGTTGAACACATAGTCCTTCAAGAACCACAAATCTTTCCAGCCTTCCTATTTTTAGCAATCCACGGGACTTCTTTCATGAAGAGGGGTAGGATGAATAATTGCAAGTCTATAAATCAGGATCACAGGGGTATAGAAGGTAGTATTACAACATATGTCTTGAGTTTAAGGGTATCTGTTTTGTTTAAGAAAATGTATAATATGCACCAAATTTTAACATCTCTGCTTGATACAAAAGTCTTTTTTATCCCTTACAATGCTCCTTTTTAAATTGAAAGTAATAATACTTCCAGATAAAGCACACAGTGTAGAAATCTTGGTTATTATGTATCAAAATATTAAGTATGTTTCTCTTCCCAATGTGTCACAACTGGATGTGATATGTATACATGGTGTAAATGTAATAGAAGTAGTATCAAGAGGAGGGAGTTGGAAGAGGTATTGGTGCTAATATCAATCTTGGCAGAAGATGTGTGTGTGTGACCATGATCTATATGACATCTTCATGTGCTATCTATATGTAACATAAAGTTGAAACTTTATCTTCTTTTGAGCCTTTCAGAAATTAAAGTGTTATTTCTCCACATAAGCCCAACAGTGTACAATTTATTGTTGCTAACTTCTATAATATGATGCGCCTGTTTCTTTCCCCGGTGCATCTAAGTGATTGGGGTAATTTATACAGGGTACAATTAAATTAGTATCAAGAGGAGGGTGTATAAAAGAGGTATGATTGGCTGGTAATTTATACAACATCTTCAATTGCTGAATTGAAGATAGACTTTGGTTGAGGTATGAGTAGGTTCATATTAATCGAGGCAGAAGTAGCTTATATGACTTTGGCCTTCTCTTGGATACCAAGAGAAAATAAGAATAGAAATGCTTTATGTTAGACAGGAAAAGTTGAGGAATGCAACTCATATTTGTGAGTCTGATTAAATTGGATCATCTTGTTGCTCTTGGCTATTAATATGCATATCAAGTTTTGGCCTACACTAGTGTATAAACTTAATGAAGCTTCATGGAGGTGAAGTAGAGTGGTATCACGAGGTCTAGACTGGTGCAGAGGCAATGTCAAGTTTCCCATAGGATTGGGTTTTGGAAGTTAAGTTTCAGTAGAAAAAAAACAAAGTGGAACAATAGAAAACGAGAATCAAAGCTATTCTGGTTAAGTTGTGATAGTTTTTACTATCTACAGTAGTTACTTTCTTGTACTCTTTATTTATATTTCGATTTGAGTTATACCTTTTTGTTTCATAAACATTGCAACTCCTTTGGGATTTGATGACAAAGGTGTGAAGTAATAATTTCATGGAATTAACAGTCCTACTTGTCTTCATAGGGTGCTGCTGCGTGTGCTATCCACTATCTGGGCCACACTCCTGGTTTATTTATAGTAGGGTTATTCGCTATTTTGGTCCTGTGGATGTATGGTAACTTCTGGATCACTGGCACATTATTTATTGTTGGAGGTATGTCTCATTTCCGATCTAAATTTCACTGGCTTATTATTGTTTACTTTAAAGCAAGACCATATCTTTGTTTATCTTGTTTTACTGGCTATTTATTGTTGCATTTTGCAGGTTACTTGTTTTCCCGGAAACATGCAAGGTTGGTAGTTTTAATTGCAACCTTATATGCTCTGTATTGTGTAAAAGTTCAAGGCGGATGGTCTGGATTATTGGTATCAATTAACCTTGCTTTCCTATCTAATGATGCATTAAACTGCATCCTCCAATGGTGTGACAATCTGAGTGAAAAGACACATTTTGAAGAGCAGAATTTTCCGGATTCATTTGTTGAAGATGAATTCCGAGCAGATAGTGAGTTTTTTAATGCTACTGATGAACCTGAGAAGGTGCATCCTACTGATGAAACCGAGAAGGTGAGTCCTACTGATGAAGCTGAAAAGGTTCAGTCATGTGAATGTTCAAGCGAACCAGCTTCCACGACAATTGTAGTGAACAAACCAAAGGAATCGGCCTCCTTTACTGTGGTCAAAGACGATTTGAAAGCAGTTAACGAGATGAAAAGAATTATTAGCTGTGTGGATCATTATGAAGCACTAGGATTATCTCGTTACAAGAGGATTGATGGAATATTGTTGAAGAAAGAATATAGGAAAAAGGTAGGTGGGTTTTGCTCAATTGCTAGTAGCATCTAAAGTTTCTTATGAATTATGGCCCCTTTCATTGTATAAAATGGCTGTTTCTTTCTATCTATCTCAGGCCATGCTTGTGCACCCCGATAAAAACATGGGAAGTCCGTTGGCAAGTGAATCCTTTAAAAAGATTCAATGTGCATATGAGGTAAAACCGTCATCAAGATTGGCTAAATGTTTTACTTTTTCAATCTGGGTGTCTGCAACTGATCATCGTTTTTACAATTTTCTCAGGTTCTTTCTGATTCTCTGAAGAAGAGAGACTATGATGAGCAGCTGAGAAAGAAAGAATCAAAGACTCTATCTCACAAGTCTCCTAGTACTTCCCATCAGGCATGTCACCATAAACATACTTATAAAACAAGAATCTTTGTTTGCATCAAATGCACATGATCTTTGTTGGGTGGTTTAATATTGGTCAACCTCGATGATAAAGCAGGAGACTCCTGATTACTGCTCTGTGGAATCACGGCGTATACAGTGCACAAAATGTGGGCATTCACATATATGGATATGTACAAATAGGACAAAGTTGCAGGCAAGATGGTGTCAGGTGGAGACTTTGTTTGAAAAAATAAGATAGATAAAAATATACGTCTCTTGTATTATCTTTTACTTATTGGAGAAATTGATGATAATCCTTGTATTTGTTCCAGGATTGCTGTCAATATCATCAGGCCAAGGATGGGGACGGGTGGGTAGAATACAAAGGCTCCCTCAGCTTCGATCGGCCTCAAAAGGTTTGTGATTCTCCAAGAAATAGCAAGTTAAAAGCTTTTTGTTACAATTTAGAAGATGGTGTTATTTTGGTGATTTAGGTGGAAATACCGCGTGCTTTTGTTTGTGCGGAGAGCAAGATTTTTGATGTTTCAGAATGGGCAATTTGCCAGGTGTGTTTTCGTGTATATGTATATAATGGTATTGAAAACATATAGTCATTAGAAAATGTGAAAAAAAATAAAGAAAATATGTTATGTATGAACAGGGAATGGGATGCAGGCCAAATACGCATCGTCCAACGTTTCGTGTAAACATGGTTGGATTGGAGAAACCTGCAAGATCGAACTCAAGCAGGTATCCATGGGATTTGGATGCAAAAATGGCGTCGGATGAAGAAGAGGAATTTGAGATATGGCTAAAGGAAGCGTTGGCGTCTGGTTTATTTAGCGAAACATCGAAACGTAGAAAAAGCTGGGGACCCTTCTTCAAGTTACCTCAGAAGAAAGGAAAGAAAGAATGGAATCGAATGTCTCAGTAAAAAGGATACTTTGGTTTCTTGGTTGGTTCTGTAATGTATTATGTATATAAATGGTGTGTATGCATTATTATTATTAGATTTTGATGTGAAGATGATGATGTTAAATTGTTAATAAAGCTGTTTCAATCAACATCAAAACACCTCCACCAATTCAAGAACAAATGATCGATGCTTACTATTTAATTTCTAGTTTTGGTCCCTCTACTTGTATTTTTTCGTAACTCACTATCTTTGTCTTATAGGGTGTTTGTGTATCTGAGAAACCGAGCCGAACCGCTTGATCCGAAAACCGGGAAAACTGAAAACCGAAAAAACTGGGTATTCACGGATCGGTTTCGGTTTTAAATTATAGGCATCTGCGAGTAACCGATCCGAACCGATATATATAATACATTTAATAATATTATATTTAATATTAACTATTTAATTTTTAATTTGTCATTAACCGAATAGTAGATATTTTTAAACAATAAAACTTATTTTAATTTCTTGTTCTTATATTATTTTTATATATTTGTTACGTAATTGGTTTAAAATTTTCTATTTTGTTATTATTTTTATATTGCAAATAATATTTTCCGATATAATTCGGGTAACCGTGGGTAACCGACTAACTTCGGTTTCGGTTTGGGTTCCGCTGCATGCGGTTCGGTTCACATTTTTTCTACTAACCGAGCCGAACCGACACCCCTAAATTTGGGTGTGTAAACCTAATGAGTGACCGCCCCAAACTTAAATATGGTATCTAAGTTGATGAAAACGCTGATTATTATCTAATAAATGTTTATTGGATAAAAATCATGTAAACGATCTTTTAATAAAAAGAAATAATATTTTAATTATTTACTATCACAACAATTAAAGTGATAAGAATTAAATGGATGTAAATTGCTCCTATTTATAAATGAATTTGTGAATAGTTATTGATTATTTGTTGTTGAAAAATCACTTTATAGTATATTTATTGGAACTATCATTGTATAAAAGTTTGTTGAAACTTATTACTGGGACCTGTGGGTGTTACAATATGGAGTTTACATTGTATAAAGAATTTGTTAAAGTCAATTTAATTGTTTGGAAATATACTTAAAAGTTTGTTAGGGGTATTAACTATATTAAGTATTTTAATAATATAATTAATATTAAAATCTATTAGAGTTAAATGTAAACTAGCAGTGTACCCGCGCAATGCGGCGGGAGTCACAAATGTAAACGATTTTGAATACGAGAAAGACCAAGAATCTTACCTGGTAAATATGATGATAATGATGGTCTTACGTGATAAGGGAGGAAAACACTCTTGCCATTTCTAAAACTGAATTCCAAAACTTGACCTCCTTATATGCCCAAAATCAATGTAAAAAAAACCCAGAAAAACCACTTAAAAAAACATTTAATCCCATTTGCAAGAATATGAAACCACCAAATTGAGACTATTCACTCCTATATTGATTTGAAGAACCATTAATAAGTAACCATAGTAATGTTAAACAACCCATATTGCTAACATATAAACAATCTAATCTGCTTTCAAAAATCATCATAGGCCTAATGCAATTATCATTTAAAAACTGTTGAGAGCCCCTCAACAACAACCACCAAATGAAGAATATTGATGTTCATCCCATTTTAATTAAGCACCAAATACCAGATTCCATGGATTAGGTCATTCATCATAACACTATAAGCCACTTTGAATCTCAATTACTATTCAAAGTTTATCAACACACAGCCAAGGAAATGCAATGTGTTTCTCAAATTATTGTACGACGAACAAAAAAGAATTCTAATGAATACATTTAAGAAATAAATACTAACTTTTACAAATTGGTATAAAAACATATCTCCCATGTATGAAACTGTCATCAAACTGTACTGCCATATTCTAAAAAGATTGTCTTTGTTAACACAAATACCGCATGACTGCATCCCACACCCTCAATTTTTTCATTGATTTTGAGATGTCAGGTAACCAAATCAGGTGCAAAAGAGCAGATGATTTTATAGTAAGAAGTGATCAATTACAAAAATAAAATAAAAAAGAAACTATTCACCGGTGATGATCTTAACTGACGACGATCTCTCCTTGCGTAGTTTGGCAGTCGGTAGCTGAAGAACAGAGTTCCAGTACTTTGTAGGCATTGAATTTTGTTATCAATATAGCGAGAGAACATATTCGTGATTCTTACCAGAGAAGTACAAATTTCCTACCAAAAAAAGACTACAAACGATTACCTACACATGCATATGATTTATTGAGTAAGATTTCACAATCGTGACTTTTTCAAGGAAACATATATGTAGACATACAATTAAATCTAGGACATGACGTATAATTAAATGTCATCACAAACATAATTGCATCAACGTGTGAAAGAGATGAGGTTAGCAAACAAATCATGGTGTTTTGACGTCCTCAAATCATTGTTTTTATCATATCTTTCAGATTATTCAACCTATGCATGTTATCTTTAGTCCAAGCCAAAGAAAAATGTACCACAAGCAGTAGCAAAAATACAAATAAACTGCTACTATTCTAGTAGCAAGAAAGATGAAACACTATAAATTAATTAAAACTATAAAGAAATGCAAAGAAGAGTGACGTAATGCCAAAGTTAAGTTGTTACACTTAAGTTGCCACAACTTGTTAAAAAACTTGGAACTTTGGTCTATTTGTTGTTAAAAGTTATTCAACAAACCAAAAGAAGGCTTGGATGGCTTTTATGTACAATGTTACCTTCGATCCATCTGTATACTCGTCTGCATTATATAGTACAAAATATAAAATAAATAGAATCCAACCAAGCTAACTGTATACATATTGATAATCTATAACTTATGATGGTTGCCAAGAAAAAGTTGGTCCGATATATATTAGTTGGCCAAACAACTATCAGTCTTATGAATCAATTGAACATGTAAAATATGGTTTGATATCTTAATTTTAGCAGCAGGAGAAAGGAGAGAAAAAATGAACCTCAAAACCAAGTTCATCCTGTAAAATTAACTTACATACAAAACTAAACCGTTGTTTTAGGGAATCTTGAAAATGACCTTGAGCCCAAATATGAGACATAATAGAAAACATCCGACATTCTAACAAATCTCTACACCCTAGTTAAATAACTAATAGTCCTAAACTGTTAAAAACTAAGAACGACACACAGAAAAAAATAAGCAACAAAATCCCTTCAAACAAAGGGATTTAATAATGTTTGAGAGGAGGCTACTCGATTAAACGCTTACCGGCTCAATCACCTCACCATGTGAACATAATAAAGACCAAGAATCTTACCCAAATGAGGGGTGCAATTAAAGGAGATGTAACCTATCCATATGCAATTTAGGCCTTTACAAAAATCATACCAAGAAATCCACTTAATGCTTTCAATCTCATAGCTTTTGAAATGCTGGGGCTTCATGAAAGGCTAATTACAAACACAGCCCAAGCATTACCCTTATGACTGTTAATGCATTCCAAATGAAGGAACATGCTTCCAGTGATTCATAAAATCTAGCAGCAAAGAAATAAAAGATAAGTTTGAGAACGGTAGCCATAGCTCCTTGTACTTTACAAATGAATTCGATGCCGAAAAACCAATTAACAATAATAAAAATGAAGAAAAGAAATGTTTAATTATACGAATCAGTGCCTCAAGCATCCAAGGAAGGATAAAAAAACATAATCTCTCAAGCCCGGTGAATGACGAAAGATATTAGGCAGCCACTACGAAACAAGCCTTGAAAACTATCATCACCAGCGCCAACATCCCAAAACTCATAAATACAAGAATAAAATAAAATTTGCTCTCATATAAAGGCCAAAGTTTTCCACATGAGAAACTCTATAGATTGAACCCTAAGTGGATTTGATTCATAAGTAAAACAACTTCCACTTTAAAGTATCAATAATATAACAGATACAAAAAGCAAACCAAAACTTTTGGATGAAATCCATCTATGTTCTAACCCATCTCTTTAGTGTGGTTAAAGCAAATTGAAGCATCATTGAGCATTAATTGAAACTGAAAAGAATTTGTCAAACCTACGATCAAAAATCTGCAGAATTAAAGGAACCTGCATGTCCATGAGGCTCTAAAATAAACAATTTGTTTTGGATCCTACGAAGTTCATAATTAATTAACACTCCTGAGTGATCATCTCAAGTTGGAATTCAATAATTATTAATTAATAACACTCTCAACTCCCAAAACATATGATCAAACAGAGGCGGTTGGGGTTGCCGGTTAGACCATAACTTTTTAAGACTCCACGGAAGCAACGAATATTAGAATGATGGTTGTACATTCCTTGATGAGGATTATAAGCACAATATTTGCACAACTATTTGGAGATCAAGAAAAATACAGAAGGAGAAATAGATGTGAACTCACCAAATAGATCAACTTAAGATGCTAGAAATTACCTTCACGTACACCAAGCATAGTCGTAAATTCTGTAAATCACACAAGGAAGGTAAACAAAATGTAGTCGTAAATACGACAAACCAAGTGTAGTAGACCACTGGAATTGCCTACCCATCTTTTCTCTTGTCTTCAACTGAAAATTTTGCTGCAATTCTCGTAGAAAAATATTCAGACATTAAGAAAATGACTTGATTGAAAAAGCAAAGAATTAAAATAGACGATGATCACCATTGGTATTTTCTCCTCTTATTAAATCGGTGGTTCTGTGTCAATCAACACTAAGAACGAAAAGCATACAAACGAAGAACACAAGTTATCGAAACAATCCAAGTTCGAAATTTTGCACTATAGAACTAAAACGATTCATGTGATATCAGTGAGACTCACATTCCCCTCGAGAATTGACAAATGACTCTTGTGGCCTTTCCATTTCTTTTGTCATAATATCAACAGAAAAAAGGTAATCATTAGTTAAAATATTTTTATCTTTTATATATAGATGCTAAGTGAATAAAATGATTTTCACCTTCATAATTGTCTCTTCCTTCCACATTTGAATAGCTTTAAAGAAAGTTCTTATATGTCCCTATTAACAATGAATCATTAGAAGAAGAAAAAAAAACTTGTCAGTACTTTCCAGCAAAACTGAATGAATAAGTGGAGAATAGTTGAATGGATAAAAAAAGAAAACCAATAAGTGGTTCATTAAGAAGGAAAACAAACAAGCTTTCGGATAAAACAGTCAATAAGCTAAGATCAACTAACAACAATGATCTATCTACAACCCATAGAACTCCATAGGAATCTAAAAGCCTCAACAATTTACAAATCATAAAGAACTCAGATAAGTATTCATTATGAAACATAAAACCAAATTAACAGACTTGAAGTATGGAATCCAACTGCAAGAATATTCCCAAATGAAAAATAGTGGTACCATAAAAATATTTATTGGGTATTAATTCTTGTAATAAACCCATAAATAAAAGTTGAATCTTTAATGATAATTGATACGAAATTTAAAGTGGGTGGGAGGCTTACCTGAAAAGAGTGATTAGCTAATAGGGGGAAACAACACTTAGAGCTACACCAAGAGTGATTCCAAGCATGACCAACCTTAAAATGTATTTCACATGCTCGTGAAACAAAACCAGATAATATTAGGTTGGTCCAAGACAATGGTGAAATAACAGAATCAAAAAGTAGATGGTTAGAAAAGCTAACACCTGATGGAAAGCGGGAAAAGCCACATCCGAAAATGGTTTGTTGCTATCAATTTCGAGTTGTATACGGAAATGGAATCCAAAACCTGTCAATACAAAAAGAAACATATACAATCTTACATAAACCTAAGGGAGGGAAAATAGGAGCATAAGAAACAAAATTAGAAGAGGGAAAAAGACTCAAGACCAGGATCGAACAAGGTACCCGTAGAAATATGAAACCAGGTAAGCACGTAGGTTCAAACAAATAGTCAGGAACAAAAAAGCTTAATCTAAAACCAGGCGAGCATATACTTGAGGATTGAACCTCTTAATAGAAAAAGTATACAAAATCAAAGTTCAAAATCCATAATAAACCCTAAGATTACTTACCTGATTCAAATCAATTAGAAGAGGAGATTCACGTAGGGGTGGTGACGGAGAGGCAGACGCCAACAGAGGCAGGGCGACGACGAAAAGGGCAAGATACGATTGTTTTCCTGGAGAGAGGCTTTGGAGGGCATCAATCGTTTTTTAGATGGGGGAAGCAGGAGCAGAAGAATCGCCAGCTATTACGAAACCCATTTGAATTTTGAAACAAAATAGTAGGGGATAATTAAATGGTTAGTTTTTAAAATTAAAATTAAATTTTTAAGACTTTAAGACTTTGTGTATAAAGAAGTAGTATCTTGTGCATTTTAAGTTGTATTTAAGACTTTAAGACTTTCATCCTAAATGCTTTATAAGATAGTATAGATTATTTAAAGAATTCCAACTTCTAAATTATACATTTAAATGTTATAAGAGCAACTACAGCTTAAAATAACCCTCTAAACACTACGCTAGTACAATATGCATCCTGTCATACTAATACAAAATCTTATCAACCGCATTGCAAAATCTTATTTTTATGAAGATTTGATAGAGAAGAACAATACTGTCATCTTTGATATTCTTTATGATGAAAGACATTTTTGTTAGTCGCTTCATCAGTTAATTTAGGATTTTAACGGACAAACATAAATTTTTATACTGTCATCTTTGATATTCTTAAGATTTGTTACATGGTTGGATGTTGCCGAAGATGGGGTGGGGGAGTTGCTCAACCATCGCGTTTGGGGGAGGGGGTTAGTTTAGTCACTCACGTGAGGGGCATGTTGCCACACTCAAAAGTGCAATTTCACTCGCAGAACAAAACCAAACAAAATGCAAACCATAAGATTATGATGAGTACGTACTACTTATTGAAGTTAGACAATCGAAAATAAAAGTTCTGATAAACCAAAACTTTTTATGTGTTCAAATATCTTTTTATAAATGTTTATATAAACTAGTCATTGTACCCGCGCGATGCAGCGGGAGACAATTCAATTCTAAAACCAAATACTCAAATCTTACCTGTTTTGTATTATTTCTTATCAATCTTGCGCTTATCGGGTCATTTACTTTACCGGGTGAAGGTGACAATGGCCGATAATGATCGATTGTTCAAAGATTATGAAATGGAATTAACGGATAATGAGGTATCCAAACTCAAAACATTTGTTGTTTTTAGTTTTTAAGGACCGACTTATGCATTAATAGTTTGTACTTTTTACAACTTATATTTAAAAAGGAAAATTAGAAATTTATGTTTATACATACTCAAACGTAAAAACAATTGTAAGAAAATATGGTAATAATGTCCAAAAACTATGTCTTCTGTGATGAAAATATTGAGTTACACAAAATTCTAAAAAAAAAGACGGGATAAATAAATTGGAGAGTCTAATGACTTTCTAGAACTATGAATGAAAATCAAGTTGATTTACTATAATTTAGAAAGTTATGCGATATGAAACAATAACTAAGGGATATAATATGATTGAATTCAAAAGGGGATATCCAATTTTGGTCTATTGAAAAAAGGGTTGCAGATAGATAGTGGCAATTTTGGTTAAAACTATGCCATATTTAACACTATTAAGAAGTTCAATTGAAAATGTTTAATTATTATGCTTGGACATGTAGGTGACAAGCATTTTGCATCACCATCTTTCTTCTGCTTGGACCTTTAAAGTGATTCAATCACACTCATCAATTCTCTATTCACCCGACAAAAGAATAATGCAAAATGCTTATTCAAGGCTTCTGAAATACACAAAAGGATTTCTATAGAGGCATAGAGAATGTCCCATCTTGATATAAAACATATTGGTTTGTCTCATTCATTAAGGACTGCACATTTTTATATATTTTGAGCACAACCAAATAGTGATCCCTTTTACTTCTAGCATAAGCATAGATGCTTATATACCACAAGTATTCGGAAATGTCATTTGAACATGATGGATATTTCATAATATTCTTTTGTGCCCTTAACGTAAGTCTACCTTCACATGTCCTCTCTTTTATGAAAGTTTAGCCAGCAAAAATATCCTGCAAACACGACTTGCAGAAATTGTGTGCACATTGTAGTAAGCGGGAGATTCATCACTTTGTGGCAGATAAGGTAGCAGAACTCTGCAGTAGAAAATACTTCATGATATAAGCATTTTACATATTCATAACGAGCTATGAAAACTGATGACACTTAGATTTTTGCCTGCATACACCTAATGTCATGTTTCAAGCAATTGACATATAGCACTCGAATTAATAAAACAGTAAAGCACAGACCTTTCAGGAGTCGTTCACTCACGGACATCATGTTTGTCTTACGGCAGACTTTCTTTGCAGTTGTGCCAATTTCAACATCTCTACTGTCTGCATGTTTTCTACTTCTGGGTGGATGGATTTTCCATGACCAACAAGCTTTCTCCTCCTGCACAGTAGAAACGAATAATAGGATTGATAGAGTGCAATTGCTAAAGCAAGCATAATGAGAAGAAGAAAACATGTAGGAAACAAAAAGCCACAAACAAAATAAATCCACTCCCAAAATAAATATTACTTCAGTGAACCTAGAGAACAATCAACATTTTTTTGGCATGATCATATGATAGCTTTTACAAGTCAAAGACACAAACATAAAACTGTTGATGGTAAGTTTTCATAATCATGAAACATTTTCAAATTAACTTCTTAGCAATTATAATAGTGGTTGTCATGCTACTTTTTTATAAACAAAAAGATTGAGATGCTTAGTAGAGTATCTCATTATGTTAAAGCACATTTTTTAAACAAAAAGATTGAGATGCTTAGTAGAGTATCTCATTATGTTAAAGCACATACCTCATCAACCATAAAGATGATGTGTATTGAAACCTAAATGTTGTCTTACGGGACAACTTAAGAAGTCACCTCTTTATAATTAAGGAGGATTGAGATGTAATTGTATATGTGGTTCACAATCCATAGTTATATCTCACAAAATGAATTATAACTATAAGGAATAAGATGGCTACCTGACCCATCTCACCAAGTATAAGAACGCCATCAGTCTCCTGCTCCAACGCAATATCTGAATTAGGTAATTTTATATATAGGTGTGCACAATAGACAAATCCACCTCTAGAGTTTTTAAGAAGAGAGAGAGAGAGAGAGATGGAAAAAGAAATTGAATTGAACAAACCCAAACTATTGCATACCAAGCATCGAGCGCGATATATCATAACCAATCCATTGATGCCCATCTTCAGATATTGTTTCACCACTAAGTCCTGAACAACAACCTAACAAGCATGAGAAGAATAAACACGGGTCTCTGGTTATTTCAAGAAGACAAATCTGAATAACTTATCAGCTTATTAAGGATATCTACAAACTTGAGTTAATTCTTTACTAACACATAATATTAAGAGCACTTGAAAGATAGTCCTAGCTACTACCTCGATTCCTCAAATCAGATACACTACTCTCTGCCTTCTTTTGGCTAAACAAGGCTTCAATTTTACTTATTAGCTAGATATTGGACAATTTCTCCTCTATATATATTGAAACCTCTCTTCTCTCCTTAGGGGCTCTTTTTGAGACATCACATAATCACTTGCTAATTAAGATAGACACAAGATAAATCAATATTTTTATCTGAAGACGGAAACCCACACTTGGTCGATTTTCACAGAGAGTTGATAAATCACTTGCTATTCTTGCCAATATACATGTGTATTCTTTGAACTCAAACGATTTCGTCATCGTAGGCAAATCCTTATCACTTGAGGAAGTCTGGCCAACAACAATTAACTTTTTTTGCCCAAAGTGATCGTGGTAATTAATAATTGGATAAGATCAAAAACAAAAACACATCACAAAGCAAAGCAAAAAAACGCTGTAGAAAATAAAGAAAAATAAAATAAACGGAATTTACTTCAAATCTAATAAAACATGAGAACAATAATTGTCATGAACAGGATTCCATATTCAACAATCGGAAACAAGACATAAAACAGAAATACAAAATGTGAAATATATCGGAAAGATGGAATCAATCAAGATCGTAAGGAATACCTCTGCGTATTCTTTCTTCTCGGCCTTAGGTTGCTTCAATGGCTTCACTTTTCCTCCTGCTAAAACCACATGTTTCGAATTACCTTGATGTTTGGTCTGAAGTGACATATTATTAGTTTTTCTTTTTATTTTCTTGAATTTATAATCATTAATATTTTATATTTAACTTATATAAATGACATGGGACCCATAAAAAGAGGTTCTTGTAAGAACTACCATTGTAACAGTTTATGTGAGTTCTTAGTTTGATGAGTTGGAAGTGATGTGGCAAGAAAATTGCAAAAAGAAGGTTCTTATAAGAACCTCCATTTAAGATGCTCTTAGAACACCAGCTCCAAATGCTTTTAGAAAAACTTTATTCTCAAGCTTGAACCAAAAAAGAAAAAGGACCCAAAATCCCATTTTTTGAAGACCAGAAAGTAGAGATCTTTGGTTAAGAAGATCCTGCTTGCTTAAAAACTGGAAAACTAATTGGTTCTTTCTTTAATGCAAATTCTTAAATACAAAAAATGAAGTGGAAAGCTTGGATTTTTTAGTAATGGTGCGTACCAAACATAAGAGTTGCTTACACCCAAACCAATAAAAGAAGCTCACTTTCAATGATCGTTTTTGGCCAATTAACCTTATGCTCTTCAAACTGAGCTGTAATTATGAAAACCCACACAATGTATCAGCTAATTAACAAAATTTCCCCAAATAAACTACAATTCTAAATGGTTAGTAATGGTGCGTACCAAACATAAGAGAAGCTTACACCCAAACCAATAAAAGAAGCTCACCTTCAATGATCGTTTTTGGCCAATTAACCTTAAATGCTCTTCAAACTGAGCTGTAATTATGAAAACCCACACAATATTAACAAAATATCCCCAAATAAACTACAATTCTAAATGGTTAGTAATGGTGCGTACCAAACATAAGAGATGCTTACACCCAAACCAATAAAAGAAGCTCACCTTCAATGATCGTTTTTGGCCAATTAACCTTATGCTCTTCAAACTGAGCTGTAATTATGAAAACCCACACAATGTATCAGCTAATTAACAAAATTTCCCCAAATAAACTACAATTCTAAATGGTTAGTAATGGTGCGTACCAAACATAAGAGAGGCTTACACCCAAACCAATAAAAGAAGCTCACCTTCAATGATCGTTTTTGGCCAATTAACCTTAAATGCTCTTCAAACTGAGCTGTAATTATGAAAACCCACACAATATTAACAAAATTTCCCCAAATAAACTACAATTCTAAATGGTTAGTAATGGTGCGTACCAAACATAAGAGATGCTTACACCCAAACCAATTAAAGAAGCTCACCTTCAATGATCGTTTTTGGCCAATTAATCTTATGCTGGAAGAGTAGTAGTAGTATAATCATTAAATCGATGGAATCTCGACAGCGTTCATTTGGGAATTGGCATAAATTCATTGCCATACACTAATGATATTAGAGTTTTTATTTTCATCATTACATAATGTCAATATTTGTAAAATGACACATACCAACCTTGTTCGATTAGAACCGGACAATTTTCCAGCTTTCTTCTTATTCTAAAGCTTTGCAACTTTGTGGCTACTTCATGTTTGGGCTCCCTGATCAAAATCATTCAACACATTGTTAAATCTTGGAAAAACTTTAAAGCTAACATACAATTACATGTAACAGCACACAAGACTGGGGGTAACAACACACCTGGTAAAATGATTTGAAGAATCGATAGAGATGGATGGAAAGGGAGGGACACGCAAAACAACCGATTTGAAGAACCAAAGTAAAACAGGACTTCGATCAGAACCATGACAACTGAAAAAATGTATAAATATAAAAAGTCATGCAACCCATCAATAAACCGAAATTTATGTTTAAACAAAAGTAAATTACAATTTTTCTATCAAAAATTAATAAAGATCGAAGCAAATCAAAGAGAAAAGGAGGCAATCAATCACCTGGAAGATCCTATTCAATGTAAGACTTGCATTTCCTTGGCTCATGAGGACGAGGGTGGTTCTGCAGGTGTCGTTCTGCGTGAAGAGAACGAGAGGCAGAGGGCGAGGGTGGTTCTGCAGGTGTCGTTCTGCGTGAAGTAGCGAGAGAGGGAGATGGGTCAGTTAGGGCAAAAAAACGAGAAGGTGAGGAATGATGCTGGTTGCGGCTGCCGGCGGTGAGGTTGTTCTTGGTGGTGCAGCGACTGTGGAGGGCAGTCGAGAGTGAGAGAGGAGTGGTCCGGTGAAGGGGATGGGTCTGTGGTAACAGGTAAATCGAGAGAGAGAGAGAGGGATATGGTGCAGATGGCGGTTGCCGGCAGTGAGGTGGTTCTTGGTGGTGCAATGGCTGTGGAGGGCAGTCGAGAGTGAAAGAGGGGGAAGAGAGATTTATGCTGAACGTTGGAGAGAAATCGTGGAGAAGAGAACCGTAGAAGATGAAAAACCAACTAAAAAAACTGCTATTAGAAAATAACTGCTAGTTTAGAAAGTAAAAAGTGTTGAAAATAACTACTCACTATTCTTTTTATAAAGGAGTATAGATATTTTCACATTTATTTAAAACTCTAATATAACTCAAAACGTGCAAATTACAAGATTCAAAAACAACATAAAAGGGAAGTTGGTCCTGGACTCTCTCTCTCTCTCTCTGGTTGTTGATCTGTATTGATTTGATTATTTATTATTGAAGGTTGGAAAAAGGTGTCATTTTGGCTGTAAATCTAATTGCCTGCCTGCCTGCTCTCCTCCAACTCTTCTCTTCTTCTCTTCACACACACACACCAGAGGCAGAGATTCTATTTCCCAACAAAAAAGATTTCATTTTTCTGTTAAATGGGTTCTTGTTATTCAACAACAGCCAACGCCCGGAGAGATAAACAAGATCATACTCATCAAGATCGTAGATGGTGGAGTTCTACTAACAGTAATCGCACACCTATCGATTTCAACTTCAAGTTCGGTGGCAGGGCGGAGGAAAATCTCCTCCACCAGATTCCTGGAAGGCTTGTCGCTAATGGCTCCTGCACCATCGCCACTTTACATACTCAGCAAGGCAAGAAAGGAATCAATCAAGACGCCATGATCGTTTGGGAGGTTTGTCATTCAAATCCAGATACAGGGTTTATATATTGAATGAATTAGGGTTTTATTTAAGAAAATGGTTTAACAATTAGGGAGATTTGTGGGTTCCTCATTGAATTGAATGCAATCTCCAGACTAACAATTAACACCACCATCATATTATTAGCAATTTAGAAAGATGGATCATTAGCATGAAGCCATAAATACATGTTTTTTTTTGCTCAATGAAATCCACAATTCCAATTGTTTCAAGTTTTGTTGCATTTTTCATGCTACCAATTTACATGTGTTTTGAATTAGTTTGTCATCATGAGATGAGATGAGATGAGATGAGATTATGAGAATGTTGGATGGAATGTTTGTTCATCAGAAATTTAGCTCAAAGAGTGATGCAATCTTCTGCGGAGTATTTGACGGCCATGGTCCTTACGGCCATATGGTTGCTAGGAAAGTTCGGGACTCGCTTCCTGTGCTCTTATCCACTCAATGGATGAATACCACTCAGAGTTGTGATAATGAGAACAACAATGCCAACACACCCGAAGAGGAGCTATTAGAAGAGTATTGGTGTGAACAATCGGATAATGAGGAGAAAGAGACCATCCCCGACAAGTATTTACCCCTTAAAAAGTCTTTACTCAAATCTTTCAAGTTAATTGACAAGGAACTCAAGAACCATCCATCCATTGACTGCTTCTGCAGTGGAACAACTGCTGTTGCTTTGATCAAGCAGGTATCTTTATTTTCTGCAAATTTTATAAACCATTTTCAATAATCATATCTTCATTAGACCATATATAGTTTTTATTTAAGTCATATAAATAGACTCTTTGTATGAGATTCACTGATACCCGCTAATCACTCGTTCCTTTTGATCTTGATTAAATTAATTCTGACTATGCGTTTGGAAACCAAACTCTGGTAATAAAAAAAGATCGATGAGATTTATAAGCTCTTACTAGTTGTCTGAGATGATATGCTAATAAACAACTGAACTTTAACATATTAGAATGCGATGTCAATTGTTGTAGTTGCACCTAATTATATTTTTAAATCTTTATTACATTCATTTCATTGTTTATTACCCATCAGCAAGAAGCACCTTTAATAACTTCTTCAGAGTTTCATGTAGTTTTTGTTAATATTTCTTTTCCTTCCAATAAAGTTGAAACCGTAGACCAATTGATATAGAAAATGACACTATAACCAAGTTTTCCCAATATAATAGTTGGGCTAGGATCAAAGAATTGTTGAAGGATGCATGTATAGCCAAATACTTATAGACATGTTCTTTAAGATGGATATCAAATTGATCTAAAGTGCTTTCACGAATAATAGACACGGTCTTTCAGGATCAGGATCTTGTAATTGGAAACGTTGGCGACTCAAGAGCGGTGATGGCAACCAGAGATGAAGACAATTCATTAGTTGCTGTCCAGTTGACCGTTGACTTGAAACCTAATCTCCCAAGTAACTCACTATCTCAGTCTATGTATAATTGTGCTCTTAAATCTGTGCAGATTCAAGATTTCTTGAGTAAACACAATGGTAATGCTTGAGTTTTCTAGAGGTCTCAAAACAATCATTTGGTTGGTCTTCAGGAGAAGCTGCTAGGATCCAGCAGTTTAAAGGAAGGGTGTTTGCATTGCAAGACGAGCCAGAGGTTTCACGCGTATGGTTGCCCAACAGTGATTCTCCTGGTTTAGCAATGGCTAGAGCTTTTGGGGATTTCTGTTTAAAGGACTTTGGTTTAATTTCGGTCCCAGATGTTTTTTACCATCGTGTTACTGAAAGAGACGAGTTTGTGATTCTTGCTACTGATGGGGTACCTTTTTCTGCTGTTAACTTTTGAATAAGATAATTGAAATCAGTTGTTCTAAAAGATATTTTTTATTTTGGGACAGGTATGGGATGTCCTCTCTAATAAGGAAGCTATTGACATTGTGGCTACAGCCCCTGGCCGATCAACTGCAGCCAGAGCTCTTGTTGACTGTGCCACACGAGCCTGGAAGCTGAAATACCCCACTTCCAAAACCGACGATTGTGCTGCTGTTTGCCTATTTCTTGACCAAAAGCCAAAGACTGTCGAAAAGGAAGCGAAAAAACCAGATATTGATTTTGTTAATCAGGAGGTGATCAATATAAGAAATCAAGAAGATAATGTTGAGCATTCTAGTGAGACCGTGGCTGATATTGAGTTGGCGAAAGAAAAGCTACCAGGAGGGTCTAAGAGGAGCCTAGCCGAATGCATATCAACCTCTGAGGATGAAGAATGGTCGGCTCTTGAAGGTGTGGCTCGTGTCAATAGTTTGCTAAGCATTCCCAGGCTCTTGTCGTCGATCGACACAAGATCAACCAGTTGGAGAAAATCCGCTTCAAAGATTTGAAATTTCGAATGCAATTCGAATCTTTTTAATGCCATGCATTTAAAGATCATTTTTTCAAGAATCCTGTGGATGTATATATATCTTTCTCTCTTTGTAGTTGTCTGAATTCGGTTTTTTTATGTGTTGCTGCTGAGCAGAAAAGGGAACTCTAAATTTTGTTGGTGATAGCTAGTTAAGTTGGTTGTAGAACAGGAATTGGATAAATGCAGTGTTTTTCTTTCTTGTAATGTTTTCTGTTTGGCAGTTGCTGAATGGTTTGGTGCAGAATGATTAAGAGGCTTTTATGATATAGTGCAAAATGAAATATGTTTGTTTGGTAATTGTTTAGAATGAAATAGAGTACTGAATGGTTAAGGAAGACCGAAGAGGCTAAATCATTAAGAAGGTTTTGGAACCATTAAGAGGCAGACTTTTTTTTTGCCAAACAAGATTCACCTCTGAATGATTAAGAGGTTGCCTCTTAATGGAACCATTAAGAGGTTGCCTCTTAATGGAACCATTAAGAGGTAAACAAACAGCCCCTAAAGCCATTTATGATCTATAAGTTACAGTAAAAAGAAAGGGTCAAAATCTTTTTCTTTCATTTGTGGATGAACTGGGAAAAGAAACTCAATCATTAACACAAATAACTCTGGTCTGTTTATGCCAGAACTCATCAATTTGGAGGATTTCTTTATTCTTTTTTAAAATTTTCCACTTTTTTTAGAATATATAAAAACAGTAACTAAAATTATATTTTTATGAAATGTCACCATCTTGTTACCATTTGGCTTCTTTTTTGGACTGACAACTTCAAGTAGCACAAGAAACTACTGCCACTCTCATGGTCCTATATATTTTCTTCACTAAAAATGGTAAAATCTAATTATACAAGAACAAATAAGAAAAGAAGCATTAAATGGATTATGATAGAACACAAAGTTCCAATCAGTTTGGATAACCTTAGCCAACTTTTATACAAAAGATACAATCATATCACAAATAATTATACCCATAACTTAAGAATTAGGGAAATTAATTGTTTTACCCTTAGTTGACCAACCTTTCATCCATTTGTCCTATCTCTCTGCCAATTAACCAAAATACCCCGAAAATCCGTGGCCCACGGATTATGTTTAGAAATTTTTATAAAAAGACGGACTTGTTTTCATCCGTGGCCCACGGAGCCCCCATTATGTTTAGAAACAAGAAAACAAATTTTTATAATTTTTTTTAAAACCCACGGATTAGAAATTAACAAACCCACGGATTAGAAATTTCTTATTTTGAGATTTTAACACATTTCGAAATTTTTTCTAACAAACCCACGGATGAATTAACAAACCCACGGCCTCCCATGGGCTCTTGAGGGGCCAATTCATTAATTTCTAAACATAATCCATGGGCCACGGGTTGAGCCACAGATTTTCGGGGTATTTTTGTTAATTGAGAGAGAGATATGACATATGGGTGAAAGGCTGGTAAAACAATTAATTTCCCTAAGAATTATTTATATAACATAATATATAGTAAAGAAAGGTAAAAGGAGGGATAAAATGGGAAAATTAAAGGGTTATTACCCTAAATAACCATTTTACATATGTGTCTTCAACTTTTAACCATGCAAATTAAATTTTTACAAAAATAACCGAGATCTCGCAAGCCTGATACCGCAAGACAACTTTTGCTTGCGGTGTCAGACTTTATCTGACACAACTAAAAAAAAATATTATTTTAAAAAAAATGACGATCCCGCAAGCCACCGCAAGCCTTGCGTTTTGTCAGAAATAAATTTTTTTTTCGTTTTGTCAGAAAAAGCTGACACCGCAAGCCTTGCGGTGTCAGAAGCGGAATTTTGGTTATTTTTGTAAAAAATTAAGTTGGATGGTTAAAAGTTGAAGATGGGAGGGTGAAATGGTTATTTTGGTCAATTTCCCAAAATTAAAGGGTGTAGTATTAACAGGAGCAGAGGAGGTCACATCAAAAATGCAGAAAGTTAGTGAAAATGCAAGAACCAAAGCAGCTTTTTAATGCTTACACTCCAAATGATAATATATATATATATATATATATATAATGTATGAAGAATGAAAAAGGACATCCCCTTTCCTTCCTCGCCATCTAAAACGCATAATCATTCGTCTCATCAAATATAGACTTGTATAATCCAAAGATGTTGTAGCCCACTGGTTAAGGCCTGGGGGAAAGTGGTGGAAGCCTTTTCTACCCCGGGTTCGAATCCAGGAGTGAGCACGCTAGGATATCAGGGTCGAGGGCTGTATCGTGGGCCGAATAGTATACAAGTTTATATATATATATATATATATATATATTTTTGAAAGACAATTGCATTTCGGGGGGAAATGTATGGAAATAGATCTGTTTTTGAGGGAGAGGATAGGCAAGTTGCTTTATCGTTAGCGAGGTCCAGTTTCATGCTTTTTCTGTATTAGGAACAGGCTTAAAAAGGGGTCCAGTTTAGACTGAAATGTTTAGTTTTGGTTTCTTTATAAAATTTCAAAAAAATGTAAATGTATGGGACCGGATATATCAGTTAATGGTAGTATTATATTGAAGGTACATAACATAGAATAAATAAAAAACGCAATGATTGAAACTAATTAATTCTTCTCTTAATAGAAAGTATGGTTAGAACTACAAAAATATCTTCAATTATTGTATGGAATTTGTTTAACAAAGAATTACAGTGAGTTCTTAATTAAACATTTGATTTATTAAATGATTTTTTTACATTGACATGCATGCATGTTTATATGGATAACCGTTGCACATTCTATCTTTAGGCAATAACTGCTTTTTAATTTCAATAACTTTGTTGTAACGAAGTTGGTTTTCTGACAATCATATGACATTCAACATTTAAACAAAAACATAAGGAATGTATATATGTATAATTCATGATTATGAAACAGTAATTAATATGTTGTTTTTGTTGAGTAAAATGAACTATGTAAAACATGTTTGATGGATATATATATATATATATTTGTTTCTCCAATTACTGTATGACTTTATTTCAAACAGTAAACCTGTTGTTTAGCAACGTAGAGCTCTCTCTATATATATATATTTCTTGAAGAAAACTTGTATAACCCAGTGGTCCATTGGCTAATTTCATCACATATATATGTGGCATCTTCTTTTTAGCATCTTAGTGTCATCACATTTGTGGGTATCTTCTATTTAACATCTTACTGTTTTAGACATGATAACTTAGTTAAATGGGGAAATGATGAATACAAGTTTCAACCTAACAAACCCAATCCAACCTGGGTTGGGTTGAGATATTTCAAACCGTAATGATTGAGTTGAGTTGTTAAAGTGTCTCCAATCCAAACGACCCAACCCATGAGCACCTCTAGTTGTATGGATGTCTTTGTGGTAGGGAAATAATGGTGTCTTTTGTAACATATTTTTATAAATAAATTGTACAATAACTTGTAAGAATTATTATTAGAGATACTTTTTATATATAGTTCACATTTGTTGTATAAAACATTGAATTTCATGTAAAATGACATTTATTAGAACATATTTAATAGAATAATTTATAAAAACCTTTTTTGATCACAACTTAATAAATTAAAACTAGAATAATAAGGACTAATAATAACTTGTTTTTATGGGTGTTACCTTATTATTTTAACATCAAAATATAAAACTAAAAATAAAAAGCCTAATAGCAGAAAATAACACGTGTGGAAAGGGTTAAGGTCAGAAGGTGTTTGATCAACCCCACGTGAGCTCAATCAACCAATTGCATGAATCATAACATGTCTCTATTTATTTATTTTATTGGTTTAAATTTAAATGATTTATTAATTAATGAGTAAACTACAAATTTCGGTCCCTCGCGTTTACAAAAACCTTTGAAAGTGGTCCCTAAATTTCAAAAACTGTAAGTATAGTCACCGGTCTTTAAAAATCGCTTTGAAAGTGGTCTCTGCTCATTAACTTCGTTAAAATGATCCGTTAGAATCAGGGGTATTTTCGTCAAACCATACTTATTTCTCTCTTTTTGTAGATTTCCTTTGTTTTATCTTATTCTTGTAAAAACCATAAAATATTAAGGACCAAATTGTAATTTACTCTAATGTAACCCCCACAGTAGCCATCTCCGGCGATTATGTCGCCATCTCCGGCGACTAACCCTCGCTCCATCTCCCTACCTGTGGTATACGAGATCTGTGGAGATGCTCTAACGTTTCCTGTAAGATTTGATCCCGTTTGTGTGATGATTTGTTTATGGCGACCAACCCTCACTCCATCTCCCTTCCTGTGGTTTACGAGATCTGTGGAGATGCTCTAACGTTTCCTGTAAGATTTGATTCCCTTTGTGTGATGATTTGTTTATGGCGACCAACCCTCGCTCCACCTGTGATGATTTGTTATGCATAGGTCTGTGGGAGATGGAACGCAGATCTCGTAAACCAGATGCTGTGATGATTTGATCCCCTTTGTGTGATTCCATTTCTGCAGATCTGCTTGGTGGTGGCCGGACCATTGCCGGGGAAGGTGACCGGAGTTAGGTTCCGATTCACTGTATATATATATATATATGTAACTATATATATATAAATTATATAAATATAAAATATTTTATTCTTATTTTATTTATACAGAAAAAGACAAAAAAAAGCTGTAAAAAGACGAAAATACCCCTCACTTAACTAGGTTTTTTAACGAAGTTAGTGAGCAGGAACCATTTTCAAAGCGATTTTTAAAGACCAGTGACTATACTTGCAGTTTTTGAAGTTTAAGGACCACTTTCAAAGGAAATTTGTAGTTTACTCTTAATTAATTTATATGAAGTATTTTTATTTTGAAAAATAGAAAAAAGAAAAGAAAATGAGAATAAAAATGGAAAAGAGTGGAGGCATTTAAGGCTTTGCGTGTATTTGGTGTAGTACGTGTTCCTCTTTTCCCTACACTTTTTAGCATTAAAATATCCATAAAGTTTCAAGGACAAACTATTTTTTTAACTGTTTATGTATGGCGGAGGGAGATGCTTCTTTTTTCTTTTTCATTCATTTTTTTTTCTTCCAAAAAAAACCTACACATTAATAATTTGGAGGTATTTTTATTAATTAAACATGATAATAAAAACAACAATAACCTTAGATTAAGATTGCATAGAAACTTGTAGGTGTGTTAGCATATGGAAGATTATATTGAATGACCAACCATGAGATTAAGGGGAGGGGCTGTTTGTTTATCTTTTAATAGTGATCCATTAAAAGGCAACCTCTGAATCGTTAAGAGGTAACTCTTGTTTGGCAAAAAAAAAAAAAAACAAATGACTACCCCCTAATGGTTGTAAAACCCTCTTGATGTTTTTGTATCTTGGGCCTTTTATATAGTATGAAATGCATTTTCAAGTAAAATGAATCAGTAGAGTAGATGAAGATTTTTTTATCTTCATTTGTAGAATCAAAATAAATTGAATTCCACAACTTGTGTTCAATATTATATATATCTAAGAAAAGTAGTATACATTAGTCACATATTAAGTAGGTTGAATCGAGTCGTCACCTTTCTTATTGATTGGGTAGCAATGATGTCTTAACGATCTCTTAAGCACAATTACTTGATACAACTCTAGCTAGACACATATAACAACATAAAGTTTCATTACATGCATGATATATATATATATCATGCTCATTCAAAGAACTCTATATTAGTTTATCACATAATATATATATATATATATATATAGTGTTCAAAAATGCATCCAAGAATATGTGAGATTAATTAAGTGAACACAATATCTTTAATTAGGATGAGATGCACCACGATACACCAAATCAATTCACTTATCAAGCACGATTAATCATGAGTGGATTTGATACGGGGATAGGACTGGTTTGTTGCATCTTATATCGGTGTATCTCATCCTAATGTGCATTCATTTCTCATACAACGGTTGATAAGCATTTCTCTCGCTTTTTACGTTAACTTCAACTTTCATCAGAATCCCACAATATATGTATATATATAGGGTTGGGTTCCGGTGAGAAGTGGTTATCAATCGTTGAATGAGAAATGGATGAACATTAGAATGAGTAGCGTCGAGATAAGATGCAACAGATAAATTCCCCTTTAAGCCGCAATTCATGGGAGAATATGTTTAAGCCGTCGATTACTTTTAATCAAATACATACACTTGAATTGTGGCTTAAAAAAGAAATTGATGTGGTGCATCCCGGTGCATATTATCTCGATGAATCTCATCATAATGTTGATCTAAACATTACACACTTTATAAACATGTAACTGTAGATATGAGGTCGAAAGAAAGGGCATACTGTAGCTAGTATACAAACTGGTAGCTACCATTTCCCTTTAAGCTATTTTTCATGTTCATCTTATCCTATATTCAATATAGTTGGATATGTAAGCGTGTATATATATATATATATATATATATATGTGTGTGTGTGGTGTGGGGGCCTGTATATATGTATCCCTTCACCTTCCACACGCCCTTCCCTGTCATTATCATTCTTCTTCAGGTAGTTTGCTTTCCACTCCCTTGCAAATAGTCTCTCACAGTTATGGCGGATCTGTGTTTGGAGAATATGATTTTAGGGTTTTTAATTTAGGGCACTGGTTTAAAGACCTAACTACCAGCTTCAACCAACAAACCGTCTTTAAATGTTGGGTTCATCATCTTGCTCACAGTCACAACATCATCATGATCATGATAATGATCAAGAACAACCACAGGAAGAAGAAGAAGAAGAAGAAGTTCATCATATACAAACAGATCTACCACCGCCTGGAACGCAGATCCAACAACATCAGCATCAGCATCATCAAGAAGTGGGGAAGAAGATGATGAGCAGCTACACCCCACCATCACCATCAGCATCAACATCTATCTACTTGCGTCAACTCCTGTCAAGCTGTGCTCACTCCATTTCCCACTCCGACTTCGCCGCCGCCCGCCGTATCACCACCATCCTCTCCTCCAATTCTTCCCCTTTCGGCGATTCATCCGAAAGATTAATCCACTCTTTCACCAAAGCCCTCACCCTACGCATCCCAACGCCTTTTCCTCCCAACAAATTTTCTAATAACGATGATGCCATTCTACAATCATCATATTTGTCGCTGAATCAAATAACCCCATTCATAAGATTCTGTCAGCTAACTGCTAATCAAGCCATCTTGGAAGCCATTGATCAACCCCAACCCCAACAATTACAAATTCATTCTCATCCTAAGGATATTCATATATTGGATTTTGACATCATGCACGGTGTCCAGTGGCCCCCCTTGATGCAAGCCATCGCCGACCGCCACCCTCCTCCTTTTCCAACCCTACGCATCACCGCCACCGGCACCAATCTTGACATCCTCCGTAGAACCGGCGACCGTCTCTCCAAGTTCGCCCATTCACTCGGTCTCAGATTCCGATTCTTTCCCCTCCTACTTCCCAACAACAACAACCACCATCAAGAAAGTATGGTGGACGACGTAATCAACCACCTCTCAGCGGTTCTCCTCCTCCCCAACGAAATCCTAGCCGTCAATTGCGTCCTCTACCTCCACCGCCTCTTGATCGACCGAGATAAACTCTGCTTCTTACTAACAAAGATCAAACAAATGAACCCTAAAGTCGTCACCTTGGCAGAAACTGAAGCAAATCACAACCATCCAATATTCCTCTCCAGGTTCCAGGAGGCTTTCAACTATTATACTGCCATCTTCGAGTCTCTTGAGGCTACGCTGCCACCAAACAGCAGGGAAAGGATGGAGGTGGAGCAGGTGTGGTTTGGGAGAGAGATCGCAGACATTGTTACGGCGGAGGGAGAGAAGAGGAGAGAGAGACACGAGAGGTTCTTATCCTGGGAGATGATGATGAGGATCGCTGGATTTCGGAACGTTTCATTAAGCCCATTTGCTCTTTCACAAGCCAAGCTGCTGCTGAGACTTCATTATCCATCCGAAGGTTATAATCTTGAGGTTGTCAATGATTCTTTCTTTTTGGGGTGGCAGAATCGACCCCTTTTCTCTGTTTCTTCTTGGTGTTAACCAACTCTATACTCTATATACATCTTCATCATATATCATACTTATTTCATAAACATCCATCTTGCATACATATACATATATATATATATATATACATGAGGAAACCCTAACGATCCAACCCTAGAGACCTCACTACAGCATGGTATTCAATCTTACATGCAATTCTTGATATATTGCATGATCGAAGAACAAAAATTGAATAGGTCTTCGAGACTTAATATTCTTCAATTCTTCTCGTATCCCATGGGCTGCTAGCTAGCTGAAATGACCTGAATGTTAATTGACTAATCTTGTTCATGTATATAGGTCACGTACATATATGTGGGATAGTAAGTTTATATATGTACATGTATATATACGCATATATGACACACCCGCTGTAGTTATATATATATATATAGTATCTATAATTGGAGATTAAGTAAACCTAATCCACTGCTGGACCCCTAGCAAGGCAACAAATTGCTTAATTAGTATAAGGTGGACTGCAATAATAGTGGGATATATATTAATTAGGGAATTTAGTTGGAGTTAATTAATTAAACCAATTAAACAAAGTTTTGGATTAATAATTCAATTCTACGTACAATATATATAGAGAGAGTCGGTTTTAAACGATAACAATACATATTTAAGATAATTAAAAAATAGTCAAATCACATGTGATTAAACTAACATCACGTAGAAAATCATATGTGATTCACGCGACAAGTCGCTCACACATCTTTTTTTTAACCGTTAATGTAAAATCAACATGATTTAACCGTTTCGTATTCTTTTAAATAGTTATCATTTTCGTTTGATACTTTCCTTTCTCTCTTATGTACATAAATACAAACGATGTAATTCTTATAAAACATATAAGTCAATCAATTGAGTCAGATGTAATGGTTCTGCTTCTTTTTTGCTAGTTTCTTGCTAGCCGCTATAAAATTGGTTTTCGTTTAAAAAAAAAATTGAGATATTTTTGGAAATGATAAAGGTCCATTTGTTATGGTTTAAATATTTATGGAAAATGATTAAATTAATTATGTTTGATCAACGTTTTATATTAGGAAACAATAGAAATACTTATAAAACCAAATATTCGTTATTTTAAATGGATGGTTAAGGTTGATTTGCATCGTTTATATGAATGACATAGTTTGTATCTGAAATGCCTTTATAACACCCACACACCCACACACACACGCGCACCCCCTCTCACACAGGCTCCGTAAAATTCAAATCTTGCATTTGTTGCACGTTTTACAAACCACAGTGTGCATATGTGAACGACCAGTGTGCATATGTGAACAATGTGCATAGACATATGCATATGCATACGTGCAAGAATATACATATAATGGACATACATTCATATGAAGTAATGCATATATGCACATTGGTTTGTAAGGTATGCAACAAATACATGGTTTATATTTGATTTGTACCCTATATATATATGTGTGTGTGTGTATATATATATATATATATATATATATATATGACATCTTTTAAAAAGCTATGAAATTGTGATAATCTAGAGAACTAGTGTATAATGTGTTATTTTATATATATTTTTTGCATCTAAGACTAGGATTTAGAATATAATTAATTAATATATGTCTGTTTCACAATTTGTTTGTTTTACGTGTGCTCGATTCACAATGTGCATATTTTTACACGTGTATGAAACAAAAGTACATATAAAAAGTTTCATCTTGTGAAACAATTACATATGAAACAATCACAATATTGTAAAACAAATATATATTAATTAATTGTAACATCCCAAAACTACAACAAGACAAACATGGCTTTAAATCATAACATTTACAAAACTGGGTCCTAAAATTTTGTTACATCAGTCTCGAAACTAAAGTTGACGGAAACAACCTATACACAACTAAAACCATACTAGCTTCTACAAGTGGCACGAGCACTGTCTCTATCTGCATATGTGCTCTATTTTGCTTTTGCTGACTTACCCAAGTCTCCTACTATTTGCTTACCTGAAAATGGTTTAGTTTTGAAAAGCGAGGGTTAGACCAAAATGTCTAGTGAATTCCCTCCGTAAAAAGCATACATCAACAGTTTAAAGATCATTTCATAAAACTCATAACATTCTCCACATAAGCATCAATCATGATACTGCACAATGTTAAGGATCATATAAGCTAACCGCGATCGGGGCCCAAGCAGACTCCCCTCTCGCCTCATACCGAGGCCCAAGCAACCTCCCCTCTATCCGAGTAGAAGGGAAACGAATTCCCTCCTACAAGCTAGTCACAATGCCCACGGGATCATCAGATCCCGAGGTACTTAGATCCCACTGTGCTGACCGACTCCACATAACAACACATAGCTCATCATAATCACGAAACATGAAATCCGTGTAAAACTTTATAAAACATTTCATCTTGCTGAATAATCTTTTCATTAAAACATACTTTTCATGGGAAAGCATACGTAAAAGCTTTGTAAATAAATCATGCTCGTAAACACCATATTCAGTAAAACATTTATCTCTTATTCCACGTAAAAAGGTTAAGGGAACTCACCTGATAGCAGTTACTTTTCTAACCACGAATCTTGTTCCGAACCGTCCTTACACCTAAACATGGTTTATGATTTACAATCAGTGACAATCAACTTCTGATCCTAGACTCTTCTCTAATCCGAACTTAAATAATTAATACGGATCATTAATTAGATATTGGGTCCTTTTATCATTACCGGATATTAAATTTTGACTAAGCCCAATTAACTCCCACTATTAATTAAATCGTTGGATCTCTTAACCCCAAATAAAAACAAATCTCCGGCCCACATAGAATCTGGCCCATGTTACAATATCTCGATCCATTAAGGTTTCAAAGCTTGTAACCCACATAGAATCTGGCCCACTATTTATTACTAACATTTACTGCTTCTAACCCACTCACTTAATCCAACGTACTATCTTCACCTCTCCACGTTAGCGTGGAGCGCCGTCCATCAACCATTCCTTGCCCCTCTCCTCCGGTCTTTCCATATACTGAAAAATACTTTCTCGATACCAAACATAACCAAATCTCCAACTATTTCCTTCTAGGATCATTCCTTCACACGCAAGAAGCGATTCACGTTCTTTAAAGATTTAGCATCTACTACAACATATTTTTGACTAACTCATCTATCATCTTCTTTAAGCTTCCAATGATTACAAAAATACACTTACTTAGCGGCTCACACATCAAAAACACTTGGTCTCTCATTTGGATCACCACCCACAGTCGTTCCGACATACGGTTCCGATACTAGCCATATAACAAAGCCAACTTACCAACCACATGCTCTAACAACTTGATTATTAAATAGTACACCTCATCTGAAATCCTCGAAAAGGCTTCCATCTACTGCTTCATCTTTCTAACATCACTTTACTACAACACTGGCTGGCACATTTATCTTGGCAATTGAAGCCACTACTCATTCACACATCCTCCACTCCTAACCTCACACTGCCGACCAGGTCTCTCATGGTCATTCGTACACAATTCAAACTTTCCTTCATATTCTTCTGCATACATACTCGAGTCTATCTTGCTACTTTGTCCTTCCCCAATTCTAGTTGAACTGCAACTCACGAGTTTCCATATGACTCGAACATACTCATTCTTGCTAGCTCCTTACGATCCGAGCCCTTACATAGACAGGGCACATTCCCTCACTGATCGATATAATCTACACACTCACTTTGCTCATGCTAAGCACCTCATCCTTCTACGAACCGTCCAACCTCGTAAGTAAAATGCTTATCCAAAACAACAGTCTCTCACCATTTTAACACCCCTACAAGGTGCTCTATTCACTTACAACCTTTTGGTTCAAGTCTTCGGCCTTAACCATCTTACCCAGCTGTCGACTTCAACATCAATAGTCAACCTGTAACTACTTTCTTAACCTATTCTTTAACATGGGTTCCCTTACGGAACCTAATCCTTCCAACATATCATAATCAACTTCATAATCCGTCCCCCTCATTTCGAAACCTACTTATGTATCATCGATATTACAAGCTCGCCTCAAACTCATATCCCACACCGTAGACGTTTCGTTTCTGCTTCACGACACTACTCATAACGAGTTGCTAAAACTAACACCTCTCAACTTTTGGAGTTCTTCCTTAGCTTAAAATGTAATACTCTACGACCTAGCGAGTTTATAGCCTTCATGCATGACAATGCAGTAAATAAATCGTTCCGCACATTTTATCATTTTTAAAAAAAACAACACTTGGAACAACTTGGGTACACATGACCCCACATTCTCATGACTCCAATGCCCTGCTCAACGATCTCGAGAATCGTTTGTATGCATCTTTCCGTAATATTTAATCTTACTTAACCACAACGATGTTGTCATGACAGTAATATATTGAATGAAAATCTTTTCGTGCGACGAAATTCTGAAAAAGGATTACCGACTCAGAGTAAACCAGTCGGTTCTCATACTCATTTTTATAATATCAACATGTCAATACTCGTTTTGATTATAATAGTTTTGTTGGCAAACGTTTTCTTGACTTTTTGCAACAATTTAACTTATCATGGAAAGTGTGAAATATTTTGCAAATCGTTAAGCTCAAAATCTCATTGCGCAATGTAAATGAAATCACCTTTTCTTTAAACATACGCCTGCACATTCTGACTCTTTTTCAATCAAAATTGATATTTACATATTTAACTTAAATCGTGAAAATTTCATGTTACATATAAGAACGCCATGCATGAAACTCTACTTGCAATTGAAGGCTACTCACCCTAACAAGGTCAACCGCTTTACTCACGCAACTTATCCTTGATATTCTACCTTCGACCAATGGTCGCCCTCTCGGTCATGCAATAACTTGCTGTACATGCATTCCCCATCTCACTTACTCAACCATTTCATACTATTTTCGTTTTGACCAAATATCTCACATTCTACCTCTACATGCTTTCACTTCACTATTGGTATCCTATTTCATCGATCCTGCCATCGAAAAGCTCGACTACGAAGTCAGGGCTCTATTGATACTTTCAAGGTTTTGACACTGTCCTTCCTTACCATCCCGACTGATCTATCCCATGATTTCTAGAACTGGGACTCTCCCGAAACAGGAGTCTTACTCAAACTTCAAACATTCATCCTCTTCAAACCACGAAGATCTACCTCTAGACGACTCATAACATTCTATACAACATTTCTTCTCTACGTTGTATACATACATCACATCATAAATGATCTCTCATGATACTTCCCTAACAAGGGTCTCAGTCTATCCCTCAGGGATCTTGCCGACCTTCTAGATTACTGGAACACGACATATAAACTAGCTTAAGACTACAACTTTGGAATAATAAGGCAGGCTAAGCACATACATGTACCTGTAAGTTCGCAATTACACTGGCCAGGTGTAATCCCAATCTTACCTTACATGGCTTTCCTCGGTACCCTATTAGTCCTATCTCTATAATAGTGCCCTCCTAACGCATTTCCTATATTTACAATAGTGCCCTCCTAACGCATTTCCTGATTCTCAGTTGTGATTTCTACTCCCAAAGTTTAAGTTTAGGCCCATCCGGTCACCTAAATCCCTTAAACTATGGCTCTGATACCATTTGTAACATCCCAAAACTACAACAAGACAAACATGACTTTAAATCATAACATTTACAAAACTGGGTCCCAAAATTTCGTTACATCAGTCTCGAAACTATGGTTGGCGGAAACAACATATACACAACTGAAAACATACTAGCTTCTACAAGTGGCACGAGCACTGTCTCTATCTGCATCTGTGCTCTATTCTGCTCTTGCTCACTTACCCGAGCCTCCTACTATTTGTTTACCTGAAAATGGTTTAGTTTTGAAAAGCGAGGGTTAGACCAAAAGGTCTAGTGAATTCCCTCCGTAAAAAGCGTACATCAACAGTTTAAAGATCATTTCATAAAACTCATAACATTCTCCACATAAGCATCAATCATGGTACTGCACAATGTTAAGGATCATATAAGCTAACCGCGATCGGGGCCCAAGCAGACTCCCCTCTCGCCTCATACCGGGGCCCAAGCAGACTCCCCTCTATCCGAGTAGAAGGGAAACGAATTCCCTCCTACAAGCTAGTCACAATGCCCAAAGGATCATCAGATCCCGAGGTACTCAGATCCCACTGTGCAGACCGACTCCACATAACAACACATAGCTCATCATAATCACGAAACATGAAATCCGTGTAAAACTTTATAAAACATTTCATCTTGCTGAATAATCTTTTCATTAAAACATACTTTTCATGGGAAAGCATACGTAAAAGCTTTGTAAATAAATAACAACACATAGCTCATCATAATCACGAAACATGAAATCCGTGTAAAACTTTATAAAACATTTCATCTTGCTGAATAATCTTTTCATTAAAACATATTTTTCATGGGAAAACATACGTAAAAGCTTTGTAAATAAATCATGCTCGTAAACACCATATTTAGTAAAACATTTATCTCTTATTCCACGTAAAAAGGTTAAGGGAACTCACTTGATAGCAGTTACTTTTCTAACCACGAATCTTGTTCTGAACCGTCCTTACACCTAAACATAGTTTATGATTTAAAATCAGTGACAATCAACTTCTGATCCTAGACTCTTCTCTAATCCGAACTTAAATAATTAATACGGATCATTAATTAGATATTGGGTCCTTTTATCATTACCGGATATTAAATTTTGACTAAGCCCAATTAACTCCCACTATTAATTAAATCGTTGGATCTCTTAACCCCAAATAAAAACAAATCCCCGGCCCACATAGAATCTGGCCCATGTTACAATATCTCGATCCATTAAGGTTTCAAGGCTTGATGGGCCCATTACCGGGTCACAACACAAGGAACAACCCCGGCCCAACCTTAATGTTCCGGATCCAAAGGATGTTCCGGTTCTTATTTTAAGATGACAAATTCCGGAACATTTTGCAAGCATTCCGGATCCTCGCTAAGTTGACCCAAGTTCCGGAGTTTGGGTGGCAAATTCCGGATCACTATAATGTGAGTCCAACTCCAGAACAGCATAGTTCCGGCCCAAGAGTTCCAGATCCATTTTCTTTTTATTATTCCGGATCTTATGTGCAAGTCGGTCCAATTCCGGCCCATGCGATTTACTTTTCATTCCGGATCCACATAAAAACAAGTTCCGGAGTTAACAGTTCCGGTACCGCGATTTGCAGATGTCGAACTTAATTTCTTTACATTTAACTTACCACTACAAATTAACCATCATATTTCTTCCACCATCAATATGTGTTACTCTCCAATCTCATACATTCCCATTCATAGTTTATTAAACCATTTGTCAAACCAATTTAGAGTTAAACCCATTTTTGTTGTTCTTACCAATTTTTTACACAACTTAAACAAAGAGATAAACCAAAGGTGTGATTTACTCAGCTATCCATTTTGCAGGAATTAACATAGAGAATTTGATTTCTTACCAAAATGAGCTTCTCCTATCGATTTCAAAGCCAATCGCTCTCTTCTCTTTCTGCTCTTCTTCTTAGCCGCCAACACCAAGAAATTCGTCAGACAAATGAATGATAACCTAGGGAATTGAATCATTTTATATCTTTCTCAAATTGCCAAAAAGCCTCTCAACTCAAACTTTCCTTTCTTAGACTTTGGCCACTAATCTTTCACATTTTGCTAGAAATTCGAGTTGTTACATTAATACATTAAATACAACATTTACATGAGAAAAAACTATGCGAAACAAAACCGTAAAATATAATTTCTTGTGGATCTTATAAAATTTGGAGCTGTCAAATAATTAAACTCTTACGTATATAACTAAATTTTGTTTTTCCAATTATGTTGTGCATGTGTGTATATAATCATTAATCAAACACATGGATAAATTACTAATCTTTAAGTATTATGGTTACAACTATCATTTTCATACTTTCCAAATTGTTAGAACTTTTCCTTTAAGTTTTGACAAAACCCGATGCATATATTGCTACGTAATACAATGTTACATATAAATTAATGATATATGGATTATAATTTATGGTTCTTTTTATCAAATAAACTAAAACAAACACATTCAATATATATTACAATTCGAAACTAGGGTTTGATATGAAATATACACATACCGTCGTTCATCCCCAAAAAGTAAAATGGGTGTTCTTGTGAAAAGCTCCATCTTAATTTTTGAAAAAGCACATGCAATTTTTAAAAAAAAAAAACTTAAATGCTTCATATAATTAAGGAAGTATATTATATATGCTACATACTACATATATTATGGAACGTTGTTGGTGGATGTTTGTCAAGTTTTCGATAATAGAGGGGTACATTAATGAGGTATTGTCTATAGAACTAGTGGTTGGTTTTTCAATTATGTTTTGTTCTTAATTAAACCCACCATTATTTTATAGAATATATAACTATATATAATTTACGAACAATGGGTACATAGTTTTATTTATTTTTGTTTGAAAATCAATTAGTTATATTTAAAAAAGATGTTTAATTGATAATGATATGAAAATTCATTTATACATTCAAGTAAAAATTAGGACTTGTCTTAAAATATCATTAATAAAAAATAATTTAATGAAATGTTGTGTTGGTAGTTTGGAAAGGCCTAAAATTATGCCTCTTGTCTGCTAAACAAGAGTATGAAAATTGGGGATCCTTTGCTTTGCTCTACTCCCCCTTGTAGTACGTTGTCCCTTTCCTCCTATAATTAATACTTCACCCAAGGGATATATATATATATATATATATATATCTTGTCTTGTAAGTTTAATATATATATGTAAGAATATTAAACACATGCTTAATACACTTTTCAATGATCATCAAACTGAAAACTTTATTATAAACCAAAACTAATGTTGATATATATAATCAATTGGGGAAAGATGGTATCTAAACACGGGACTTAGAACTTGGGGGAATGAAATTAGTCTACTGATCTTGTTTAGTCTGGCGAAAGCATCGATTTTTTGCTTGTTGACTGATCTAATTAATTAACTTAAGTATCTTATTATCCTCTATTACCTATTTAATCCCCGATCAACTTTTATTTGGCTAAGGATATTGAAACCAGTTTGATTAATCTTTAATTTGGACAATCACAAATGACCATAAGAATTTTGATAGCACTTGAATTTAAACCGAAAAAATATGATTTTCACTACATCCCCTCAACTGTATTAATATGATTGAACCTTGATCATGATTCATGAGTTAATTATGTATGTATATATGTATATATATGAAAAGATATATATTATTATAGGTGGTATGATTGATTGTAGATAGATGGGTAGCTATTGTATAGTAGTTGCTGACAAATGATAAGATGGTTTAGTAGCAAATGTAAGATCTCGCACGCAAGCTAAGGCCAGGCCAGACACTGCCAATCTGCCATGCACATGCCCTTCTGCTAAGCACACACTCACACACCCATCTGTCTACATCTCTTTTGTCTATCTATATTTATAACTTAACAATTAACCACCATACCAATAATGGCTTTTGCTTTTCGAAAAAAAAAAACAAACCACCATACCAATATCATATATATATATATATATATATACTTACTCTCATACTCATCATACTGCTGCAACTGCAGATCGGCCTTTTATTCACTAAATCCCACCCACTTCTTAATTGTCTTTCTTTCTGCCCCTCAGATATGAATATACATGCAACTCAGTCTAATTAATTCATCAATTCACTTGCTTGCTTATACCAAATACATATATATAGTATCACTAACATTAGTTATACGTGTGTGTATATATATATATATATACCTCTGCATGCTTCTTGAGTACGTTCTTGATATTTCAAGGGTTTCACTTGGAAAAAGTTGCTACCCACTTCTCTATCTCACTATTAATTCTTTCCATACCAATTCATCTTTTAGTTTGAAAAAATTTAACCCCATAAAATCAAGGGAAGTAAATTAATGCATATTTAATTGACAATATTTAGTTTCAACACAAGTTTTTTAGATTGGACGAAATATATATTTGAATAAAAATTCCCTTACAAATAAAAAAAGGGAAATTAATTAAAATACCCCAAGTTTGACCACCTGTTACCGAAATACCCTAAAATTTTTCCATTTTGCAAAAATGCCCTAAATACCCGCGATGGATCCCGCGATCGCGGGCTAGGGCTGACGTGGCACGTACTTTGGGTACAAATGCCCCGCGAAGCCCCTCAACTTTGGCCGCGGTGCACTTTTGGTCCCTGCCCGCGATCGCAGCCCGCGATGGACCAAAATTTACAGTTTTGGTCCCTGAAAATTTACACTTTTGGTCCCTGTACTTAGACGAATCTTGCATGCTTTTACTGTTTTTTTCCACAATTATTGCACTTTGAAGACCGATTTGTGGTTGAAATTCATTTGCATGTTTGAGATTTCATCCATAAATATCAGTAATATGCAATTCACAATTCACACTTGTTCTTGCTTTCTTTCTTTGAATTGCTTTCTCTCTTGATTTCTCTTCTCTCATTTCATCCACAAATGACATCGTCATCAAACACTAAGTCTACTCCTGAAAAAATGCCACCTCAAATCGAGGTCGCCATAGCAAAAAAGGAAAAAGGAGATAGATGAACTAACAGAAGAGTGGAAAAAAATTATGGACAGGAAGGCAGTCCATTTGAGAAAGATCGAAGAGGAAGACAGGGAGATCAAAAGGATGAAAGGGGATATAAAAGCTAGGGAGGCTCGTGTTCGTCGAGAACAAGAAGCAATTCACCATATTCTGCAAGACTTCGCAATTATTCAAGCGAAGGTAAACGAGAAGCAAGCTTGGATTGATGAAACTAAATCAATTTTTAAGTAGGTGGTGGTTGTTTTAGTTGTTTTGTATTTTTTTTTTCTTGTTTTGTATTTTTTACTGTGTTGTTGTTTTGTATTTTTTGTTGTTGTTAATTTCTCTGAAAAGTAGTTTTTAAGCCGATGAACCACGGTTAGGTTGGATACATCATGCAAGGTTAAGTCAGAGGTAACCTCATTCGTGGGCCTACTCCTCTTGTAGAATATATGACAACCCTCAACTCATTTGCTAAAGTGTGTGCGGGTTGTGGTACACAATGGCCATACGTGGTTGTAAAAGCAGAAGCCGTTGAAGAAGGGTCAGAAAGATTGAAGATGAAGAGCATGTTGGATGAAATACAAACTAGCTGTGTTATCAATGTTTATTTAAAAGCATATGTATGTGTGTATATATCTAATATGAATATATTTATCATTTACAAACTAGTTGTGTTATCAATGTTCATTTAGAAGCATATGTATGTGTGTATATATATCATTTACAAATCAGTGTTTAGATCAACAGTATCATATGTGTTTGTTCCAACAAAAATGTCAAGAAATGATCACTTCCAGATCTTACAGATAAATGTCTCCTTTTTTAAGTCTTCTTCTTCTTCATATATACATATAATATATATATATATATATATATATATATATATATATATATATATATCTCTAAAAAGCTAGAAACCTGCTTCCATTCTTGCTACTAATCTTTCTTGCTATATAAACAAACATGTGTACTCAGAGTTAACATTCACTGCCATGGTAACAATCAACCTTTCTTCTTTCTTTCGCTTATCATATCAAACTCCTATTTTCTTTATGTGTGTAAATATATAATACGAATATATATATCATTTACAAACTAGCTGTGTTATCAATGTTCATTTAGAAGCATATGTATGTGTGTATATATATCATTTACAAATCAGTGTTTAGATCAACAGTATCATATGGGTTTGTTCCATATGGTTCAAGCTGTGACGGGCCCGGGGTGTGACTGACAGAATGTCTCCTTGGCACGGTTGAAGGGGCGGGATTTGGACACTCTCCACGAGTGTGTCCTACGCATTGGCACCGAGTACATCTTCGTTGTATCGAACTTTCACCACGTGATGGACGTCGGTCGTTCTTTCTCGGTCTCCCGGCCCTGTTCTTATCCATTAAAGGTGGATAGCATGGTGGAAGCGGGTCGGGTGGATACACCCATGCTGCAGGGGGTCCAGCTGGGTTTATTACCTCCACGTATGTTTTCCGGTAATATTCGGACGTGAAGAAAGGTACAGCCAAGTCGCTGCAATCTGTACGACCCATATATGTTGCTGCAGCGATGGCATGGCCGCACGGTAACCCAGATTTATCCCATTCGCGACACGAACAAAGGTGGTCTTCCATATTCACAATCGCGTGAATATAGTCATCATGCACCTCGTACTTCCCATACCCGATTGCTCTTACCGGCCATGTCGCCGCACGACGCGCCCTGTACTGAACGATATTCTCCGTCGTTGGTGTGAGTGCATTTTGCATCTCAGCTCCTTTTAGGCGTCGAATTTGGTACCACTCTTGTTGAAAGGCCCGAAAGTAGTCCATAAGATTAACAATCGGACATCTATGCGCAAAACGGGAGAGTGCATTCACAGACTCTGCACTATTCGAGGTCAGAATGTCATACCGTTGTCCAGGAAAATGGGCCGCGGACCACCTCTCCGGTCCAGCATCGTCAAAGACTTTGGCTGCTTCCTGGACACTGTATCGTAGCATATTCATGTACTTGTTAAACTCCCGATCCGTATATGCTCTGCATGCCGCCCAATAGACATCCTTGTAGGTGGTAATACGTTTGTCCTTGGATTTGGCGTTCATCTCCAAATGTCGACAGCATATGGCGTGAGGGGCGTTTGGGTACATGGCAGAGATTGCGGCGCTTATGGAAGGAGCCCTGTCAGACATAAACACCAACCCTTGCGGGTCTCCGATAGCTTGTCTCAACATGGACATAAACCAAGTCCACTTGTCCCCGGTTTCAGACTTGCCTACGCCGAAAGCTACTGGAACGATGGAGTTATCCCCGTCCATGGCAACCGCCAGGAACATCATACCCAAGTAACGGCCCTTTAAATGGGCTGCGTCTATTATCAGGACACGACGTAGATTTGCCAGAAATGTGCGGATCTGCAAAAACATAGGTTAAAATGTTATAGTTTATAATGTGTAAATGTTATAGTTTATAATGTGTAAACATATGACGTGTTAAAATACGTACCGCGGGTCCAAGGGCCACGAAGCACATCTCAAACCGTCCACGTGAATCGGTCCGTAGCTGCGTGACAGTACCAGGGTTCTGCAGCTGCAAATTATATAAATATGCCGGGAGTCGTTCACCATAAACAGTGCATGGCAGCGCGCACGCCACGCTTGGTGGTAATCAATCGTGACGCCGAACTGCTGGTGAACGTCGTGGACGATGTCCTTTGGACGCAATGACCTGCTAACATCAAGAAATTTGTTTTTCAGGATCGCACCCAAAGTCTTTTTGCCGGCTTGTTTGTGGTGGGGATTAAGTTGCGTCCTCGTACAAGTGTGTACGTCGTGCAACTTTCTAATCATTATCGCCCCTCCTTTGGGACCCGTGTGAATCGCGTACAACCTCCACTCACACTTTTCTCTAGCACATTCAACTACGTATTTGCTTTTGTCAGATGCCCGCACGCGACTTTGGAAACCCTCTTCCAAGAACTTGAGTCCGATCTGACTTGCTAAGAGATCCTTCGAATCGAATATCTGACCTGCTGTTAAACTTTCACTGTGAATATAAGGTGTAGGTTCGTAGCTTTGTGTCTGGGTATGGGAGTCTGGAAGAATAGGGGGCATATCAAAAAAGTCATTTATCTGACTACATGATTTTCTACTAGGGGTATATATTCTTCGTGATCATCATTATCGGTGTCTGATCTGTCTATTTCAGAATTACCCGTTCTGAAAACGTGGGTTTCGTCATCAGCAACTCCAGCAGTACGCCATTCGTGTGGTTGTTGTTGTTGAGAATCAGGATGCTCTATTTGGAGGTCTTCGTCGTCGTCACCCTCCTCGTCACCGTCGTCGTCACCGTCGTCGTCACCGTCGGATACGCCGGGATACACAAAGAGTAATGGGGGTCTTTCTGAATCGACTGCAAGGTGCAGAAAAGTAGAGATATCCCCATCGTTGGATAAATCCACAAATGACCCATCGCCATTTTTAAACACTAACTTGCAAACATTAGAAGAGTTGATTCCACATTTTTGCATGGCGTATGCAACAAACTTCTGATAAGTATAGTTTACTGACACTTTTACACCATGCTTAAATTTATAAGCAAAATTCCACTCATTGTTATCTTGCACCCATTCACCATCAAAACAGAAATATAGCTTAGCTTTTGCAACAGATGAACTCATTTTTTCAGTAGTATCTCAAACACAAAATATTGCAGAAAGAAATATTGCAACAATGAAATCGTTGTGTGGGGATTATGGCTTGCATTTTACGTCTATTTATCAATGAAACAACCAACATGTCAGAAAACCAATCTCTCATTTCATCCACAAACTGGTATTTCAAAAACATTGATTTAACATTGATTCAAACATGCAAATGAATTTCAACCACAAATCGGTCTTTAAAGTGCAATAATTGTGGAAAAAACAGTAAAAACATGCAAAATCCGTCTAAGTTTAGGGGCTGAAAGTGTAAATTTTCAGGGGCTGAAAGTGTAAATTTCAGGGACCAAAAGTGTAAAATTCGGGCCATCGCGGGCTGCGATCGCGGGCAGGGACCAAAAGTGCACCGCGGCCAAAGTTGAGGGGCTTCGCGGGGCATTTGGGGCCAAAATACGTGCCACGTCACCGTATCCCGCGATCGCGGGACCTCATCGCGGGTATTTTTGCAAAATTGAAAAAATTTAGGGTATTTTGGTAACTCAATGTTTGACTTAGGGTATTTTAATTAATTTCCCATAAAAAAATCCATAAAAGGGAACATTTAGTTGTATTTGAACAAAAAGGAATTACATCAAAAAAAAGGAGGAGGATTGGGTTGTGAATCGAAGAGAATAATGTGATGGAAATAAAATTTTCATGTCTTGCTACACACATTTTCAATGATTGGTTTTGTTTAAAACTTTTACAGTTTACATTGTTTTTCAAACTTTATTATATATGGTGTTTGATTTGTGGATTTCAAATTACGAATTCACCACACTTCTAAATGAATCATATATATATATATATATATATATATAATAGTTCTGAGAAAACGACTAGCAGGATGGTGAAAGTGGAACGTCAAAGTGATGGATGATCTTGGCTATTCTCTTCAATAGTTGCCAAATGATGCTTACGTACGTTGTTGTGTAAAATCCATTGTTATCGACGACTTTCATCAAGGTTAAGAAAATTTGTATTAAAAGTCCATTTTTATCACAGTCATCGATAATAAGATTATGATTTCATGATTTAGAGATAATATTATTTTATGTTTATACTTTAATTGATAAGATATGCACAATAAGTATTTAATTTTGGGATGTGATTAAGTTTATTAAAATTATTATATGTGATATTGTGATTGAAAAAAGTTTGGATTTTCCTAGGAAAGAAATACAGGTGAATAAAAGAAAATGTTCCATAACAAAATTATTTATATCACATATAAATATTATCTTTTAATTTTTTCAAAAATACAAATATTAAATATACATATAAATAACTTATAGAAAATCTTTTAATTTTTATAATAATTGTGTTTTACCTTTTCTAACAACAATAAAAAAAATTAAGAGTTTTTTTTTAAACTAATAATATGTTTAATACAATATAAATATAAAGTTGAGAATCAATAAAAGACTCTTGTCACTTTTCCTAAAATCAAAAAAATCACGTAACATCCCGATCTTTGGAAGATATCGATCTTTTAAGATAAATATGAAAAATAGGATTTTGGATTGAATCCTAGATTTTATGGTCTTGTTGGATGGAGAATCCAAATACGAGTCAATCGGTTCCTTCCGGAGCGTAATCGGAGCTAAAACGAACAAGTTATGGCCAAAGCAAACTTCGGTACAACCTCAGCTAAAGTGACAATTGTTACAATCGCATGTCACTCTCTTCAGTTTTGTACTGAGAGTCACGGGACCACGGCGAGAGTGCCCATCAAAATTGCACGTCACTTTAGCCGACGGGCATATGGAGTATAAAAACGTGATTTTCCCCATTTTCACTTCACCCATTTCGTTTTCTCTCCCAAGAACCGAACCCTAACCTCCTAAACCATGTTTTTTAGCCTTCTTGGTGCTTTTCCTTGTGGTGTAAGGTGACCCTTCTCAATCTAGAAGACAATTGGTAGCAAGATGTGTTAAACTCACCCTCTCATCTCATTTGAAGGTTCCAACTTTTAGGGTTCACCAAACCCCCCATCTAAACCCTTTCCTACCTATGAAGAAATGAAGATTGAAGTTCATCTTAGCAACCCTAGAGTTGCTTTGTTGGTGGATTCAAGTTGTGGGTAAGGTAATCTTCTATTTTCTTCATCTAAGAAATTAGTGTTTTGGTTTAATGGTGATTTGGGTGTATAATGTTTGGGTGAACGATTCTAAGTGGTTGGATATGAATATTTATGGTTGAAAACTTATGGATTTATGTTTTTGGAAGATTTGGCTTGAGGATTCAAATTTCTTCAAAGGAGCTCAAGTTGGAAAAAATCTAGATTTAGTCTAAATCTAGCAAAGTGAGTTCAAGTTTCTTTGTAAAAACGTTGTACATACCAAAAATGTCCATTTTCAAGTGTTTATGTGTTTTCATGAGAATTTATCTATAGTTGAGTCATTTGTTGAGTTTTAACTATTTGAAGAGTTTAACCTTGAAAATATTATAAAACATCCACATTGGACTTTTTGAGTAAATTGATAACTATATCTCAAGAAAAAGTGTTTTGAAGACTTTTGTATAAATGGGGGTCTTGGGTGAAAAGACGTTTTAGTGAGGTTGGAAAAATGCATATTCATTGTTATGGGTCATTTGTATACATATATGGTTGCGACTTGTGCGGAAAATGATTTGACCAAATATATGATGGGATTGTGGATTTATCATGTGTTTGCATATATGACATTTAAATGCATTTTATCGTATTAGTGTTCTTTATTGTTGGTCAATTGTATTGTTGATCCTTTGGCTCGTATTTGACTAAAGTGAGTCTTGAGGACCTTGGTCCAATGTGAATTATTCTATGTTGAGTTTGAGATTATATACGCTTGAGTCATAATTATTATTTGATTACATGTGTTAAAGATGTTGGACATTCTTTTGTGAGTCATGTAATTGTTAGACCATCATGCATTAGATGCATAAGCATATGAGTCAGTCTTATTTATGGGGTCGAGTGGGTATTGCGGGGTTGGACTCCGGGACCCATGTCTTATGACCTTAAACTTTCCAAGTGGTCACTAGGAGGGTCAAGTCTGGAGTGCTGCCTTTGAGGTGAGTACTAGGACCTTCGCCGCTGGGGTAATGCCTTGGAGGTAGTCCCGCAGTGTGTCGAGCCTTGTGGTGGATGAAGTCTTGGAGACGGACACTAAGGTCGATCGTCTCTTGAGGTGATGCTTGTCGAGGAATCGTAGAAACACTCAGACATATATTCAAGAGGGGTTATACGATTAACATTGTACGAGTGGTATACTTATGTGTTCCCTCCACCCTCAATGGATACGGGTCTCCCCCGTTGTTGTCAATATTATAATGAATGTTGTGATGTGCATGTTTTAATTACCATTGAGCATTGTGAGAGTAATTACAAGTATTGACTTTAATATTGGAACCCCTCCACGTATATTAAGGTTTGCTTGAATGATTACTCTCATGCTCGGGTATTTGGACTTTATTTATATTTACGCTTTGCGTGGGTTGTTGAGTCGGTCACATGCTTTCAGGAACATATTATATTTATGTGGATCCTTTTCCATGCTCTTATAGGCGGTGTATTATGCCTCCTCCTTGTTGGGTTGCTTCGAATAATAGAACTTTATTCAAGTCTAATTTATTTGGGAATTTAATATTTATTCATGCTTAAGCGAGTTTTTGGAGTTGAGTCTCTTATTGAGAAATATTTCATTTTGGAGCTTTCGTCACAAGAATTTGTGTGTGATGGAAAATAGGTTGTTTGCACATTTAATATAAACCTTTTTGGAAAATCATGATTTGAGTTGTACTCCTTTTGTTTAACGAAGTATCTTAGTCATCATAAAAAACTCTTGAACTCACTAGGCGTTAGCCTAACCTTTTTATTTGTCGGCATGTGCAAAGCCAACAAATTCCAGTTGGGAATAGTTCTAGCGACATTGTGAAGAGTGGAGAGCTAGTTGTGTGATCAAGAAGTAAATGGCTTTGTGAAGTGTTTCGCATTTTGGGAATAACAACTTTGCATTGGGTTGAAGTTATTATGTTTATTTTATTAGGGTATTTCCAAGGATGGTGTGTAGAAGGAATTTTATCCTTATTTGATTATTTTGTCGAAGTTTTTTTATTAGTTGTTCTTTCCAATTTTAAGGGTATTACAAATCAAGAAATATCAGATAAAAATATGTTGTACTGCATTTACATATATATTATTTTAATAATTTTTTATATATCAATAATTTATACTTAAATGTTTTATATATGTTCTAGGGAAAGTGTTGACATGTAACTAACTGATAAGAAGTGAGACGAATTTGTTTAAATACGAAACTGATTTCGAGTTTGATCCTGGTCCTATTTTGTAATGAGCCTCGATGACCATTTTTCCAAATCAAACCGATACCATGTAATCGGTTTGGTTTTAGGTTCCAGGTATTCGGCAAAATCGGGATTCGGGTTTCGGCATTCGATACCGGTATTTTCCTAAATAAACTAACCGTATCTATTCCTGATCAAGATATATCATCTCCTAAACGAACAAAATGGAAAAGGAAAATCATAAAAGAATATCGAAGATTGTTGAACTTTTGATTGTTTGAGATTAGTTTTGATACACATTTGAAACATTATGAAGATATTTTTGTTTGTGATTGATTTTGATACACATTTGATGCATTCGGTCATAAGTGGTCCTAGTACCAATTTTCTTGCCGCGAAACCAAAACCGAACCGGTACATACAGTTCGGTTTTTTATCCTACTTTTTAGTCTCAAAAAAATTCAATGCCAAACTAGTTCGGTCCTGATTCAATACCGATCCAGCCCCGATCTCATCCCTAGTCCCATTGGCCTCGCTGATGAGTAAGCCAAAAAATATCCCCCATATATTAACGTGGTAGGCAGATTTTGTATAAAGTCCATTGAAATTGCTGATAATGTACTACAATATTATTATTATTTGTTATATTATTTTTACAAAACACTAGTGGGTGACACCGCGCGTTGCGCGGTGACGAACTTTGCTTTTACAAAATATGTAAGTTTAAAATGAAACGTGGTTTGTTAAATGACAACAAATGAAATGCAGTGCAATGCAAAGAAATATCTCGGAATGTTACCTTTAAACTTGGGGCGGATAGTGTTGCTAAAAACTGTGGTAAAAAATAATTCTACAAAGATCCTTCTTTAACCCATGTTCATTTTCTTCATGTGTACCGAAGATGGTAAATTTAACCGATTGTTCAATAGAAGAAAAAAGGCCGAAAACAGATAACACAAAATTAAAGACCCAATGAAACTAAGAACACAAAGATAAAAGCACATAAAGGGTAAATTAGTTGTAAAAGCTCCATTCACTAAACATTAGTCGATTGGAATAAATATACATAACAAATTGATAATACATTTCTTCAGCAACCATATAATCGTCCATACCAAAATCCAATCCATTCACAAAAACCTACTTTCAAAAACCAAGTCTTCTTTTTTCTTCAAATTATGATGCCATCTATTCTTCAACAAACACGATACCTCAAATGAAAAAAATTATGTTTATCACGCAATATACGATAAACATCCTCCACTTCAACCTAGTGAGAAAAAAATAACACCAAATGAAATCAACAATCAACAATACCATTGTGACTGTTACAGATGTAAGGGGTCGGGTGGTTTATTGGGCCTCCGCCGGTACTTAGGTTATGGTACAAACTACAAAGTCAATTCAACATCATTAACCCAATAATGAGATCCACACTTGTAAGTTGTAACACCATTAAACCTTTGCATTTGAATTAGAACACACCAGTGTCATCACATTGCATAGTCAAAACCAAAATAACACAAATAACCAAATTCTATCTCCTTTTGCTCCTGCACTAATGCATTATGTACATGTGTTTCAAAAGATACAAAAGCCTCCTTAACAACCTTTGCCTTTTTGTATACCTTGATTCCTTGAATCATCCAATGCGGTAACCATGTGGATTTTGTGTTCCACCAAGTTCAAATAAACACCAACACACAAACAAATTAATTTGTACATCTAATGCATCATAAGCCATAGGAGCATCAAAACATAATTAGGGATGGAAATGGGACAGGTAATTGACTGTTCCTCATTTGAAGAGTTTGGGGCCAACCTGTAATTACTGTAAACATATCAGAAGTAAAAGAAAAACAGAAGAAACTAAAAAAACCAACCGAACGTATCGTTTTTGTAGAAAAAAGGAGAACATAGTAAGGAGAACATAGAAGTATAAAAACCAGAAATGTAGAAGATAGAAGTTAAAAAACCTTAGGCCAACATATAGTCAAAATGACTTTATGCTCTTTCTCTCCATGGATCTCGAATCTCAGCTGAAGCGGCCACATGAGAGTACGACTGCCTCTGATCGAATTTCTGTAATACCGGCGAGCAAGGAGATCATTGGGGATATTTTTGGCCGTGGAGAAGGCGAGGCAGAGAGAAGAAAGAGAGTAATTATGTTGATGCAATAGTGATGCGTCTATTGGAATGCTTGGAATGGTGCATCTTTTCGTTTTCTTTACAAAAAGGTTTATATATAAATTGAAAGTTTAAGGTAAATTTATTAATAGTTGATCAATTCACATTGATTTCGAAATTGCAACACACATTCACGTAAATTCTCTATATTCATAGAAAATTTGAAAACTAAGAAAATACCATAGCAACCCAAATCCATTCACAAACAGCAGGAAAACGATAAAAGATTTTTAGGATATGAATGTTTCTTATTGTTTTCTTGGATATATAAGATCAACCCCTGCTTTTACTTAGATGAAAATCCATGTAAAACGAAGTACCCTCAAGGATTCAGGTTCATATCCCTTCAATAAGAAACATTTCATTTATCTGATGAAAATATCACTATTATCCAAACAAACAAACATATAATAACAATAATCAAATTAAAGTAAATCAAAATGTAAACAATCATGTATATATATATATATATATATATATATATATATGAACTATTATACATAGATGGAAGTTAAGTTGGCCTAAACTGTAGTTTTCTTTAAATGAAGTTGTCAAAATTATTGAAGACCTCTTTCAAAGGATAATTGAATTTGGATAAGTGAAAGCAAATGAGCCCAAAAGCCAACAAACCCTCAAAGCTGAAGAAGAAAATCGATTGACTGTGACAAAGTTAACAGCAAAATGAATAGAAAAAAATTCATAGAGTATAGGTCGGTAGACAAACCATCTTATAGAAAATCTGCATCACTACTCAACCCTATCATCTTTGTAGATTTGGTAGGATATCCATTGAGGCCATCAAAGGTTAACCCGTCATCTAAATTTTGATTATCTTCCGATAGCATTAACCTAAAAGAAATTTGAAAGGAGCATTGTATCAACTATCAAGGGGGATAGTCAACGGGGCATAAATATAAGGAACTCTTAGGCGGCATTTGGTTTGATGGAAAGGTTTTGAGAGATTCGGATTTCGTGAAAGGATTTATAAGGACTTGGAGTCTATTTTATAGAGTAACAACCAATGGCCCAACTTGGAGTCTTAATGTAGTAATACACATTATAATCGAGCACATAATGTCTGAAAATTAGCAAGCTTTTTAGTACATATATAACAACCACTTTAATTGCGCTTGAAAAAACAAAGTGCATCAAATGCTTGACAAATAACAATCCCAAAATCTCAAAAGTTCTTCACCTGGCAAATTTAATAATAATAAAAATCACATAAAAGATCCTTTGTATTATAAAAAATTATAAGGTTCAAATTCCATATTTTATGAATAATTTATAAAAAAAACAAACTAAAAATAATCATAAAAAATTAAATTACATTTTTTATCGGTTGATTATAAGAAAACAAATGTTTTCATTCGATTTTAAAACATTATTACATACAAATTGTATAAAATCCCACAAAATACCAACCACTCCTATGGAATTTCCAAAATCCGTTATTGGGATTTCAAATCCAGAAAATCCTACAAACCAAACATGGGATTGATATGGAACTCAAATCAAAATCTATTCCAATCCCACAAAATCAACTTTTTGTTATGCTCCCGGAAGAGAAAAATTGGTCAATGGTGACCTATACATATGCATTCATATCACATTTCCACCAAGCTTAAAACTTACCTTGAGTTGCCACAGTATACACTGCCACAATGAAAATTGATGATAATAAGTTTATTACCTTGGTCGATGGATGTAAAAGGGGAAATAAGGCCAATATCTTGTCACCTGAAGACTTCCATCCACCAGTAAAAGACCCTGATTCACAAGATAAAGATGCATACAGATTTGGATTAACTGAATAAAGATTAATGATTCAAATGAAACAGAACCTGATGATTGTGATTAATGATCCAAATGCAACAAAACCTGATGATTGGGATGAGGATGCACCTCTCAAAAGACCATCCGCTTCTCCACCCGTTTTTCAACCGACCTTAGGAATTGAACCGTTTGTTCATTGACGTTTGCTTCTCCATGAAAAGAGAGGAGATGAAGGGTTTAAAATTGAAAAAACTGAGAAAAAAGAGAGGACTCATTCTCGTGATTAGAAGATGCCACGTAAGCAATTTAAGATTCTGCTTTATCTATTCTACTTATAAAAAAGAAAGAATAGTGGACGGTTTTTTCAAGATTCAAGAATACTACCATTTAAGCTTAATGTACAAACTATCATAGCATAATTTGAAATCAGTTTTTTACTTTTCTCTTCTCCTTCTGTTAACTTCCCAAAACTCCTGATTACTCTCCCCTTCTCCTCTTCCCCACGACGCTGCTCCACCCTTCTTCGCCAGGTACAAATAATCCTGGGCTTCTCCTCCATCTCCAATTTCATCTGTTTCTGTTTCGTTCGCTTGTTACTCAGGCACCCTCATGGTTAGACTAATTTATTCTATATGATTTGATGAGTATGGATCTGATATTCAATCGGTGATGTATTTTGAAACGACATTAAGTACTAAACCTAATTTTGATCTGATTGATGAGGCTCTGTGTTCATTACAGGTTGCAAAGGAGGGCGGAGTTAAGTGGAAGTCGATGTCCAACTCAGTAAGATCTCTTCACAAAACTGAACTATATTATCAATTTGATAATTTCGTACTTCCTGTCGTTATTTTCATGGATTTGTCGATGCGTGTATGTATTCTGTTCGCAGGAGAAAGCTCCTTATGTGGCGAAGGTTGCAACGAAGAAAGCAGAGTACGGAATTGCAATGAAACAGCACAACGACGATCTAGAAGTAATTGCTATTGGTTTTCTGTCATATTTTAACAAATCATTTATTAATTATCTGCAACATAGATCATGTCTTGTGATTTAATACTTCCATATTTCTCTTTTCTAATTTTATCAAATCAATTAATCATATGTGAATAATCAGAATGGAACAGCGAAGGAGAAGTCTGCATCAACGTCAAAATCGTCATCAGACACTCACGATGATGTGGAACAGGAAGCTAGCTCTTAGGTAGTACTCTAAACAAACACATACAGTATTACAGTCAACCACGACTCTATATGATATCTAAATTTAACTTTAATTAATCATTGTTAGAATTAGAGTTGTTTTCCAAACATCTTCAATTTTACAGAAATTTGATGCTCTTTTGTCATGTGTTTTGATTTCGTTCCTGATCCCTACTTGTTGCAGATTGATGAGGTTCATGTGCTATCTGTGCCACAGGAAGAAGGTAGTGAAGCAGATACGGCACGGTAGACTAAAATAAGGACTACTAATATGATTTGTGGATGAAGTGTTTTCTTATGAATTTTAAAAAACTTCTATTGTAGTTTCTGTTGTTTAGAGGTCTTCTTTCTATTTTGCCCATCCACCGTGAAGATCTACTTTCTATTTTGCCCATCCACCATGAAGATCTACTTTCTATTGTAGTTTCTGTTGTTTAGAGGCCTCCTTTATATTTGAAGATCTACTTTCTATTATAGTTTCTGTTGCTTAAATTGTCAGGATCGATTCTTAACAAGAATTACACTTCTTAGAAACAGAATTTAGAGAATCTTGCGGAATAGAACTCTAAATCAATTAAAGAACAATCAATAGAAATTCAATAAACTGTATATATATCAAACAGTTATTACTCACAAGTTTTACACCAAACCTCAATCTTGTTGAACAGGCTCAACAAGACGATTTCTACTTCTCTAGAAATAGGATCTATAATCTTGAGGTTAATTCACTCTTGAATGAATATCGAATTCTGTATACTTTCTTTCATCTATCAATGTATCCCAGTGACTGATTTCAGGAGGCTTTGAGTCTAATGGAGTCACTTTTATTGGTTCAGCATCAACCATAGTGATGTACAAGTCACACTGTTCATTGCTAAGTGATTGTGCCTTACTGGATTGACCTGTCTTGCTATCTCCTTGTCCTTCATCCTTTTCTCTTTCTTCTACCACTGGCTTCTCAACAGGTTCTATCTTTTGATTCTTTACACACTTCTTTTTAGTGGCAACATGTTGACAGAAAGAGGTATGTCTATCACAAAGATGGTGTTAGAATACCTATGCCTAATGTTCAGACCAGAAGTAGTTCAGCACATAACAGCAAGACCTTTTCAAGCAGTAACCCACTGGATGCTCTATGAAAACTGTGGAGTGTATGTTATATCAATTGACAACACATATCAGGAGTATTATCTGGTGGATGAAATATACAATCACAGCATGAAAAGACTGAAAGGGATGCTACATGTAAAGTTGGTCTGCAACAAAGACTCTGCTATGGGAAGATTCTTGGTAAGGAGGATTGCAAATCAGAGTCTAGGCTTAAGTCCTAATCTGTGTGTACATGATGACTAAGTTTTGGAAGCATCATCTGAAGAACTTGACTTCTTTTTTTAAAAGTCAAGTTAGGGGGAGATTGTTGGGAACTGAAGATATGCCAAGTATAGTTAGTACTGCTAAGTCTACATTACTACTGCCAGTTCTTCGTTACTACTGCTGGGCAAGGTTACTGCTGCTAGACGAAGTTAGTACTGCTAGATGAAGTTAGTACTGCTAGACCAAGATTACTACTGCTAGACGAAGTTAGTGCTGCTAGACCAAATTACTACTGCTAGACATGGTTAGTACTGCTGAGCTGAGTTACTACTGCTTGAAGACTGTGAAGGTTAATACTGCTGAAGGTTGTTAATGCTGCTGAGCCAAATCATCATTAATGCTGCTGAGACAAATCATTGTTAATACTGCTGACTTGATAAGTTTGGGATGCGATACTTTTGGAGACAAAGAAGGAATTGATCAAGATATGTTTAACGAAGATTCAGAAGATCAATTTACTTTTGATAGTTATCTTGTAATTACTTTTGTATAAATAGTATTGATAGATAGCTATTAGAAAATACGAAAACAGACGATAGAAGATAGATAGTATACAGAATTCGATATTCATTCAAGAGTGAATTAACCTCAAGATTATAGATCCTATTTCTAGAGAAGTAGAAATCGTCTTGTTGAGCCTGTTCAACAAGATTGAGGTTTGGTGTAAAACTTGTGAGTAATAACTGTTTGATATATATACAGTTTATTGAATTTCTATTGATTGTTCTTTAATTGATTTAGAGTTCTATTCCGCAAGATTCTCTAAATTCTGTTTCTAAGAAGTGTAATTCTTGTTAAGAATCGATCCTGACAAGTGGTATCAGAGCATTGGTATCTTAGAAGCTATGGACAATTCAATGGATACTCACAGTACTCCTGTTTCAAAAGTTCCCATGCTCAAACCCAATAAATTGGACATGTGGAAACTGAGAATCAAGCAGTACATTCTTCTTACTAATTATGCAATATGGGACATCATAGAAAATGGCCCATGTAATGAAGGAAAGATTGGAGAAGATGGTGAAGGCTTTGACCAATCCAATGTTGAGTGTTATGGAGGATCACATCAACAGGCTCCAAATGGAAACCAAAACAGAAGCTCCTCTCAAGCCCATGTTTCTCAACAAGGAATGGGATTTGATTGGAGTGATCAAGCTGAGGAAGCCTGTCAGAATCAAGCTCTTATGGCAGAAGTATCTGATATTCCCACTGAGGTACAATCTAAACTCTGTTCTCAAGCTTGCATTGATGCTGTTAAAAAATATAGGGATCACAATCAGGGTATGTGTGATGACCTCAAGAGGCTAGAGAAAGATGTGAAAGATTATGTTAGGATTGTAGAAAGGTTTGAGGAACAGATTAGAGCTTTTCAAGCTAATGAACTTCAACACCACTATGATACTAACTATTGGAAGTGGGAGAAGAATGAGTATGAGATTAAGCTGAAAGTGTCTGGGGAGGAGAATGAGAAATTAAAAGAAGAGCTTGAGAAGGTTAAACTTGATGTTGAAAAGTTTACCTGTGCTTCTAAAACCATGGATACCATCATTAAGGCTCAAATCCATGACAAGATGAAAGTAGGGATAGGGTACAATGCCACACCTCCACCCTACAATAACAACTACATACCTCCCAAGTCTGATTTGTTAGAGACCAAGGATAGAAAGGAACCTGAATTAAAGATTAATATAGATCCTTGTGAAAAAGAAATAGTTGTTGAGGATAAGACTGACAAAGTAGACTCTGATGAGGAATGTGAGAGTCCATGTGTCAAGAACACTGAGATCAAAAGGAATGAAGAGAAAAAGGGAGTCCATTACAAACAGACCACAGTTGTGGCTCCCAATACCTGTAAACATTGTTCTTGTAAGAAATCTCAAGAGCTCAAGCCCCAAAAACATGATAATCAGAGGGGAAATCAAAGGAACTGGAATAACCAGTGGGCTATGAGACAAGGAGTTGACCTGAACAGAATCAACAGGCCAAAACCTTGCTTCATCTGTGGTAAGCTAAATCACTTAGCCAAACACTGTTATTTCAATCCAGTTAACCAAAGGTTTAATGCTCAAAGATATTTTCAAAAACCTGCTGGTTACAGAAAGAGTGGGGGATATAGAAAGTCTGTGAGGAAAGTTGTGGCAAAGAAACAAGTTAAAACCATAAGCCACATGAAAAAGGCAGAAACAGAAAGTGTTAGAGTATGGATGCCTAAAGGTACCAATGATAATACTGCCAACTCAGTTAGTACTGCTAACAATGTTAGTACTGCAGGAAGCAATAATGTCACTAGCAGTGTTAGTACTGCTAACACAGTTAGTACTTCTTCAACAATTAATACTGCTTCTAGTGTTAGTACTGCTAAGTTAGTTAATACTGCTGAGAAGGCGAGTACTTCTGGAAGCAATGTTAGTGCTGCCAAAGTTAGCACTTCTACATCAGTTAGTACTGCTTCTAGACCTATCATCAAAACAAAGTACTCACGCACTGATGTTCCTCACTTTGACAAGCTCATCAAAACAGAATGTAAGTATTTTGATGATCAAGGGAGACCCAAGACCACTATGGCTTGGGTCCCCAACAAAAACTAATTGATTTCTCAGATGTGCAGGGCAGCCAACAGCTTAAGGGAAGAAGCATTTGGCATGTTGACAGTGGTTGCTCTAGGCACATGACAGGTAACATGGCCTGCCTTCAATATTTCCAATGAATTGATGGAGGACATGCTACTTTTGAAAATAATCCTGCAGAAGATAAGAGAAGTGGTAAAAGTGATGTGTAAGTTGAAGACTGTGAAGGTTAATACTGCTGAAGGTTGTTAATGCTGCTGAGCCAAATCATCATTAATGCTGCTGAGACAAATCATTGTTAATACTGCTGACTTGATAAGTTTGGGATGCGATACTTTTGGAGACAAAGAAGGAATTGATCAAGATATGTTTAACGAAGATTCAGAAGATCAATTTACTTTTGATAGTTATCTTGTAATTACTTTTGTATAAATAGTATTGATAGATAGCTATTAGAAAATACGAAAACAGACGATAGAAGATAGATAGTATACAGAATTCGATATTCATTCAAGAGTGAATTAACCTCAAGATTATAGATCCTATTTCTAGAGAAGTAGAAATCGTCTTGTTGAGCCTGTTCAACAAGATTGAGGTTTGGTGTAAAACTTGTGAGTAATAACTGTTTGATATATATACAGTTTATTGAATTTCTATTGATTGTTCTTTAATTGATTTAGAGTTCTATTCCGCAAGATTCTCTAAATTCTGTTTCTAAGAAGTGTAATTCTTGTTAAGAATCGATCCTGACATAAATGCCTCCTTTCTTTTTGCACATTATCTTAAAAATGGGTTAATTTTGTCCTGTTTTGATGGTTGAATCAGTCTCACAGAATGCTTACCAAATTAATCTTAGAGACAACTTTGTTCCAGATATGGAGATACTTGTCATCTTTGCGATTGTGTAGCTGTTTCATGAGATGATATTTTTCCTATAAATCTATAATTGGGATTATGGTGTTGCTCTTGATAGTTTTTTGTGACTATCTTTTAAGGGTTTTGATTGTTTTCTAAGGGTCTCCATTGAGAAATCATTATATTTGTAGGAGGATGTATGGTAATGATTATGATGTAGTGACAATTTAATGTCATATAAATTGCAATATAGTTTGTGTATGCTCTTAAAGAATGCAAATTAGAAAACTAGTACAATTTCTTTCATAAGACGAAAAATAAAGAAAGGATGTAGCACAATACTTCTCTTCATGTTTTTAATTTGATTTAGAAGCAAAAAAGCAAGAGTTCAGGCAATTGATGGGAACTTCAATTTAATGATTCTCTGATCCCCTTTACAGATTCCTTTGTACTATTTGGAAGAATCGTGTTAGATGGAAATTGATTCAGAGTCGAACGTGAAAGTATCAGAGGAGGGTGCATCGTCTATGCAAGCAGAGTCTGCAAATTCATCATCTGGAATCAAAGTAAAAGCTTCAACCCACCTTTAGTTTTAAATAATTTTCGGTGTGTTTATTTAACTTTCTCTAACTATTTATAGGTGATTTATTAATATTTAAACATGTTGCTACTTGCTGTCTATGTTCACAGAGGGTTTTTATATGTTTGTTGTTGATGTGCTAATCCATTTTATCAAAGTTTTATGTGAAACTCTAGAAAGTCATATTTCCTTTAACATACTTTAAACCCACAATCATGGAACCATACTAGCTATAGTTGTTATTGTAAAGGAAATAAAAAATCTTCAATAGCAAGTTACAGCAGGTATGTCACTTTGACAATTCTTTGTTTTTGACAATAACTCTTTGTTATACTTGGGTTTGTTGTTCTCCTAAAGCGAGATCATTTTGATGATATGGTATATATATAACTTGTTCCATGTGCATTTGGAGAAGTTAAAATGTTGGAATTTTGTTTGCCACATCATGTTTAGACTGATCTCATAGTTTTAACGTGTTACATGATTAGAAACACAGGCTCATTTTATTTATTTTGTAGGTACCCGAGGTATTTTACTATGCTTAAAAATCAGTGATTCATCCAACAATCTCCTTGTTTGATAAAAAAATTCTCAAACTCTAAAACCCCTATATTAGATCATTGAAAAGGATATTTATTCTTTGTGATCATGATATGGACAGTGCCTCAATTGATAGAGTTGAATGAATTTCAGGTAATCTCGCTTCTCCAATCTTGCATAATAAGAAAGCTTTAAACTTTGTTCTTATGATGAGGTCCTTGGTTCCTTTCATGTTTCTTCTAGATTTTCTATTCAGTAGTGGGATATATAAAGAACTACTTTTCTGTTTCTCGATTGGACGTGCAAAAATCATGATGGCTTTCCACGCTCTTTTAGATGTTGTTCTGATACGGACAACCATGGGTATATATGTATGAACTAGAGGAAGAAGGGTCAGTTTTAAACAACAACATTTTAAACCTACTATAATCGAAGTGGAACACCTGTGGTGGTTGTGTGGCTACATCCGAAAGAACAAGGGACATAATAGTAGTTCATATAAGAAGGGTCTGCCACTCTTAACGTAATATACTCTTGGAACAACCAATTCCTCATAGATGTTTTTAGATACTGATTTGTACGAGTTCATGACTGTTGACAATTTGTGTTATGAAAACCTTACCACATTATTAGTATAGGTAACTATAGTAGTATTGGTTATGAACTCAGTTTTACTTGGAACTGCTTCATGGCAGTAATGTGAATGCCTACACTTTAAGTATTAGATACCTTTAAGGTAGAGGTGTATATTGCAACAAATTCAATTTATGACGATGTTCATTTTCTCATTATTCTGATTTACTTCTTGATCATTTAGGATTATATTCTTCTTAGTTTCTTAGTTGTTTTATTTGGTTAATTGTTGTGCAGTTATGTCTCAGAAACAGAGAGAAGGTATGTTGTTCCATCACAAGTGCAGCGTCATATAGTGGTTGGACTAGCAGCTGCTGTTGTGGGTGGACTAAGTGCACCATATGAGAAAGCTTCTCATATTCATGAAAGACCTGTTGTGAATTGGCTCTTGGCAGCTGGTTGTCATCCATTTGGACCATTTTCTAATGCTTCCCGGATCAGTCAGTTGCTTCAAGATGTTCCATTTGATACTCTTTCCAAGAAATTTTAATTTATCATTTATGAACATATATATGACTAATCGTGAAACACAACCCTTTAATAGTTTAATAGCATTCTTTATTATCATTCAAAGGAAGCGTTCTATTAAATTATTAGATGATATTTTGTTCACTAGAAGGAAAGTACAATCTGGAAAATGATTATGGAACTATAAATTCTCAAGATCACATATATTCTTAAGAAAGTTGTGGATACTTTCTGAAAGATCATCAAGACCACTTGACGCCAACAATACAAAGTCCACCGAAACAATTTATTAATGCTTACATTGCTCTTTTAAATTTAAGAAAAACAAATGTTATCGCATTGAAAATTCCGCTATCTATCAATTCCAAACATATCGACATTGAATTTATATATCATATAAAACCATGAAATTAACATCGTGAATGGCATAAAATAGTAGGATGAGTTTGAAAAAAAATTATTAGAAAATAAAACGACACATGAGAATTTACACTTGAATCTAGATTAAAGTCATGTTGTATACCTGACCAACGGACGGGTATAATCATCCAAAATATGAACAAAAATGTTTGAATTTAAGTGACGGAGCCAAATAGCCAATTCATATGATACAAAGAACTAATATTATCACAAGTTCTAACAAGATAATTTTGTGAAATCAACGTGTCCTTCTTAAGGCATTAATAAAACGAAGACCCGATGATGGCAAATCCGGCTCTCACTTAAGCAAGCAAGGTGACGAAGGTCCTGCACATGGACGGATAATTCACAAGGCCAATATAGTTCATTGGATCTTTTACAAGAAGAAAAGAGTCGGCCATGGTAAAAAGAGACCTTGGTTGGTTTATAGTTGTGTTGTCTTGTAATAGTTAAAACATTTTGAATCAAAACCCTGGACTTTTAAACCAATGAATCGTATTAACTGGATGTGTTCTATCGTTTGGTCTTAGATGTTCTTCTTGGGTTTTAAGTTCCTTAGCTTTGATAATGCATTTGGGATATACCAATAACCTAGATACCGTCGGGACAAAGGCGTGTGGTTTCCAATAAAAACTCATCACCCGCCGTATCGCGCGGGTACGAAGACTATCGTAGAAAAGCAGCAACCATGGATAGTCAAATTCAAGGGAAAACATTGATTTCAAATTCAAGCAAAAGGGTGAAGAACTTCGATTTCAAATATATAGGGTCCAAATACTTTCATTTGCTACGCTTTCTTTCAATTGTCACTCTTTCTCAATATTATGACTCTTTCTTCATTCCAAGATGTTGATTATGCTAATATACTTGTAGCATTGATTAGTCTTTGTTTTGAACATGGAAGTACTTGTTTAAACTGGATCTAGCTGATGATTGGTGCAAGAATGGAAAATTTCTAAGTTTCTATTTTTATGTCATGCATCAACTTGCTTGTTTCTTATTACCTTTTCTTCTTGAAGATTTTTATTGGGCTGATGTTTCATGTGGTTTTTGTCTACTAGGAGTATCAAATTTATGATCTAAGCATCTGCTGGTTTTGCTTCCTCTGAAAGTCAGTCCCATCATTATTAACATCTTTTTCCTCTACTACATTGTTAAACAGGACGAAGTTGGTATGTTGTTAAAAAAAAATCCAAATTAATTGCTTGTTACAGAATGGTGATTAAAAACTTGTTAATTAAATGCTTGATGCAAACAATGATTATAAATTTGCTGATTATGTATTTGTTCGACGTGATTGTACGACCATTCTACAAGAATTAACATAATGCTTGTTGTTTTGATCTGTAGGTGCAACTTGTGTACGATCGTTAACCGGTGGGAAGGAGTTAATGTGATGATGATTTTTCTCAAGTTACGTTATGCAAAAGTTTTCTCAATGTTATATCTCAAATTTGGATGCATCTACTTCTTTCCATTTATATCAGCGCTTTAATTTCCATGGAATGTAGCCCTTTAGAAAATTGAAAGAAGGCACCATAGCCATTCATTGCTCAGGTACACAATTTCTCATAAGAATCAACCAAATCGCCTGTAAAAGGTTATTTTGCATCTCAAGTTTGACACCTTTCTCCGTAATCCAACCCAAACAGTTATTTTGGTGATTAAAGACTTTGACACAATTGATTTATTTGATAAAAACTCTTCTATTTTAGTCTAAAGATTATATGTCATTCAAAGTTTCTAACTAAAAAAAGTAACACTTTTGATATGACGATCAATAAAGTTTATGGTCTCACAAACTTGAATGCAAATTATCTCATAATCAGTATAATTGCTTAGTTTTATTTAAATTTCACACCCCGTCGCATCGTGCGGGTAGGATGACTAAGTATAGATATATAGATATAGATTTTCGGTTCCATTAATCAATCAAATGATGATAAGTCCTCGGCGTGGTTAATAAATAAAACCAAATCCCCATCCATCTACGGCAAAAATCCATATCGATTCCTCAAAACTCCATCGGAGAACACAACACAGTGATCTGGTGGCACTCAAAGATTCAACAACTAACTACTCAAATGGCATCATCCAGTAGCGGACTAACTGTAACAACCCATTCCAAAACAAGACATATAAAATTAAATCTCCAAAACTTGGCCCAAGGTTCACACTATCACAATTCAAAACTTTGGGTTCGCGGAACAACCCTAATTACAACTGAGAGTTTCTAATAACAAAAATGTAAAGGAAGTCCACTAATGCCAAGCCATGCCCGCTCTCACGCCTTCTCTTTACCACTAGAGGTACTGCCCTTAACCTGCTTACCTGAAAAAGGGTTTCAGTTTTGAAAATGCGAGGGTTAGACCACAAGGTCTAGTGAGATCCCTCAGTTACATTCACACCACATTTATCATTTAAAACTTTGCGAAACATAAATCAATATGAAGCTTGGCAAATAACATATGGGTCACACCCCCCATAAAACATCACACTATGACATATGGGACACACCCCCCATAAGCGTCATACCATCATATATGGGTCACACCCCCCCATAAGTATCGCATCAGATCGTATGGGACACACCCCCCATATAGCTCACATCATGCATAAGTAACATATATGCATATACATTAAGTAAACACACTCGTACAAGTAAATAAACAAGTACCATCAAGCTTTGGCTAGAAAAACTCACCTGATATGCTTACGTCCTTCTCCTACTCTGACCCGCACTTCCAAACGACCTACCTGGGCGAAAGGATGAAAACGCATAAACCGACTGCATCACTTATCCGGACAAAACCCCTTTTCCAGACAACACCCCTTTTCCGGACAACACCCTTTTTCCGGACAACACAATACCCGGACAACACAATACCCGGACAACATCCCATCCGGACAACTCTCCATCCGGACATCACCTCATCCGGACACTCACAAGCTTACAGAACACCTACCCGGACTCCTTCATCTGGACAACGTGTCCGGACGTCCAGAGGGTTTTCCGGACGTCGGCCTGCTCCCTTTTTGGAGCTGAAATTAACTAATTAGTTCGAAATACTCGAAAAGAAGATTAGCAGCAATACCAAAGTCATTAACCTCAAAAGTTCCTGAAATCCTAGCAGCTCAATCACACTACAGGGCCCAAACTCTCCCATTTAGTCTCATATCCCACTTTCAACACCAAAACCCCAAAATAACTATTCTGATAATCAAACCACAGATTCGAGATTAAAATGAGAGTTTACCTGGTGATTTCTTGCTGCAATTCGAATCCCAAACACACCCTGGCTTTAGATTTCCAAGCACCAAGCTCCTTCTTCTCCAAAAACCACAAGAGCTCCAAAAACCTTCTCCCTTCTCTTTCTCCCAAAACACAGCCGACACACACACACTAATTCAGCCAAAATGGAATGTTTCTAGGGTTTTGTGCCCATTATATACCTTGTCCCATATTTACAAAATACTACCCTCAACTTCCATTTTATTAAATTTCCACCACAAGACTTTAAACTCTTCCACTTTGGACACGGTTACTACACTAACCTTCAAGCTTCATTCACCTTCATTTTCTTTCTGTTAGGGTTATGAGGGATTTTCTGCACAATTAATCAACATGTGATTTTGGGTGGTATTCTACTTCTACAGGCGCTGATGCAGAAGACTAAGATATGCTGCACATACACAAAGCTAGCTGTGAGCACTCTATTTCAAGCCTAAATTTCAAATGTGTTGGGAACTGAAGATATGCTAAGTATGGTTAGTACTGCCAGAACAACATTACTACTGCTAGTTCAATGTTAGTGCTGCCAGAACAAAGTTACTACTGCTGGTACATGGTTAATGCTGCCTGAACAAAGTTAATACTGCTGGTATATTACTACTGCTGGAATATTATTAATGCTGCTTATGTGAGGTTAGTACTGCTTGTCAAAGTTACTACTGCAAGACAAGGTTAGTACTGCTGGTGCATATCGAATATCTGTTAGTACTGCTCGTGACTTGATACTGCTGGAGATTGTTAGTACTGCTCATGAAGAATGAAGATTAATACTGCTGAGTTTGTTAAGATTGGTATGCGATACTTTTGGAGACAAAGAAGGAATTGATCAAGATATGTTTAACGAAGATTTAGAAGATCAAGTTACTTTTGATAGTTATCTTGTAATTATTTTTGTATAAATAGATTTCAATAGATAGCTATTAGAACATACAAGAGAGACGAAATAATATACATGATATACGTGTGAAAAAGAATTCGATATCGTTTTCAGAGAGATTTAACCTCAAGGTGTAAGAACCCTATTTCTAGAGAAGTAGAAGTCGTCTTGTTGAGCCTGTTCAACAAGATTGAGGTTTGGTTGTAATCTTGTGAGTCGATTTAGTGAATACACAAAGTGGTGAATTTTCTGTTACATTGTTCTTGATTGTGAGAATTAAAGTTCTTTTCCGCAGATTCTTTAATTCTGAATTCTAAGTGTTAATTATCTTGTTAAGATTCGATCCTGACAAGTGGTATCAGAGCTTGTGTTTCTTAGAATTCTACAATCATTATGGAAAATTCTATTGAATCAAACAGTACTTTTGATTGGAGTGATCAAGCAGAAGAGGCAATACAGAATCATGCACTCATGGCAGAAGTCTCAGATATTCCTACGGAGGTAAAATCTAATCTCTGTTCTCAATCTTGTATAGACACTGTTAAAAGGTATAGAGATCACAATCAGGGAATGTGTGATGACCTTAAGAGATTAGAAAAGGACATAAGAGATTATGTATTGATTGTTGAGAGGTTTGAAGAACAAATTAAGGCTTTTCAAGCCAATGAACTTCAACACTCATATGATACAAACTACTGGAAGTGGGAAAAGGGTGGTCTGGAGTTCCAACTGAAAGAGTCTAGGGAAGAGTGTGAGAAACTAAAAGGAGAGCTTGAGAAAGTTAACCTTGATGTAGAAAAGTTTACTTGTGCCTCCAAAGTCATGGACAACATAATCAACTCTCAAATCCATAGTAAGTTGAAACCAGGAATAGGGTACAATGCCACACCCCCACCCTATAACAACAACTACATCCCTCCTAAGTCAGACCTATTAGAAACCAAGGATAGGAAGGACTTACCTAAAGGAGCCACTGAAGTAGATCCTTTAGATAAAGTAGTTGTTGAGGATGAAACTGACAAAGTAGGATCTGATGAGGAATGTGAAAGTCCATGTGTTAAGAACAATGAGATGAAAAGGACTGACAAGGGAAGGGAGTTCATTATACACAGACCACTGTTGTGAACTCTAAAACTTGTGAACATTGTTCTTGCAAGAAATCTCAAGAGAATAAGCCCCAAAAACATGATAAAAGGAGGGGAAATCAAAGAAATTGGAATAACCAGTGGGCACAAAAGCAAGGAGTTGATCTGCAAAGGATTAACAGACCAAAACCTTGTTTCATCTGTGGCAGATTAAATCATCTTGCCAAACACTGTTATTTCAATCCTATTAACCAAAGGATGAATTTTCAAAGACCTTTTTATAAATCCAATGGTTATAGGAAGCCTGCAAGGAACCATGTGGCTAAGAAACAAGCTAAATCCAAAAGCCACATGAAGAAAAAGCCTGAAAAGGAATGTGTTACAATGTGGGTTACAAAAGGCACTAAGAATAATACTGCTGCTAGCAGTGTTAGTACTGCTAACACTGTTAGTACTTCTTCAAGAGTTAGTGCTGCTAGCAGTGTTAATACTGCTAGTAATTCTTCAAAAGTTAGTGCTGTTAGCAGTATTAGTGCTGCTAACACTGTTAGTACTTCCTATTCAGATAATACTGCTGCTAGCAGTGTTAACTCTGTTAATACTGCTTCTAGCAGTGTTAACTCTGTTAATACTGCTTCTAGCAGTGTTAACTCTGTTAGTACTGCTAACTCTGTTAGTACTGCTGATACTGCTGCTAGTACTGATAGTGTTGCTAACTCTGTTAGTGCTGCTAACTCAGTTAGTGCTGCTAACTCTGTTAGTACTGCTAACTCTGTTAGTGCTGCTAACTCTGTTAGTACTTCCTCTAAGGTTAATACTGCTTCTAGTGTTTGTGCTGCTAGACCAATTATATTGACAAAGTACTCCAGTACTGCAGTACCTAAGGTTGAAAATCTCATCAAAACCAAGTGCAAGTACTTTGATGAGCAAGGGAGACCCAAGACCACTTCGGCTTGGGTTCCCAATAAAAACTAATTGATTTATCAGATGTGCAGGGCAACCAACAGCTCAAGGGAAAGAGCATCTGGCATGTTGATAGTGGTTGCTCCTGGCACATGACAGGTAACATGTCCTGCCTCAAGAATTTCAAAAGAATTGATGGAGGACATGTTGCTTTTGGGAATAATCATGCAAGAGGTAGGATAAGTGGTAAAGGTAATGTGTCAGAAGGTAAGATGACATTTGAGGATTTGACAAATGCTGCAAAGTGCAAGTATAGTTACTACTGCCAGTGCAGAGTTACTACTGCTAATGCAGAGTTACTACTGCTAGTGCAGAGTTACTACTGCTAGTGCAGAGTTACTACTGCCAGTGCAGAGTTTCTACTGCTAGTACATATTTTCTACTGCCAATGAGTAGTTAATACTGCTCAGTAGTTAATACTGCTTTGCAGTTAATACTGCTCAGTAGTTAATACTGCTAGTGCACAGTTAATACTGCCAATGAGTAGTTAATACTGCTTAGCAGTTAATATTGCTTGTGTAGTTAATACTGCTCAGTAGTTAATACTGCTTGTGTAGTTAATACTGCTTGTGTAGTTAATACTGCTCAGTAGTTAATACTGCTTGTGTAGTTAATACTGCTCAGTAGTTAATACTGCTTGTGTAGTTAATACTGCTTATGTCGTTAATACTGCTTTTGAAAATCTAGGGCAAATACTGCTATAAATACCCATGTTTGCCCGCCAAAGTTCATAACGACTCTTCGCATTAACTTCTTCTCTCTCTCGTTCTAACCCCTTCTCCCTAGAATCTCTGTGTTTTCTTTACAAATCCTCAGGAAGCACAACGATTATGGAGTTTGTCGACGAGCATAATGAGATTGCAATGCTTCAGAAGCCGAAGCAGGCCGAAGGATTTCATGAAATTGTGGATTTTCTCAAATCCACTCATATTTCTTATGCCCTAACGGTGAATCCGACTATCTACATCGAGCATCAGACGCAATTCTGGGCCAATGCCACCGTGGAATCCGAAGATGGGCAGAAAGTCATCCAAACAAGGGTATGTGACAAACCCTTGAAAGTTTCAGAAGAACTTCTTCGCATCACTCTTCGATTGGATGATGTCTCAGGTATATCTTCTATTCCCAATGAAGAACTATTCTCTACTTTACAAAGAATGGGGTATGAAGGTCCCATTGGAGTTTTTAAATTCTACAAGTCAAAGTTTTTTACTCAATGGAGATTCTTTGTTCATACCCTAATGCATTGTATTTCAAAGAAAACTACTGGATGGAGTGAGTTCAGCAGTACTATTGCTTATGCTCTAGTCTGCTTAGCCACTAACAGGAAGTTTAATTTTTCTCAAATGATTTTCAATGATCTTGTGGCAAACCTGGAATCCAAAAAGCGTTTCTATATGTATCCAAGGTTTGTTCAGGAAGTAATTACCAAGGAATTGACTGATATGCCTCAATTTGATGAGGTATATGTGCCAAAATCCCCTAAAGGGAAGGTTTTTTCAAATATGAAAAGACTTCCTAGGGACTCGGAAGGAGTTGACACACCATTGTTCTCTACAATGATGGTTGTGTCCCACACATTTGAAGGTATGGCATCAGGGTCAAGGCCCTCATTAGACACACCCTCTGATGACCAATCCCAACCTTCCATCACAAAAGACATCCCTCAGTCCATTCTTGAACGACCCACTCCCACAATAACCAAAAGGTTTGAAAGAAGAAAGGTACACAAGGTTCCTTCCCTTGATGTATCTCCTAAGAGCCCGAAGCCTTTAAGCCCTCTGTTGGAGCATTCTCCAATGGAGAATATCGAAAGGGAAACTACAGGGGTGTCTCCCAACCCCAAGAAGGTGCTCACTAAGGAGAAGGTTGAGCATGTGAGTCGCAAGGCTGCCACTACTTCTGCTAGCAAAGAGAAGGCCAGTGGTAAAATAACTAAGCCCTTCCTCACGGCAACTCAGGGTGAGAAATCATCCAGAGGTCCCAGGTGCCAAGAAACCAAGGGGGTAGGTAGTGCTTTTGCTAGGCAAGAGACACCTGCTAAAACATCCAATGATCCTTTAAGGGAGGTAAAAACTCCTAAACAGGGTGAGGATAGATATACGTACGAGGAATTGATGGAAACTATTGCAAATATCAACATTAAGGTCATGGATCAGAAAAAGGAAATTGATGAACTCAAGAAAGTGGTCCTCTATCAAAACTCACAGCTTGAGAATCAAAGGAAGATGATCACTAAGTTGATGCACAGAAAGAAGAAAGCTCAGTTTGTACTTAGGAGAAGAAACCCTCCCAATGATGCTTCCAAAAAGGGGGAGTTAGACTCTGATCTAAACATGGAGGATGCAAACATTGAGGGGGAGTATGAGTATAAGGTTGAGGGGGAGACTGAGGAGGCTGCTGATCTTACAAAGGAAGCAGAAACAGAAACAGCAGCAGAAACCACCGTTACTGCTGCTGATCTTACAAAGGAAGCAGAAACAGAACCAGCAGCAGAAACGGTTACTGCTGCTGAAGTTGCAAAAGAAGCTGAAAGTGAGAAGAACGCAGAATCTGTTCCTACAGTAACTAAAGCAGAGATTGATGAAGAGATATATGGGATTGTGAAGGACAGTGTCGAAGCAGCAGTATCAAAGGTCATAAAAGAAGCAGTAACAGCTATAGCAGTAGAAATGGTTACTGCTGCTGAAAAACAAAAGGCAGCAGAAACTGTTAGTGCTGCTAAGAGCCACAAAGAAGAAACAACTGAAACCACTCCTGAAGCTGTTATATCCTTCAAAAGAACAAAGAGGCCAAGAACAAAGTCAATAGCCTCAAAGAAGAAAGATATAAAGAAGCCAAGGGTGGATCCAACTGTAGAAGAAGCACAGGAGGAAGCAGTTAAAGAGAAATCTAATCCAAAAGTTGCTGAAGAAGAAGTGGCAACTTCATCAGGTCAACCAAGCAATGTACAATCACAATCAAATGCTCAATGTGATTTGTATATTACTGTGGTTGATACTAATCCAATCAAGACTACACCATTGTCTTCCATGCCTCCTGAGATCATCTTCTGGGACACATTGAAAGATGGAAGAAAGGAGTTCATCAGAATCAAAAGGGCAGATGGAAAGTTTGAAGTTTGTCCTACTTGGGGAAAACTTGTCAGAACATGCTCTAGATCTGACTTGGAAGAGATGTTCAAGGTTGGAATGAGGCTATATGGAAACATGCTGACAGAGCAAGGTATGTCTATCACTAAGATGGTTCTTGAATACTTGTGCTTAATGTTCAAACCAGAAACAGTTCAGTATTTGATGGCAAGGAATTTTCAAATCATCACCAGCTGGATGCTCATTGAGAATTGTGGAGTGTATGTCATCTCTCTTGACAATACATTTCATGAATATTATTTGGTGGATGTTGTATACAAGCACAGCATGAAAAAGTTGAATGGAATGCTGCATGCTAAGTTGGTAAGTAACAAAGACTCTAAGATGGCAAGATACCTTGTAAAAAGGATCCTCAATCAAAGTCTGGGATTGGATCCAAATTTATGCGTTGATGACTAGGTTTTGGAAGCATCATCTGAAGAACTTAACTTCTCATCCTGAAAAGTCAAGTTAGGGGGAGATTGTTGGGAACTGAAGATATGCTAAGTATGGTTAGTACTGCCAGAACAACATTACTACTGCTAGTTCAATGTTAGTGCTGCCAGAACAAAGTTACTACTGCTGGTACATGGTTAATGCTGCCTGAACAAAGTTAATACTGCTGGTATATTACTACTGCTGGAATATTATTAATGCTGCTTATGTGAGGTTAGTACTGCTTGTCAAAGTTACTACTGCAAGACAAGGTTAGTACTGCTGGTGCATATCGAATATCTGTTAGTACTGCTCGTGACTTGATACTGCTGGAGATTGTTAGTACTGCTCATGAAGAATGAAGATTAATACTGCTGAGTTTGTTAAGATTGGTATGCGATACTTTTGGAGACAAAGAAGGAATTGATCAAGATATGTTTAACGAAGATTTAGAAGATCAAGTTACTTTTGATAGTTATCTTGTAATTATTTTTGTATAAATAGATTTCAATAGATAGCTATTAGAACATACAAGAGAGACGAAATAATATGCATGATATACGTGTGAAAAAGAATTCGATATCGTTTTCAGAGAGATTTAACCTCAAGGTGTAAGAACCCTATTTCTAGAGAAGTAGAAGTCGTCTTGTTGAGCCTGTTCAACAAGATTGAGGTTTGGTTGTAATCTTGTGAGTCGATTTAGTGAATACACAAAGTGGTGAATTTTCTGTTACATTGTTCTTGATTGTGAGAATTAAAGTTCTTTTCCGCAGATTCTTTAATTATGAATTCTAAGTGTTAATTATCTTGTTAAGATTCGATCCTGACAAAATGTGTGAAAATAGTTTAGTATAGCATTCCATGCATTTGATATGTACTGTCTGTCTAGAGGGCCGGTTGTTCATCTTCAATATATCAAATGATCTTTCCCTTAAATATACCCTGAGAAGGAAGGAATTCATTTATTCATGGAATGCAAATTCAATATATCTTGATAACCGAATCTTTTATTGGACAACATGTGTCACAAATTAGTTAAAAGGATTTTTATTTTGTCAAATTGGCTAATGATGAAACATACATTGTTTTTTCTGCCATACTACCCTTAATTATTTTCAATGTAGATATATCTGCAAGTAAGCATGTTTTTGTCAATCTAATGTAATTATTGATCACTAAGGAAACTAGGAAGAACTGATGGAATTAACCGATTCTAGTCCGAATCAACAAGTGTTCTTTTTGGGAACCCATTTTTGTATTCTTACAATAAGAGAACTTGATTTGCATCAAAAGACTGAAATCCTTTGTCGGGTGTAGTCAGTGTCTAAACTATAAACTTCATTTTCTAGAACCTTAAAGCGTAAAGCTAGCTACATCCCGTAGGTGTAGGTATACGGACAGATGGTTAAACAGTCACGTAAGGTCTTGGCAACCAATCCTTTGAAGTTCTGTAAGGTTAATAAATATATGCCTGGTATCTCCTTTGATGCAATTTATAAAAAGGTGCAAATTTAGGTTCAAGTTTGCCCCTAGAATTGTTCTTCCAAATAATTGTTTCAAAAGCCATTTCTAACTATTAAAAGCATCACTTTTGAGGGGAAAATGTTGTTCTTTCTGAAAAAGTGCATCTAATCTATAAATATTTGTGAAGTTCCACATTTGATAGTCGATATAAAAGCAATACTATACCATTTTACAAATTTATCGCTTGTTGTCAAGAGGATTCTTTTTTACTTGCCTTGTTGTTAAACTTGAATTCCATTGTTACTTACTCAGGTTATTTTGTGCATATCTTTTGTAGTAGGGTACAGAGTACAGTTAAAACTTAAAAGTCTAAAAGGAAGCCTTCATTAATATGTCTTTTAGTCTTCAAGTTCAAGTGAACAATCAATATAAGTTCCCAACCAGCACAGTATCAAAATCATCAACCTATCCAATAGTAAACCTTGCCAAAGAGTTATTGCAGCTCCAAGATACAAAAAACAATGGAATTTGCAATTCCTAATGTTCCATACCATGCACCCATCGTTTGTTCTCTTTTCTTTTTCCTTCACTTTCCTTCTTTTTCATCAAACCTAATGGCAAGTTGGGGCATGTTGAGAGATCATAAAGAATTTAAAGTACATTTTTGAAGTTGCTATTGCATCTTTCACTTGTGTTATTTGGGGAATCTCCCATTGTATGAATACATCTCCATTTCTTAGTCTGAAACTTCTCAGTGAACTTTGCTCATGTCAATAATTGTGCTTGATAAGCTACACTCTTCTCTATTAGTAGTCCAACAGAGATAGTGGCACACTGTCTCAATTGTCTATTGTCCGTTTTGTCGGAAAACTTTGTTTCACTTGTGCTTGGAAAAAGAAGACACTCAGAATATATTTTAATCCTTAATGCAGGTGAAATTCCGTATGAAAATTCTTTGCTGAGACACGTCTCTAGTCTTTTGAGGAGATTACCAGCTATAGAGTCGGAGAAATTTCGGGATGACTTCTTAATGGTGAGAGCTTTTATAAATTTAACTTTATTGAATGACTGGCACATGCCTGTGATGTTATTTATGTTAATAAACTTTGAATATATATGTCAAGTAGCGTGAAGGTATTATCATCATCATTTATACATTTTTGTCTGATCAATGCATCTTTCTGTTACCTGTGTGTTTTATAGGTATACAATGACACACTACTAATTAGTTACCTGGCCATGTTCACCGTTTTATCTGCAAACACTTTTGTTTTTGTCTCTGTTTCAATAACTTGATTCGACTGTATAAAAATTGGTAATAAATGAATTATGATGACAAACGAGAACTTGATTGTTTGAAACACGTTAGTTATGATATGGATGTTTTTGGGCATCTCTTTAGGATGGAGATGATGATATTTGTAGCTATAATTGGCGGAGTTATACATCCTAGATTGTTTGATGGGAATTATTGGTGACATTATATGTATGTATGTACGTTTTGTGTGTTGCAGCACAATGAATGGATAAAATCAACGTTGCATATGACAGACATAGTCGGAGGGGAGGACGGACTGCCTGCCTTCATCTGAAAACAAACATTGGTGTAATGCACCTTTTTATATTAAGGTGACATTTGTTTTTTAAGAGGTATGAAGTCTGAAGTCTTATTTCACTTCTGATTAACAAGAGGTGGTTTTTTAAGAGGTTATAAGACATTAGGTTACTTCTTCTAATTTCAGATGTATTTCAGACTTAAGAGCCTCTGAAATCTGGAAAAAAAAACAGTCTGAACGTAAAAACATTTGAACGATTCAGAATTCAGAGGTATTAAAAGGTTTTTAAAAAACAAAAACAACCCCTAAGCCATGTTAAATCATGCATTGATAATATAAAAAATAATTCTAGATGATGATTTGTGTGAGAAATAAATAGACTCACCCCATGTAAAATTGAAGCTTGCTAATTTCAGATTGAAATTAGACGTTAAATCCTATGTCGTCGGGACCGGATGGATTCACGATCGGGTTTATAAAGAAGTTTTGGGAAATCATAAAAGGAGATCTATTGGCGGCGATGAATTGGTTTTGGGAAAAGGAGGAGTTAAGTGACGGATGCAACTCGTCGTTCTTGACTTTGATACCGAAGAATTCAAATCCGATTGGTCTAAACGACTTTAGACCGATAAGTCTTATTGGGATCCTATACAAGGTGATGTCGAAACTCTTGGCGGAAAGATTAAAGTCGGTAATGGGGAAATTAATTAGTAAAGAGCAAAGCGCGTTCATAAAAGGAAGATCTATATTAGATGGGGTGCTCATTGCAAACGAGACGGTGGATTTTTTAAAGAGAACAAAGAGGAAGGGCCTTATCTTCAAAGTGGACTTCGAAAAGGCATATGACACGGTGGAGTGGCCGTTTCTCTTAGACGGGTTGGAAAGTATGGGTTTCGGTCAAAAAATGGAGGAGATGGATTGAGGCATGCTTGAAGTCTTCTAGGGTCTCCGTGCTAATAAACGGGTCTCCGACGTGTGAATTTCCCATGGAGCGAGGTCTAAGACAAGGGGACCCTCTAGCTCCTTTTCTCTTTTTGGTAGTAGCCGAAGGTTTACACTCTATGATGGAGGACGCCGTTGAAAAGGGACTTTTCAAAGGAATCAAAGTGGGCAACGATGGAGTGAACATCTCCCATCTCCAATATGCGGATGATGTCGTGTTTTTTGGGGAATGGGAGACCTCCAACATAAAGAATCTCATGAAAGTGTTGAAATGCTTCTATGCGGTCTCGGGGTTAAAGTTGAATATGAGCAAAAGCATGATCTTTGGTGTGGGAGTCTCGGAAGGGGAAGTGCAAGGATGGGCATCAAGCTTGGGATGTGGTAGTGGCTCCTTGCCTTTTATTTACCTTGGTTTTCCGGTAGGGTCGACAATGGCAAGAACGGCGCATTGGAAACCGGTAATTGATAAAATGAGGAAGAAATTATCGAGTTGGAAAGCAAAAATGATCTCGTTCGAAGGACGATGGACTTTGGTAAGAGTGGTTCTAGCTAGTGTTTCATTGTACCATTTTTCCTTGTTTCGTACCCTGGTGAGTGTCCTAAAAGAGTTGGAGAGAGTGAGATGCAAATTTTTTTTTTTGGGGGGGGGGGGGGGGGGGGCTTAAAGAACTTAATTGGGGATTGATCGGGAAATGGTGGTGGAGATTTTATAATGAAAATTCTTCTCTTTTGGGCAACGGCCATAAAAAGTGCATATGGGTGGGATGGGGGTTTGTTGGATGGGATACCTAGGGGGAGTGGGGGGGGGGGTTCGGTTTGGGCACATATTATAAGAGTGGGGGAGGACTTAGATAAAGCGGGCTTGAGCTTCACGGAATCATTTGGGAAACATCTTGGTGACGGGTCGGGTACCAAAATGTGGGAGGAGAGATGGGGGACAAATGGGAGGCTTAAGGAGAGGTTCAAGAGGCTTTACCAACTTGAATTAAATAAAGAGGCTACGGTAGCGGATAGAGGAGAGTTTCAAGAGGGAGAGTGGGTGTGGAAATGGGATTGGAGGAGGGAGCCGCGGGGAAGGGAAGTGAAGTGGGAGAGCTGGAGGAGTTAAGAAGGGTGATCGAGGAGCATAAGCCGAAAGGAGGGGGCACGGATCGAGCATCGTGGAGGTTAGACACGCAAAATGGTTTCACGGTGAAGAAGTTACGGGAGGTAGAAGAGGAGTACGGAGGACAGAAGTGGGGCTGTCACGATCTGGTTAAAATCAGTCCCTAAGAAAATCTGCATATTTGTGTGGAGAGCGAAATTAGGACGTCTACCGGCTCGGTTAGTCTTGGACATGATGGGGGTCGACCTTGACTCTACTCTTTGTCCGAGATGCGGAAGGGAGATAGAGACATTAGAACATGCGTTGGTAACTTGTGAACTGGTGCATAATTTTTGGAAATCAATCGGTAGATGGTGGAACCTGGATTTGGACTCGGTAAGGAATTTACAGGACTTATTCGCGGTAGGAGGGCAGATGTGCGACAGTGGGAAGGGGCTGAGAAGGTGGACAACGGTGGTTTGGTGCTTACTGTACCTTTTATGGTCTAATCGGAACAAAATAGTCTTTGAAAATGGTAACAACTCCCTCCATGAGCGCCTATTCGAATTCCAACAAAGAACCTTTGAATGGGTGTCTCGGCGTGATAGGGACCTTGCGGTGGATCGGGTGTCTTGGCTTTCGAATCCAAACAGTTCGTAGGCATCGGACTCCAGAGTTACGATCAGAAGGTCTGAACGCATTAAGCCCCCTGGATGTTACCTGGTTGAGGAGAAATAGTATAGGAGGGGTGCTTAAGTGCAGATCTGTCTGCATTAAGCCTCCTTCTTTAGGGGTCAACAGTAGGTGGTGGCTTAGCCATACAGCAGGGTTGAATGGGGCATAATTGCAGGTTCTGATATGGGGTTTAACTCTCGCAAACGTCAGCTCTTGATATCTGCGGCTACAGATCTATTTTGGGTTCGGTTTTTAGCTTATTTTTGCGCTTTGTTTGCTGTTTAGATTCGTTTGTCTGCTTCCTGCTACTGTGTCGTTGCTCTTGTTGGACTTTGTATTGGTTTTGTGGTAATTAAAATGCTTCCTATTGCTGTTCAAAAAAAAAAACCTATGTCAAATGATAGGTATGGATGGCTTACATCTATGAACTATATAACAAAAGGACAGTTAAATTGAAAAAATGGAACCTATTTTGGTTAAAAAGTCAACTGTGTTGAAAATGAAATTATTTGAGATTTCAATCTTTGTTTTTAACTCTAGATATTTGACTTTATGAGAACACATAATTGTCCTTGATTATATTTTACACATAATTTTGACTTTTGTGATGAATTACTACTTAACTCAAAAGGTTATAGATAATATATATATATATATATATATATTGGCCATAAAAATGAAGCTTTTTTTAGATAAGATATATTTTAGCCACGAAAAATATGATTTGGTGTCAAATGAAGTGCATTTTGGACATGTTTTAATCAATATATACATGTTATTGTAAATTTATGTAACTCTATATATACTATGTTACAAAATGCAAGGTATGTACTTATATATAGTTGTTTTTTCATTTGTGCGGCATGAGTATTAAAATCAAGAGTAAATTACATAAATGGTCCATGTGGTTAGGTCCAAATCTAGATTTGGTCCCTATTTTGAAATAAGTACACCAGACGTCCATGTAGTTGTCATTTTGTTTCACGCCGGGTCCCTACCGCTAACACCGTCTATTTCCTCTCCGTTAGCACCCTCACGTGCCTAAAAACGTCATTTCAACCTTTTATTTTATTTTACTATTTTTTTTCAATAACAAATAAACTCTTGAATTCTTTTCAACTTTTATCCTCCATAAACATTATACAACAAATTAAAGAACAAACTAGATTAATTATCATCAAGCTCAAGACTTTACCTGAACATCTCTCCCGATTCTTGTAATTGAAAAGACATATAGACATGCATTTTATGTATCTGTGTATAACAGCTATATATATATATATATGTAGTGTATGTATGTATGTGTATAACAGTATATGAATGAGAAGAAGATTATCAAAAGAAAATTGATATTAAAAGGGAAACTTCACCCTAACCCTTGTACAATCAAACACAGCCCTCCCTTGACTCCGGCCACAACAACGTCGGCCACAAATCTGGAAAAAAGAAAAAGACGATCCATGAAATGCAGATCTGAAAACCCTAGAACTCAATCAAACCCTGATCTAAAAACCTCTCCAAAGATTAATGTCTCTTTCCGATGAATGGATTTGGGAGATCTAATTTAATGGAAACCCTTGATGCAAATTATGTCAGCAATAGACGCCGTATGCTACACGTTGCTTACTCCTCTCTCCGACATCTGCACAGTTTCTACCTTGAACCTGATTCCTGGTGCGAAGGAAATCCAGAGTTCATCGACGGAGAAGGCGTCGATTTGTTACAGAAAGACGAGGGAGAAAGGAGCAGCGGAGAAAGACGAGGGAGATGATCGTCTGTGCTTCTCAAATCTGGGTTGCTCCGGCGAGGTCTGTGCTTCTCAAATCTGGGTTGCTCCAGCGAGGAAGACGAGGGAGATCGACGAAGAAAGGAGCAACGGAGGTAGAGCTCCGGCGAACGGCGATGCATCTGGGTTTCAAAGATGACTGATTCTTGTATTGGGTTTCAAAGATTGAGTTTAGATGAGATAGACCAAATCCAGACCAGATGGTAAAATAAAATAAAAGGCTAAAATGACGTTTTTACCCCTCATGTGCCTGGCACGTGAGGGTGCTAACGGAGAGAAAATAGACGGTGTTAGCGGTATGGACTCGGCGTGAAACAAAATGACAACCACAGGGACGTCTGGTGTACTTATTTCAAAATAAGGACCAAATTCAGATTTGGACCAAACCACAGGGACCATTTATGTAATTTACTCTAAAATAATTATTACAATACGAGACAATGGATGAAAATATATATATATAGAGAGAGAGAGGAAGGTTCAAACGAGTAGCGCACCAAAACGTGAGAACGTGAGGAGCAATTGACAGTTATGAATCACATGTGATTGGCAGTTGTGGATCACATGTGATTCACAACTGATCTGGAGGAGCAATTGACAGTTATGAATCACATATGATTAACAGTTGTGAATCATTAATGATCCGCGACTTGCCACCTCGTGCCACGCCTCGCGCCACATCTTGCGCGAATTTTCGATTTGTTCCGATTTTCTAGCAGTTGTTGATCACATGTGATCAGAAGCATGGGAGTGCTCCTCACGTTCTCTTAAATTGATGTGCTCCTCGTTTGAACCCGCCTCTATATATATATATATATATATATATGGGTGGGTTCAAACGAGAATAGAACATATTTAAAAGAATAAAGGAATAACTCTCATCCATTCATTTTTAAAAATTATTCCAAAAATAATAATTTCCAAAAATCAGACTAAAAGGGTATTAAGGTCATTTATGCTACGGATTAATTTAGGATAGTTTTGACTTTCTAAAATTCAAATAGAAAACAACAATATGAACCTAAAATCAAATAAAAAACAATTGTGATAATCACTTGTGATAATCACTTGTGATAATCAGATAGAAAAACAACAATCACATAATATCACTTGTGATTAACAATAGAGAAACCTAAATTCTGTTATAGAGAAACCTAAAATCACATAATATCACTTGTGATTAACAATAGATAAACCTAAAATCACTTGTGATTAACCATAGAGAAACCTAAAATCCCATAATATCACATAATCCAAGCCTAAATCACTTGTGATTAACCATAGAGAAACCTAAAATCACTTGCGCTTAACCATAGATAAATCTAAAATCAAGAGAGAGAGAGAGATCGGCAACGGTGGTGGCGCTGCAAGTGAACAGAAGAACGGGATGGAGATAGCGCCGGCGTTTGGTGGTGGCGGCGTTCGATGGTCGAACAAGAGAGAAATCGATATGGCGACTGCGGTTGACGGAGACGATGGCGAAGGGCGGTCGTGCGACGGGAAATCGAGAAGAGGAGTAGCGGCGGCGAGCAGGTGCGGCGGTTGCAGCGGCGGCGGCGAGCAGGTGCGGCGGCGGTTTCACAGGTCGCCGGAGACGATGCAGAGAGAAGAGAAAAAAAAGATGTCGCCTGGAGCAGGTGCAGTGGCGGCGGTTCCACAGGTCGCCGGAGACGATGCAGAGAGAAGAGAGAAAAGAGATGTCGCCGGCGACGATGTAGAGGGCAGCGGCGGCGGTTACACAGGTCGCCGGAGACGATGCAGAGAGAAGGGTTTAAAGAGATGTCGCCGGAGACGATGCAGAGGGCAGCGGCGGCGGTTCCACAGGTCGCCGGAGACGATGCAGAGGGCAGCGGAGGCGGCGGCGGTTCTCTTTGGCTAGGGTTTGAAGGAATGTAGTGTTTAAATCAAGAGAGATAGGGGAGATCGAGATATTTGATTGAAGAGAGATATAGGTAGTGTTTTGACATATTTGCCCTTTTAACTTGATTTTGGAAAGTTATTATTTTTTGAATTGTTTTTAAAAATGATTGGTTGTGAGCTATTCCTTTATTCTTTTCAATAGTTGTCATTCTCGTATGATCCTCCCTCTATATATATATATATATATATATATATATATATGTCAAAATATATATTAATTATGAGATGTTGCGTGTTGGATGGTTTAAGTTTTGGTCTAAATATATACAATGGATGAACTTTGCTGTGAAATTACTTAAATCGCTATTTATTATTTATAATGATAATAATTTTAACAATTTTTAGTCATTCGTGTTTTGAAATTAGATAAACCGACAAAAATTAAAGCAAAAAAATAATAATATCATTCTAATTTTATCGTCCAACCAAACATCACTTTATAAACTGTTATGATTTATGTAGATTGGTTGTCGTCAAACAAGCATACGAATTACGAGCTTTTATATATATATATATATATATATATATATATATATATATATATATATATACACACGGGAGCGTTATTATGAAAACCTACCTATGTTTGAAAACTTTGAAAACTCCCTTCAACCAGTCAGATTTTTTCTTAATTATTATTTGATAATTATAATTAAGAGGGCAGTTTTGTCATTTGACTAATTCGTTGTTAATTATGGAATTTTTGATAATTACAATTTCCTTATTAAATTTCATAAACCCATTATTTTTTATTCATTTTTATAATTTTTGCAGCCATTGTCGACTTCTTTTGCCAGAAAGCATATGAACAAAAACCAAACCCTACTTCTCAAAACCATCGTCTGTCTAACCTCTGCCGTTTTGCCATTGTCTCTTCTCCCTCTTTTCACCAGCAACAACCGCCACATACCACCATCTACCCTCTTCCCGTCGACCATCACAACTGAAATCGCCGGCGACTTCACCTCCGTAAACGGTAGCCGCCAACCACCATCGAGAACCACCAGGCGCCGTCACCGCCATCTGGAAAACCCACGTAACCGACCACCACGATCTGCGATGACATCCGTCGACATCCCGTCACCGCCATCTCTTCTCTCTTCTCTCACGTTTGCCCCACCATCGAGAACCACCAGGCGCCGCCATCATCATCTTCAGCCATCACCAATAACCGTCGTTCTCTTCGCCACTACCACCGGCCGTTTTGTTCCTGTTCACGGCGATGAACCGAGATGAACGATGATGAGAGGAGATGAAACCGATATGACACGGCGCTGAACGAAGATGAAACTGAGATGTCACGGCGATGAAACCGAGATGTCACGGCGATGAACGGAGATGAAACCGAGATGTCACGGCAATGAAACCGAGATGTCACGGCGATGAACGGAGATGAAAACGACGATGACCGGTGACCGGAACAATCTTACAAAGATGAACGATGATGAGAGGAGATGAAACCGATATGACACGGTGCTGAACGGAGATGAACCCGAGATGTCACAGCGATGAAACTGACGATGACCGGTGACCGGAACAATCTTCTGGGATTGTGTTGATTTTGTTTTTCAATTTTCTGGGTTTCGTTGATTTTTTGGGTTATGGGTTTGTGGGAAGAGAGCAGGAAGTTTTTGAATACCAGTTGAAAGTAAGGTGATACCACGTGGGTTTGATGCAGTTTCTTTATTTGAATTATGAGATGAAATTACCTAGATACCCTCCAATCCCAATTTTGGTGCATTAAAAAAAATTAAAAAAAATTAGTATTTCCATAAATATATCAAATTCATCTTAGCCGTATATTACTTGATCTATGGTGGTAAGATGGTTTTCAAAGTTTTTAAATTAGAGTAGGTTTCTACATGAAACTGCCTCTCTCTCTCTCTCTATATATATATATATATATATATATATATATATATATATATATAGGGTCCCCTTCTTTTGCTAACTAAGTCATTGGTACTAACCATGCTAACCAATCTGAACCATTGATGTTTTTAATCTAAGGCTTAGATTAATTTGAGGATTTATTAGAAATTAAACGCATAATTTGTTTGTGCACATATGTACAGGGGTATTTTTGTCATATTGTCAAACAACTTAAACATAGAAAGTATCTAATCCCAAAATAAACGGAGCATTTATTAGGGTTAGTGAGTACGATTTTGAATATTAATTTAATAGGTGCACATGTGCAATGACTTTTTTTATTTATAATAAGTGCATATATGCAATGACTTTCAAGTACATTGTGACGTGCATATATGCAATGACTTTTTTATTTATAATAAGTGCATGGAAGTCCAAATACATGTACATGTGTACATATGCACATATATTTAAAAAAAATATGTGGTAATAATATATGAAGATAGCAACAGATGCACATATGCACATAAAAACAGATGCACATATGCACATGTTATGCAATTGTATAATTAATTAAAATAGAAAAGTATGCCCATATGCACATGTGCACAGATTATCTTATAGTCCCAATATGTAAATCCCTCTCGTGTCTCTCTCTCATATTCTCTCCCTCCGCCGTGAATCCACGGTGGTCCAACCCACGATTTTGATTCGGATTCGGATTCTCCCCTTGGAAGCTGTAAAGGAACCAACGGGTAAAGGAACCAGCGGTGGTGGTAAAGGGTGGTGATTCAGCGGCAATGGTGGTGGTAAAGGAACCAACGGCGGCCTCAAATTAGGAACTGCTTGAATGTTGGCCAAACAAGAAGAAGAAGTCGCCGGAGATACGATTGAATTATGTGTCAAAATACCTACGTCTTTCTTTTGTTGTTTCTCTAATATTATCTTCTCAAGCTGCGCCACCCCTATTCCTCTCTGTGGCACTTTTTTTTTGCTTCGTCGACCGGGTGGTGGTGGTGGTTGTTGGTGGTTGATTACGTCGTCGTCCAGTTGGTGGTGGTGGTTGATTACGTCGTCGACCACCGAGAGGAGGTTGATTCACGGCTAGGGTTTCGTATGGTTGATTTTCTCTGGATAATTATCATTCTTAAAGATGAAATCAAATTCAAATTCAAAAATTTGAAGATAATTACAACTTCTAATAGTTAAATTAAAAAATGGAGATAAATATGGTATATTGATAACCGTCCAAAATTAATAATATAGGAATTTAATGAAAAAATCATTATATTAAATATTATAATTGTAATGCCTATTTTACCCTTGATGGATTGATGTTAACATAATGAATACTGAAATCTGATTGGTTGATATTGGTTAGTACCAATGACTTGGTTAGCAAATGAATGAGCCTCTCTCTCTCTCTCTCTCTCTCTCTATATATATATATATATATATATATATATATATATATATATATGGTTTGAAACAAATACATCTATAATTAAAGCACTTGATAGAATGACAACTAATATACATAATAATAAATACTTTTATATTATCGTTATAAGGAAAAGATCCACGGAGAACCCTGAAAAATAAAAGAACCAAGAAAAACGAATGAAAAGGTATATCAAAATCGATGTCAAATTAAAGATAATAATGATTTCGGTGTAATTTGTTTCGCTCCAATTTTTGTTGTTTTCGTTGATTTTTCGATTTTAAAAATAATGTTTCTATATTTTGAAAAAAAGTAGTTATAACCACCATTTTAATCTCATCTGTTGGATCATTCCATTCTAACGGTTTAGATGAGTTCTTTGGTTTTTTTATTTTTTTTAGAATTCTCTCTCAATCTTATCCCTATAGTTATAATAGACTAAACGTTGAAAAAACATCTTTATACTATTGATATCCCTAATAAAATGAAACCTATGCAATAGTTTATTAGTGCATCTCCAACAGATTCTCTATAATTTTTCTAAAACAGAGATTCAAAAGAGAAAATTTCTAAAAAAATATATTTAGCTCTAACAGATTATCTATTTTAGAGATTTCAACATCTATTATATTATTAAAATATTATTTATATTTATCATCCCAATGCATCTTATAAAAAGAATTTGTAAAAAATAATAATAACTCAACCATATTGATGAGAATGAATAAAAAAATAATTTCTTTCTCCATCTATCAAGTATTAGAGAATTCTTTAAACTTGGAGTTTTCTCTATTTTAAAGAACATTATGAAGAAGTTGTTGGAGTAATTTAGAAAACAAAACAAAATATCAATTTTCTATATTTTAAACAACATAAGGATTAAGATTTGAGCTGTGATGGCATCTTTTTTGGTCAAATTTGTGTTCTTTTCTATGCTTAAAATAATAGTGAACATAAACAATATTACAAATATATACTTTAAATTTAAATATTTTCTTGACATAAAAAAATACCATAAATGGAAAAAATGGCTCCTTTAAGCATTTTTAGTCATGATTATGTTTAAAGGTTGGTAACAAAGTTACATCGAATTTCTTTTATATATTTTATAAACCTTAATTCTTATCATGAATCGCTCCATACTTGAATTGCTTTATTACTCAACCGGAGTGAATTCCACCATTTTGATAAAGAACCGGTTTTTATTTAGGGAAATTAATTAAAATGCCTCAAGTTCATTTTTCACTTACAAAAATACCTCATATCTCTCCCGGTTTATGAAAATACCCATTTATTCCGTGATTTTACCCTCTATTGCAGATTAAAATAAAAAAATCAAAACATCCACGATTTTTTCAAAAAAGTGTCTTCGATCGCGGACCAAATTGGTATTATCCACATCTGTTTAAATAAAGGTGCCCGCGATTTTATGTTTCATGTTCCAATGATTATATTTCTTTATAAAATTTCAAAAAGGTGTCGAGGATCCAAATGAAAGGCATAATTACGTGTCAAATGATCCAAATGAAGGTGTCAAATAAAGGTGTCTGCGATTTCTTTATATCAAAGCCAATGCCACACCATAAACAATAATGGTCCTCGATTGAGGACACCAAATTTCCAAATCGAGGATCAAATGCATGGGTCCGCGTTCACGGAATAAATCGCAGGATCTTAGAGCATTTTTGCAAACCATGAAAGAGATGGGGTATTTCATATTGGGAAATTAATTAAAATACCCTAAGTTTGACCATCTTTTACTGAAATACCCAAAATCTCTCCCATTTTGCAAAAATGCCCTAAAAATCCGCGATGGAGCCCGCGATCGCGGGCTCCAGGCCACGTGTCACCAATGTTTACCCACTTTGCCCGCGTTGGTCCCTCAAGAATGTCCGCGGTCCAGCTTTCCCCCCTCAATAATGCTCGCGTGTGCAGTTTTGGTCACTGCCCGCGTTTGACTCATTGATCCCGCGATCGCGGGCTACACGTGTCACCAAAGTTTGCCCACTTTGCCCGCGTTGGTCCCTCAAGAATACCCGCGGTACAGCTTTCCCCCCTCAAGAATTCCCGCGTGTGCATTTTTGGTCCCTGCCCGCGATTGACTTTCTTTGACCTCCCGCGATCGCGGGCTCCTGTGCCACGTGTCGGCACAGGGTTAACCCTAAAATCCCTTTGACGAACCCTAAACCCTAATTGTTTCTTCGGCCGCACTATATAAGGGGGGGGGGGACCAAGACACGACCACTCTCAATTTTTTTAATCACTCTCTCAACTTTTAATCAAACTCTCTCAATTTTCTCCCACTCTCTCAATTTTGTCGTGTGGAATACGCGTTCGGGTTTTGTGAAGATGTCTCGTATTACCTCTTTGGTATGTTTTCCTTATGTTATTTGTTATTTTTTGTATGTTATTTTAAGTTAAGATATATGATTTGTAGGTTGTTATAGTGTTTATAACTTATGTTTGAATATGTTCTATGTTTAACATGATATGTATGGTTTTATGTTTGAATGTGATATTTGTATGTTATAATGTGTATGTTGTTATAGTGTGTTTTTTCATATAAAAATTGTTAAGATTGTTTTTTTATAAAAAAATTGTTAAGAGTGTGTTTTTATAAAAAAATTGTTAACAATGTGTTTTTTTTTTATAAAAACACACTCTTAACAATTTTTTTATAAAAACACACCCTTAACAATTTTTTATAAAAACAGTTTTTTTATAAAAAATGTTTAATAGTGTGTTTTTATAAAAAATTGTTATAGTTTTATGGTTTTTATAATGTGTTTTTTATAAAAAAATTGTTAATTTTTTTTATAAAAACAGTTTTTATAAAAAAATTGTTATAGTTTTATGGTTTTATGTTTGAATGTGATATTTGTATGTTATAATGTGTATGTTGTTATAGTGTGTTTTTTCATATAAAAATTGTTAAGAGTGTTTTTTTATAAAAAAATTGTTAAGAGTGTGTTTTTATAAAAAAAAATTGTTAACAATGTTTTTTTTTTATAAAAACACACTCTTAACAATTTTTTTATAAAAACACACTCTTAACAATTTTTTTATAAAAAAACTTTTAACAATTTTTTATAAAAACACACTCTTAACAATTTTTTTATAAAAAAACTTGTTTTTATAAAAAAATGTTAAGGGTGTGTTTTTATAAAAAAGTGTTAAGGGTGTGTTTTTATAAAAAAAAACACATTTTTAACAATTTTTATATGAAAAAACACACTATAACAACATACACATTATAACATACAAATATCACATTCAAACATAAAACCATAAAACTATAACAATTTTTTTATAAAAACACACTCTTAACAATTTTTTATAAAAAAACACATTTTATAGAAAAATTGTTAAATATGTGTTTTTTATAAAAAAATGTTAAGAATGACAACTTAGGTCCCTACGGTTTTAAGAATGACAACTTAGGTCCCTAAACTTTTAAGAATGCCAATTAGGTCCTAAACTTTTAAGAATGACAACTAGGGTCCCTAAACCGCACTTTATCTCTATATAACAATATGATACGTTGAAATAAAATAAACCGCACCTTATCTATATATAACACTATTATACGTTGAAATAAAATAAACCGCACTTTATCTATATATAACACTATTATACGTTGAAATAAAATAAACCACACTTTATCTATGTATAACACTATTATACGTTGAAATAAAATACAACCGCACTTTATCTATATATAACAATATGATACGTTGAAATAAAATAAACCGCACTTTATCTATATATAACACTATTATACGTTGAAATAAAATAAACCGCATTTTATCTATATATAACACTATTATACGTTAAAAATAAAATAAACCGCACTTTATCTATATATAACACTATTATACGTTGAAATAAAATAAACCGCACTTTATCTATGTATAACACTATTATACGTTGAAATAAAATACAACCACACTTTATCTTTATATAACACTATTATACGTTGAAATAAAATACAACCGCACTTTATCTATATATAACAATATGATACGTTGAAATAAAATAAACCGCACTTTATCTATATATAACACTATTATACGTTGAAATAAAATAAACCGCACTTTATCTATATATAACACTATTATACGTTGAAATAAAATAAACCGCACTTTATCTATATATAACACTATTATACGTTGAAATAAAATAAACCGCATTTTATCTATGTATAACACTATTATACGTTGAAATAAAATACAACCGCACTTTATCTTTATATAACACTATTATACGTTGAAATAAAATAAACCGCACTTTATCTATATATAACACTATTATACGTTGAAATAAAATAAACCGCACTTTATCTATATATAACACTAGGGGTGGTATTTTTTACAAACCATTGTATTTGTACAAACTCGTACAAACCATACCTACCTTCATGATTTTGTAAATTTGGCTTCATGAATATATATATATATATATATTTTGGCTTCATGAATATATAATTTGGCTTCATGAATATATCATTTGGCATTTTTAACTAATTTTTTTACAAAAATAAGGGTATTTTAGCGCTCCACCGAAAAAAATTAGTTAAAATGCCAAATGATATATTCATGAAGCCAAAATATATATAAATATTCATGAAGCCAAATTTACAAAATCATGAAGGTAGGTATGGTTTGTACGAGTTTGTACAAATACACTGGTTTGCAAAAGATACCCAGCCTATAACACTATTATACGTTGAAATAAAATACAACCGCACTTTATCTATGTATAACACTATTATACGTTGAAATAAAATACAACCGCACTTTATCTTTATATAACACTATTATACGTTGAAATAAAATACAACCGCACTTTATCTATATATAACACTATTATACGTTGAAATAAAATACAACCGCACTTTATCTATATATAACACTATTATACGTTGAAATAAAATACAACCGCACTTTATCTATATATAACAATATGATACGTTGAAATAAAATAAACCACACTTTATCTATATATAACACTATTATACGTTGAAATAAAATAAACCGTACTTTATCTATATATAACACTATTATACGTTGAAATAAAATAAACCGCACTTTATCTATATATAACACTATTATACGTTGAAATAAAATAAACCGCACTTTATCTATGTATAACACTATTATACGTTGAAATAAAATACAACCGCACTTTATCTTTATATAACACTATTATACGTTGAAATAAAATAAACCGCACTTTATCTATATATAACACTATTATACGTTGAAATAAAATAAACCGCACTTTATCTATATATAACACTATTATACGTTGAAATAAAATACAACCGCACTTTATCTATGTATAACACTATTATACGTTGAAATAAAATACAACCGCACTTTATCTATATATTACACTATTATACGTTGAAATAAAATACAACCGCACTTTATCTATATATAACACTATTATACGTTGAAATAAAATACAACCGCACTTTATCTATATATAACACTATTATACGTTGAAATAAAATATAACCGCACTTTATCTATATATAACACTATTATACGTTGAAATAAAATACCACCGCACTTTATCTATATATAACAATATGATACGTTGAAATAAAATAAACCGCAACATCTATATAAAATAAAATAAACTGCAGCATCTATATATTACACTAACTATAACATCTGTGAATGACTATGTAGAAGGATTTCTTTAACATCGACTTGACGGTAAGGTGCAAAGTTTCATACATCGAGGAATTAGGAGCGCTGTTTAGGGGATTAGGTGATCGCGCGGATACCCTTGAGACCATCTATAGAGGGACACCGTTCGGGCCATGGATGGATGTGTCTTACTCTGGTGGAGACCCTACGCTAGTACACATGTTTCTACAGTTGGAGGTCGAGGACGCCAACGCTGAGCCGGAGGAGATGCATTTTGATTTCTTCGGCTCTCAATTGCATTTTGGGCGTCGGGAGTTCTGTCTAATTACAGGACTACGTTTTGGAGAGGCTCCCCCTTCCTCCCTTAGAAGACTGCTCCTTCGTTCCTAGGGTTTTCGGCATTTCAGCATCTCATTTGAAGCTGAAGGCAGCCCGGGAAAAGATGAAAGAGGGTCTTAGTGCCCTAACCGACGACGATGCTGTCCGTGTATGCTTGGTGGTGATCGTGGATATGGGCTTCCTGGGCCGTGAGTATAGCCAGCATGCTTCATCGACGGTCCTTAGGGCCGTCGAGGACCTTGAGCTGTTTAACAGCTACCCGTGGGGTAGCCATATCTGGACACATTGCTACTCTAATCTGCACCGAGCCATAGGCAGACGCGCCGATCGACATGCAAAGATGAATCTTTGTGGTTTTACATACGCCTTCAAGGTTAGATACGTAGTATAACAATTGTTAATAATACATACAAACTGTTTGGCTTTTCTTTTTACGTACTTGCTCTTCTTGTCTAATTCCAGATATGGATCTTGGAGGTGTTTCCCGCATCAATCCGATATTTCGTCAAGCGCGACGATCGAGTAATTAGGGGAACCCGTTGGGACAAGCGTGTTACCCTAAGTAGGTCGCTTTGGATTGAGTTCTTCAAAGCGTCTAGAAATGTAAGTTCTTTTACTATGTTTACAATTTGCATACGTTAGTCCCGCTTATTAATTTCTTTTATGTTTTATCATATATTTAGCAGCCACTCTTGCCTTTCGATCGCCTTGTGCCTACTGTCGACGAGATGGGCACAGATTGGTACAGAGACAACGTGGCCTTTATTGACGCAGAGGCGGAAAGGGCTCGACATCCCCCTACTTCCGAAGATGAGGAAGACGACGACAGGCCCCCTTCCGGTGGATACCAGCCGCCCCCTTCCTCCTCCTACCAGCCGGCCCGTTCCTCCTCATACCAGCCGGCCCGTTCCTCCTCCTACCAGGCGCCCCCTTCCTCCTCCTACAATCCATATCAGGCGGCCCCTTCCTACGAGCCACAGCGTGGCTCACATGAAGTCCTGTGGGACTACGTCCACGGGCCGCTAGAGACACGTGTACACTATCTGGAGGAAGTCTACAGACAGTTTAGCGCTGTCAATGTTAGTGTTTAACTTAATTTGTTGGCCACGTTTATTTAGTTTGTATATTAATATTACGTTCTAAATTTGTTTTAGCTGTCGAGTACGACACCGATCCCCGCTCCGTTCGGACAGGGGGCACATGTGACGTTTGCCACCACATCCCATCCGTCATTCCCTGAAAATGTAAGTGACATTGAGTAACCATTATAGTTATATGTTTGTTCCTAAGTTTGTAACTCTTATAATGATCAATGTCACGCAGGCCGGGATGTCGGGGGCCGGGATGTCCCAAACGCCGTTCGCCACCACATCCTATTCTACTATCCCGGAGAGTGTAAGTGACACTGATTAACCATTATAGTTATATGTTTGTTCCTAATTTTGTAACTATTTTAATGATCAATGTCACGCAGGCCGGGATGTCGGGGGCATACACCTCGCAGATGCCGCCGCCGTTCGCCACCACATCATATTCGACTATCCCGGAGAGTGTTAGTGACACTGAGTAACCATTATAGTTATATATCGATAATCCTAATTTTGTAACTATTTTAATGATCAATGTCACGCAGGCCGGGATGTCGGGGGCACAGCACATGCCGTCGTTCGCCACCACAGCAATCACAAACATCTTTGGCGGTTCGGCCGATGACTATTACAGGCCGGAAATGCATACTGTAAGTTATTTTGGTAGTTTTGGTTTAATTGTGAACATTTCCTAAATTGTACTTAAAACATTGAGTAACGTAATTTTCAGACGGGGTCTCCTATTATCCAGGATCACTTCTCGGAGCACTTCTCGGAGCCTGACGATGACTCGATGGATGTTGTAGATCCACCACCACAGGTGACCCCGCTCCCTCAAAAGCGGCTGCGATCAATTTCACAATGGTTTCGTCACCCGTTTGGCCAACAAGGATCTACGACACCACCGCCCGCTAAAAAACAAGCAAAGAAAGCGGGGGGAAAGAAGGGAGGAAAGAAAAAGGGAAAGGTGCCTTCACCGGAGCCTCAACCGGCATCGGAAATATTGAGGATGTGTCGGACTGGTCACCTCTCCCCCATGATATTCGTCCCTTACTTGAGCCTGGAAATCACCCCCCGCTTTTTCCAAGTATTGCTGGCGGATGACCCTTTGGAGTCTGAGTTACAGGATGTGGTTAGTATGAAGTTTAACTATAGTCATATAATCAAATATGTTTATATTACATGTCTAACCATCTATTTTTTATGTATAGCACATCGATTGTTGGGTCTCGCTGTTGCAAAGACTTCGTGGAACAGACACCAGGTGGACCATAATGTATAATATTTTCTTTGCCTACCTGGTGCTCCCCCATCAAGGTCCCGCCTCCGTGGCCAACTCATGCAACGGCGTGGAAGGGGTTTCTTGGGCTCTCCTCGATGTGGTATGTAAATCGTTTTACTCTTATTTTATTTAAGTTGTTTTGTTGCTAACTAAGTTGTCTAATATTGTAATATTTCAGGTGTACATCCCAATATGCATTCATCCCAAACATTGGCTGCTTGGAGTGTTTGAGCTTGACGCTATGACCATGACCATATATGACAGCGATAGTGCCAATCTCTTCAGAGACCAATTGGAAGACCAGATGAGAAGGTTTAAAGATGTGCTATTTGACTTCTTTTGTCGGGTCACGAGGCGTCGCGATAGGTCAGAGCTCTTTCGCCATAAGTTCGCCAAGAATACACCCCAGTAGGCCGGGATGAATGCGGATTGCGGTGTCTGGGTATGTCGTAATGCCATCATCTTGATAAATAACGATGTGGTATTTGTACACCCTGACCAGACCGAGGCCGAGGCCAAGGCATTTCGCATACATATGGCGGAGTCCATTTATGCCCATTGTCAAATAAATCAAAGTTAGGTTGTTTATGTAACATTAAATAATTGTTATTTTTAGTATTAACTTATTTTGTTAAAGTATTGTGATTGACTTACTGTTTACTTCATTTGGTTTTTGCTAATTTCATCCATTTACTCAACTTTGAGTATCGATATCTCTTTCACACATACTCTATTTTGGACGCATTATATATCATTTCGAAGATCTCATGTTGGTCCCGAAGGCCTATACAAGTTTGTAGAAGGGGGGGGGGGGGGGGGGGGTTTGAATACAAACACACAGATTTTACTTTTCTAAATTGTTTATTGATAAAACATTAACAATTTACAGCTTGTTGCGGAGACAAGATTAAGGATAAACCTAAATCTAAACAAGTTGGAACACTAAGGTTTCTTGCACTAAGAAAGATAAGGAAATTACTAATAATAACCTATCTTGAGATAAGAGATATGAACTTGTCCAGAGTTAGCAAGTTACTTCGAAATGAAGTGAGTTCATCTCTTTATATACTGCATGCATTTAATGCAAGTCAGTATACACTTTACACGTGTCATCAGCTGGTTGGTTGCATGTCATTGACCTTTGTTGACAACCTTAGTAGCCGTAAGGATGAACAGTGTAGTATCAGAGTGGTTGTACGATTTCAGACAGTTGGAGGTTCTTTTCTGACATTTCGTACGGAGTCGTGCAAGGGTGGTTAAGACAAAAGTACTTTGTACGGAGGACTTCATGACCAGCTTTCTTTGATTCAGCGATTATCATTTACTATTCAGCAGATGATAAAGTTCAGCGATAGCTGAAGTCTTGTACTTGATACTTCACGTTGAGTGGACAAATCTGAGTCTTCGCTGATCCGCATCAGTTCATTAGGAGACTTGTCGCTGGTTCTTGAGCTTGATCTTCGACTTCAGCGTAGAACCTTTGTTGACGTGAAACTTGTCTTCAGGGATCATAAGTAAACAACTAACTTATCAGCGATCATCATAATGACTGAACAGACTCAGAGCATTTATGGTGAACAGTTTCGCTTAACTTAAAGAGCGAGAGTTCCTATCAGCGGTACTGGAAGATCTTAGTACTTATCAGCGATAGTGAAACTCTGATACATATTGTTTACTTACAATTTTCACTAAGTATATAAGAGAGGGTCATTATCAAATCACTGAGGGTTTGGATCAACAATCTCCCCCTATTTGATTATGACATAGCAACAAAGAAAATTGCTATTTAATGAAAACATAAGGATAAAAAGAACTCATAAAATATTTGTCCCTTTTACTGTTTTCTGGGATCTTTTCAGTACTGATGGAGTAAAGTACGTTCGCTGAAATCTTTCTTTAAAACTTTGAATCAGGTTACAATGAAGAACAGAAAGATTATAAGTACAAGTGAAATAATTTACAAGTACAGAAGGATAACTGATACAATAGAGAAAAAGGAGATTATATCAGTTTTCAAAAGGTTCTTCCTTAATGAGAAGTTCATCAAGGGTCGTCTTTTCAGTGGGGATCATCCAGTCAGGAACCGTTACGCCTTGTTTTCTTTTGTTCAGCACTTCTTCAAAGATCAAGGGTTTTAGGTGTCGTACCTGAATGTCTTTTCTGAAGTCACACCAGTAGATGAGATCTCTGAGCTGTTCGATTGGAGTGATTGGAAGCTCAGCGATCCGTTGAAAACATTTAGTCCGTCGTAGTCGAGAAAGAATATTCCATAAGGATTACTGATGACTTTACCAGGGACGAAAAGTTCACATGGTGGCAAAGAAATGTCAAGGGCAGATAGATCAGGGTCAGGACCAAGCACTTCAGCGCGAGAGAAACCAATTCCAGTTTCATTTCGTATGACAGGACCTGAGTTTGAATCTTGACGTTTCTTCTTTGGAGAGCCTCTTTTTCTTTTCAGCTTTAGATCAGGAAGAGGAGGAATGTCCACACAAGAAGATATCAAATCGATCTGTCTGTTTATCAGCTTTTCGAAATGATCCTTGTACTTAGATTGTGACGATTGGATAGCTAACCTCATCTCCAGCCATTCAGAGAGACCATACCTTTTTACAGTGTCAGCGCGAAAGGTTTCGGATTGGCCATCTTCTCTGAAAAGTTTGATGTCAACAATAGGTACTCCGATAGATGTTCTTCCAGAGATGAATACCTTGTTGATCTTCGCTGGACGATATCTGAAGTGGATTTTCTCTTTACACCAGATCAGGGTGGTCTGAGAAACTTCAGTTTTCTTTTCCACGATCTTCTGGGCTTCTTCCCAAAGCTTTCGTTGGATTTGAATGGGAACACGTTTCAGCTTGGGGTCTTTGACAGATTCTTGAGTAAGCTTGATGACGTATTCTCTGTCTTTCTCTTCAGCTTCCTTTCTATCAGCGATGAGGCGTTCAGCTCTGAGGTGTTCCTTGTATTCAGCTTTTGAAATTCTGAACTTAGGAGGAACTGAAGGTAGTTGATCACGCCTTAGAATGATTCGCTGATCCTCGAATCGCTTTATTATTTCTTCTCTTTTCTTCTGTTCTTCTTCTCTTAGCTTTTGAGGAGCCAAGGAAGGTCTGTTTTTGTGTGAGAGAGTTTGTTCTTCAGGTTCATCAGTCTCAGAGATCAAATCCAAGACTGGGATTATTTCTTCAGCGGCAGCTGGAATTATTGGTGAAGTCGCAGTTGTGGAGCCTTCAGCGATATCCTCAAACAGGGGAGAGGACTAGCTGAAACGCAGCGATCTTACAAATAAGAACTGGGTAGAAGAACTTGGGTAGAAAAGATAGAAAAAGTATGTGGATGTGTAGAGAGGTTTGTGGAGTAGAGAACTGATTGCGTATATAGATGTTCAGGGAAGGAATATAAGTAAAGTTTAGTGTACCTGACAAACCGGCTTTTCAAGCAAGATCGCCAGATTTTCATCTTCAGCGAGGCCTTTGCCTTTGCCTTTGCCTTTCTCAGCGCCAGAGGCTGAGGGCTTTGTCTTTGTCTTCTCCCCTGAAGGTTCATTTATCAAGATTCCCTTAAGATCTTTGATCCTTGGAGCAGGTTTGACGATAAAGAAATCATCGTCATCTTCGTCATCATCATCATCATTCTTTGGAGAAGAAGATGGTTCATTATCAGGGATGTCGACGGCTTCATCATCTTCTGCTTCGGATTCTTCAGCATCTTCTTCGAGTTGCTCCCCCTCAGATACATAGGCGAGCTTCTCGGTTCCCTCAGGGTTTTCATCTCCCTGAGGTTTTTCAGCGATCAGATCTTCATTCCTCTCTCCCCTGATAGATTCATCATGGGAAAGGTCTTCAGCGCTTTTGTTCAGATCTTCAGCGCTCTTCTCAGCGGTATGTTCAGCGCTCTTCTCCCCCTCTTTCTCATGATGACTGGGGGAGGAATGGGTAGACTCAGCGTTGGTGTTATCTCTGTCTTCTGGGCCAGAGATTTTCACACAACCTTCAAGCTTTGCTATTCTGTCTTCTAGGCCAGAAATAACAGGCGTGATTTTCTTCAGCTCTGTGCGATCCGCCGCTGTGAAAGATTCCAAAATAGGGGCAGGAGCTGGAGTTCTTGCCTTGTTGAGCAGCTCTTCAATCATTGTTTTCATCGAACCAACGTCGGTCTTTACAGAGCCTAAGTCAGTTGTCAGAGTTTGAACATTTGTCTTCACAGCAGACATATCACCTTCTAGTGCTCCAACCGATGTCTTCAGCGTTGTTACTTCGCCGGACATGGAGGAAACTGATTGTTTGAGTGAGGTGTAGTCTGTGTAGATGTCAACGAGCACTTTGGCGAAATCGCTGAGAGTCTTATCAACAATCTTGATGTCGTCTGTGGAAGCTTTCTTTTCCACCACCGTTGTCAGCTTTGTCAGATTCTCTCCAGCGTTTGTTACAGCTGTAGAGTTGTTGGAGAGTGTGGTGGTGAGATCAGTCAGCTTAGTTTCCACGGACTTCAGAGACTCGTTGATGTCTCCCAAATTAGGACCTGTAACACATAAGTACTTGTGAACAAAGGAAAGCTCAGAAGTTTCAGGTTTAGTTACAGTGTATATGGGTTGATTTGTACCTGCAGGAGGATTGACGAAATCGTCAAAGTTGCGGACTCCTGAATAATGTTCCATATCCTCTTCGAAAGTACGGTGAGGTATGGTGATCTCTGCAGGTCCTGTCTTCATCATTTGTTGAGAAGCGTCAGCGGTGGCTTCTGGAATGATGGCATCTCCAGTGTTAGCTGGAGGAGCGTCCAAAGAAGTGGAGGGAGGAGCGAAGGATAAGATTGGGATTCGGGTACTGAGTTCAGCGTTGGAATCACTGACAATCACTTCATCAGTCTTTTGAGAGACTGAGGGAGGTTGGGTAGTTTCCAAGTTTCTAACCTCAGCGTTTGGAGACGCTGAAGTCTGGATTGGAGGGATGGCTTGAACGGGTGTGGCAGAGCGTACCACGGAACTTTCCTTCAGCTCTTCAGAATGAGCTGAGGAGTCTTCAGCATGGGATTGCTGGGGTTGCTCCTTGGTTTTCTTGATCCTTTTGGAATCAAGTTGGGTGTGAGAGGGTTTCCTTTTCTTAGAAGGAGAAGATTGTGTGGTCGGGGTATCAGTGATGGGTATTGTCGCTGAAGGAGCCACAGAAAGCGGAGAATTTAGAAGAGTGAGAAGAGTAGAGAGACGTACCTCGTTGGCGACAGGTTTGAAATCGAGCACCTTAGGGCCAACCTGAGAAAGTTTCAGGTCACCCTCTTCAGGATAGCTGTCCTTCAGGCCATATTAGAAGATGGCGCTGATGAAACGGGGGTAGGGAACCCATGCTGGTCGGTCAGCGGCAGAATCCACGCGTTGTACTAGGTCATCATATATAATAGAGGCCCAGTCAATGTTTAGACCTTTCAGCAGTGCGTATCCCATAGCTTGCGTAGGTTGTGCGGCTTGATCAGAAGAGCCGGACTTCGCTGTCATGCAGCTGATCGGGTGAGCGAAGATGAAATTCATCTCGCTGGGCATTTTGGACTTCTTTATCAGCGTCAGCTTCTTCTCGGGCTTCTTGTCCCTTCCAATGTCCCAGATGTAACCTGTAACACCCGGAAAATCCTTGTGAGTAATAATAGTCCTAATATTTCTTTATATTTTGACTTTTTAAATTATAATTGATTTCCTAAGTAATTTCCGTGATTGTTACTTGTTATTTGAGAACTTCCGATAGAAATCAGTAAGTTTATTCCTTAAGGAAATTAATGAAAAATAGATGATAAAGTTAAATATTAGATTTTATGGATTAGTTGGATGGGTAATTTGAATACGAGTCCAACGGTTCTTTCCGGAGCAAAAACGGAGTTCTAACGAAGAAGTTACGGCCAAATTAGTGGAAAACGAGAAATAAGCAAACAGAGGTTGGCGCGGATGGTGGCGCCGATGCACTGGCGCGGGCGCTGGCGCCGAGCACCTGACGTGCTAAAAAGAGGTTAAAACCCACCTCTTAGCCTTAGTCATTATCCATTTCATTTGGAGTTCGGGAATCAGGGTTTTCTCCTTCTTCTCAGGCGATTTTCATCTAAAGCATAAGGTAAATTCACATCTCTTAATCATACTTCAATCCAAGCAATTAGTAGATGAATCTTATCAATCAAACTTCAATTAGGGCTTTGCTTTCTTCATCTTCTCGATTTGGAGTATTTGGGTTCAAGTCTTCAAGTTAGGGTTATACCAATTGAAGAATTAAGGTGAGTAACTTGTATC